>JAFHLA010000010.1:2410000-2812500 GCA_021432705.1 Caranx ignobilis | reverse complement strand
GTCATTACCTGTCTTCACACCTGACAGGACTGAGACGACTTCAGGACTCGGCCGTCCTCCACATTCAGACTGAATGTAATTTCATAGTCAGATTTTAGAAATGGATAAAGTCAGGTCAAATTTGATTCTTTTCTTTTGCACGACAAAGACACAAACTGATTAAAACAGAAAGATTATTTGGCCAAAATGCAAAAACACTGACAGACAAAAGGGATCGATGTTTACGAAGAGACAAGAAAACTGACCACAGATCCAAAATGACATGAAGGAGGCACAAAATACAAACGACCAAAAATGGGATGCAAAATGATGAGAGCTGCAAACTGATAATAAAAAAAAATAAAAAGGTACAGAACAAATAATAGTAATAATAGTCAAGAGGCATAAAATGATGCAGAATGACCACAGAGTCATTGAAACTGACGGTGGTGGCACAAAATGAAAAATAAGGGGATGCAACATGACCAGAATAAAGGATATAAATGACCAGACACAAAATGATGAGAGGCAAAAAAAAAAAAAAAATACACTCTGAAACAAAGTGAACAAAACAAACCGGTCTCTGCTGAGTTTCTCTCTAACAACAGATTTTCTCCATCACAGTCTAGATGCGCTGCTGTCGCCTGAAAAACACTGAACACTGGAGGCCGGAGGCCGGACGTCTGACGGATGTTCTTCACCTTCTCTCTCATTCAGATGTCCGGCTAATTCCTCTGGAGGAGCTCGGTGTCCCGCCTCCCTGGGGAGGCTTTAAATCAGCGTTTCTGTGACAGGACGTGTGAGTGGCAGCGACGCCCCCAATCAGCACCTAATAATAACCCCACAGAGGTCAGCCCCGCCCTCAGCTCTGAGGTGTGTGTGTGTGTGTGTGTATATTGTGGTGTGGGGGGGGGGGGTCACAGATGTTTGGAGAGTGAGAGAGTGAGAGTCCAGTTATTCTGAAAATCCTCCTGTATTTATTTACAGTATAGTAACTGACCACGTGCTCATTTTGTGTATCGGCACATGCCGCAGATCTTGGTTTTAACATGGGGCGAATTTCGGTTGTCATGGTTACCGTGATCAACAGCATTATGCTATAGCTAGCCCAGCTGACCACGGTCGCCGTGGTTCCTGTAACGACGATCATTGC
This sequence comes from Caranx ignobilis, assembly GCA_021432705.1. Classification (NCBI taxonomy): domain Eukaryota; kingdom Metazoa; phylum Chordata; class Actinopteri; order Carangiformes; family Carangidae; genus Caranx; species Caranx ignobilis. Next base: position 2,811,368 of record JAFHLA010000010.1, on the reverse strand, counting down.
TTGGTTTGGTTTAGGAAAACGTTGAGATTTGGGCTGAAGTTCGTCGTCATGGTAACAAAACTTAAAGCGAAGTTCACTTTTGTGTTTCATGACGTCAACGCACTTGTCCCTTGTTTTACCCCAGGGCGTTGCCTAGCAACAAAACGTAACTTTAGATTGTAGCCTAATAACCTACATAACCTTTTTTTTTCTTTCTGTCTTTCATTCTTTATTTCTCTCTCTCTTTCTTTCTCTTTATTTCTTTCTTTCTTTATTTCTTTTCATTTCTTTCTCTCTCTCTTAATTTCTCTTTCTTTCTTTATCTCTCTCTTTCTTTCATTCTTTCTTTCTCTCACTTTTTTATTTCTCTTTCTTTCTCTCTCTTTATATCTCTTTCTTTCTTTATCTCTCTCTCTCTTTATTTCTTTTTCTTTCTTTATCTCTCTCTCTTTCATTCATTCTTTCTTTCTTTATCTCTCTTGTTTATCTCTCTCTCTCTTTATTTCATTCTTCTTTCTCTTTTTCTTTCTCTTAATTTCTCTTGTTCTTTCTTTCTCTCTCTCTCTCTCTCATTCTTTCTTTCTTTCATTCTTTCTTTCTCTTTTATTTCTCTCTCTCTCTCCCTCTCTCTCTCTCTCTTTATTTCATTCTTTCTTTCTTTCTCTCTCTCTCTCTCTTTATTTCATTCTTTCTTTCTCTCTCTCTCTCTCTCTCTCTCTCTCTCAGTCTGTAGCTGTGCATATTAAAGGAGCCGTGGGTGTTTATTGTAAATTAACACCAATAACACGCAGCCCTCTGCTCTCCTCCTCTCCTCCTCTCCACCTCTCCTCCTCTCCTCCTCTCCACCTCTCCTCCTCTCCACCTCCTCCCAACCCGCTGCTGTGCATCAGAATAAAAAAAAAAAAATCAGGCCTCGTGCCAGTTACTCCACCTCGTGCTGCAGCGGTGTGTGTATAATATAAACTTTTATTCCGGTTTGTGTTTTACTCTTTATCCACGAACAACATGAATAAATTTATCACGACCCCCCCCCCCCCCCCCACCCCAACCCCCGGGCCTCCTCTTCCTCCTCCCACTCCCACAAATCTACTCGGCCGGCACAAACTGCAGAGCCACTCTAGTCACCTTCAAATTTCCTCTGCTATTTTCCAATTAAAAGCTTAATAGCCCTGCAGCGCGGCGTCACGTGGGGAAGTTTACCGTGCTCTTATTCTAAGGAAGCCGCGCGGCCTCGATCCCATTATTTGCTTGAATAAACCTTTTTTACGGTCAGAAACGGGCCCCGGCTTTGTCCGGTGTTATGTTTCAATGCCCTCTATTAGTCCAGCCGAGGGGACACATCAGCAGCCTCCACACGGCTCCCAGAGGGCTTTTTATACGCGTTCAGACCTAATCATCTCAGTTATGTACGATTGTGTTGAGAGAGAGAGAGAGAGAGAGAGAGAGAGGGAGAGGCAGCGCGCACGCTTTGTGTCCGACTGGAGCGCCGTGGGCCTGCAGGCAGCATGGAGGGCAAACAACACACACACACAGCATGACTGTTAATACAACACAAGCCGAGTTGATGCACTGAAACGAAATCTGCAGGCACAGAAACACTGATGATGATGATGATGATGATGATGGTGATGATCCCCCACTGTGCACAGCTGGATGATGACAGCTCCACATCTGCTGCAGATGCTCCATGTTGACTTGTTGCTCGTGTTTGAACGGCTCACAGATCTACACGTTTATCTGTCTCCATGTGTTTCCTGCAGGAACATGATGAAGCAGTTTGATCGTCATATTCAACATTTAACGTGAATTACAGACCAAACGTTACATGGGTTTTAATGACAGGACAGATGTGAGGCAGCTGTGGTGTCCAGATCACTGCACTGTGCTCAGCAGTGACATGTTTCGTTATAGTGATGATGATGATGATGATGATGGTGATCTGACAGCTGAGAGGTCACGTGGTTGTCACACTGTTGTGTCAGGATTCACATGTAAACACACGTATATTAATAACGATGAGTTGAAGCAGATGCTCTGACTCAGGCCTGCACCACTGCTCCTCCACACACACATCTGGAGCCTCTGTGTCTTATCTGAGCCTGGCTGCTGCTGCAGGTTTTTGTTTTTTCTCGCCCACTTCAGCCTCACGTGGGCCCCCACCCCACCCCCCCACCTCACCCCCCTGCAGGCGCTTTGACGCGAGTAACAGCCTTTGGTTACTCCTCTCCATAAGTGCGTGTCAGCCTGATGCATATCTGTGCTGTCAGCCGGGGGAAAGGTAGATCCTCCACTACAAGCCAACACCTCTCATCCTCCTCCTCCTCCTCCGCCTCCTCCTGTCATGCGTGTAGCAGCAGCAGCAGCAGCAGCAGCGAAGCTCGGTCCCGCTCCGTCCCTCTGACCGCCGCCGACCACCACCACCACCACCACACTCCCGCTCCGCCTCGCCTCTCCGCACACGCACTCGTGCGTCGTGGAAAACACGCTGCGTCCGACAGGATGAATGGCTACGGGTCGCCCTACCTCTACATGGGGGCTCCGGTGTCTCAGCCCCGGGCTCCGCTCCAGAGGACCCCCAAGTGCGCGCGGTGCCGGAACCACGGCGTGCTGTCGTGGCTCAAAGGTCACAAGCGCTACTGCCGCTTCAAGGACTGCACCTGCGAGAAGTGCATCCTCATCATCGAGCGGCAGCGCGTCATGGCGGCGCAGGTGGCGCTCCGGAGGCAGCAGGCCAACGAGAGCCTGGAGAGCCTCATCCCGGAGTCCCTCAGAGTGCTGCCCGGCATCGGCATGCCCGGGGCCGGCGAGGGGAACCAGGACACCCCGCCGAGGTCCGAGGAGCTGGAGCTGAGGTGGAGCAGCGCGGAGACGGTTCAGGCCGGAGCACCAGCCTGCTCAGGTAGGAGGGAGGAAGAGGAGGAGGAGGAAGATCCACCCCTCACAGCTCTGTCTTTATTTTAATGAGGGAACCTGTTTTATGTTGTTGTTTGTTCTTATTTTTTGTTTGTTTGTTTGGTTTTTGTTTTGTTTTGTTTATTTTTTGTTTTGTTGCTTTTTAATTTAGCAGAAAAACAAAATAGATGAGTTTAAGTTTTTTTCTGTTAAAACCACTGAAAACTGCTGCTGTAATAATAATAATAACAACAACAACAATAATAATAATAATAACAGCAATAATGATGATGATGATGATGATGACAACACAAGAAATAAACTAAATGTCAGGTTCTAGTTTCAATAACTTTAAATAAACTTTACATTGTTTTAGAAAAAAAAATCTTTAGAAAAAAAAATTCCAACATTTATACGATATTTATCTATATTTATCTGATGCTGCTGCACGTGCACGGTGTTAAACTGCAGCTGCTGTCGCAGATGTGATGTCACAGGACAGTGAGTCACTTCACACACTGGACACTGTGACGTGTTTGTTTTTCACACTGGTTTTATTTCAGTCTGTTGTTGTTGTTGTTGTTGTTTTACTCAGGATGACGTGGTTTTATCTTAATTTACATAAAGAGCAAAACAAACACAAAACAGCCTTTGTGTTTATCAGTTGGTTTTATATTGATGATTAATAATAAAAACAATCAGGGAACAGGTGATGCATCACGTGCTCAACGTGAAATGAACTGATTTCTGACGTTTTAACAAAAATATTATGAAGAAATTTATTTTATTTTTATTTATTGTAAAAAAAAAAAAAGCAACAAAATTCCTTCTTTTTTTTTTCTTTTTTTTGTCTCTTTTGTGATAAAAATGTGATTTAAAAACAAAAGGTATTGATCAGATTAAACAGTGAGTTTTATTATAAAACAACAGTTTTTTTGTTTATTGTTTATTTATTTCCTGTTTTTCTTCGAGGCCTCAGTCATTTTATTCACTTCATCCCTGAGACGTGATGTTGATTCAGCGGCTGCAAAACTCTCAGTGTCACTTTGTTTCGATAATTAAACTTAAGCGCTTTGCGTGAAAATGTACCCCCGCCCCCCGGGGTCAAGAGGTCACTGTGGGTCACGTGTCTGATAATGATGTTAAATGAGTTCATTAATGTTAAATATATATATATATATATATATTTCGCCGCGTGCATGTTTTTTTTCTGTTCACGTGCCCAGTATCACAGCATCACTGCAGGCCCCCCCCCCCCAAAACACACACCCCTCCACCCTGACAGCCGGGGCTGGGGGGGTTAACAGATGACGGTCATCAGACTGGACGTGCAGGACCGATCGAATCTAATCGCCATATTTTCTCGCGCGCGATGAAATGTTACCACAGCAACAGGCGGTTTGCCCACAGAGATCCCTCCGCGGTCCGGTCAGAGTTAGATCCTCCGCGAGACAAAGTTGACAAGCGAGTAACAGTGTGTTTCTTGTTCGCTGTCCGGCAGCAGCAGCAGCTGCTGTGCGTGCGGCTTCAGGTGTGTTGTGGTTCTTGTCTCCTCCTCACTCTCGCTGTGTTGTGTCCCGCAGAGGCGGCAGAGGACGCTGCGGACGAGGCGTCAGGGGCAGAGAACGGCGGCAGCTCCAGCGAGAAGGAGCAGGACCCGGTCAGCTCCCCGGAGGGCTCCAAGCCCAACTCCTGCTACACCCCGGAGCCTCCAGAGACCCCCTCCCACCCGGAGGAGAGTCGCTACGGCCTCCCCAAGGCCGGCAGCGCGGAGAAGGAGGCCAAGGCCGAGAGTCCTCCTCACAAGTATCCCGTCAGCCCCGGGGAGCAGAGCGTCCTGATCGAGGGCCTCGCCGGCTCCATCAACCTGCCCTTCAGCCTCCGGGCCAACCGGCCGCCGCTGGAGGTGCTCAAGAAGATCTTCCCCGCGCACAAGCCTCCCGTGCTGGAGCTCATCCTCCGAGGCTGCGGGGGGGACCTGGTGGGGGCCATCGAGGTGCTGCTCTCCAGTCGGAACCCAGACGGGGGCGCGCACACGCACGCCGACCCGCACCCGGACGCGCTGGTGCTGCCTTCAAACGGACACCTGTTCGAGCACACGCTGGGCTCCTACCACCCGGTGTCCTCCTCCGCCAAGTGGTCGGTGGGCTCCGCGTTCCGGGTGCCGGAGTCGCTCCGGTTCACGTCCGACTCCGCCTCGGCAGTGGTGTCCACGGGCCCGCTGGGTGTCCCCCTGCAGCACCCGTCCTTCCCGCAGCCCACGCGCTACCCGCTCATGCTGCGCAACTCTCTGACGCGCAGCCAGGCCAGCCCGTTCGTGCACAACGACGTGACTCTGTGGAATACCATGGCCCTGCAGCAGCAGTACCAGCTCCGCTCAGCGGCTCAGTACGTGTCCCCGTTCTCCCCCGCGGCCCCCACCGGCCCCGGGGGGTCCGTGTTCCGCAGCTCCCCCATCCTTCCCTCCAGACCCTCGGAGGAGCAGCGCATCAGCATCCAGGAGGAGAGCTGCACGCTGGGGCCCAAACCCGGCCTGTACTCCCCGGATGAGGAGTACGAGGAGCGGTCTGACTCGGCAGACTCCCGCATCCTCAGCTCCTCCACCTGAGGCACGTGCTGATGACGACGGACTATAACGCATCAGCACGAGGGAACCAAAAATGTATTCTTCTCCTAGGACATCTCTGTGTGCGCGTGCGTGTGGAAGCGCTCACCTTGTGTTCAGGTGACACCCCCCCCCCCCCCTCCCTTCTCCTCGCGCTTCCAACAAGATGTCCCCGGAACTTGACCAAAACGGATGAATGTAACACATAAGTGATCATCACTCATTTTATTTTGAAAATCCATTATCTATTTCCTGTCGACAGCATGTTTATTACTGTGAAAACTATCGATGTAAAGATCGAACCACTGCATGTTATTGTAAGAGTATGACCAATAAACCTGAGTTGTTCAAACGGATCAGACTGTTTCCTGTCTGCAGCAGCTGCTGCTGCTGCTGTTGTTGTTGTTGTTGTTGTTGTTGTGTTTACAGATATTTGTTTGTTTTGTTTATTGATTTTGACTTTTTTAATATCACATGTGTTTTGGAAGTATCTACAACCCTCCCACCCAGGGCCGCTCCAGGTCACACTGAGGCCCTCAGCAGATTTTTTTCCCACCTTCTCTTCACCTGACGCCTCTGACCAGTGGTTGGTCACATGTTGATTGTTGTCAGTCGTTGGCAGCGACACGTGACGTGTGGTGTCAGATCACAGCTCTACTTGTTGTTGCCCTCTTGCCTCGTGCACTGACTTTGTGCCCTTTCCTTCCAAAGTGAAATGCAGGCCTATATATGTGCAAACATATAAGGTCCCACCTGCCCACCCATCAACATGGCGGCCATCAGTCTCCATGACAACACAATATTCATCCAGAAAATGACAAGTTATTTAAACATAAATCACCATGTTTAATGTATTAAAGTGTGTATTAAAGTCCAAACTGCAGATGGATGAATCCCATCCTCCACATCATGGACCACCACCACCACTTCACCACTGTGAAAAAAAAAAAAACATGTTGATGATGTCATGCTCTTCATCTGTAACACACAGTGCATGGAGAGCAAACATAACAGTAGCTCTTTAACATCTAATCCTCCATAACTCACTGTGATCTGCAATAAAAAAGACATGTTCTTCTTTTTCAAATGCAGATACAATGCACTGCACGTGTGTCTGTCCACAGCCGCGGCTGACAAACACATTCACATCCATTAGTGATGTGTGTTAACACTCATTTGTTTATATGCAGCTCCTAATGCTCATGTAATTATGTCACAAGACAGAGAGGAAGGTCACAGGTCATCATCAGATACACCACTGTTCATCTAGATTCACATGTGCATTATGTCACTTAGAGCAGATGTATAAAAACATATGTGAATATTCATTACCCACCTCTGCCCCCCCCCCCATAGGCCCCGCCCCCTCCACCTGCCAGAAAGAGGGGGCCGTTGGATTATAATTAAATTGTAAAGAATAAAAACTGTGGATCTGAATCAGGTCAAGTCAAAGATTATTTGATTAATGTGTCAATGCATCTCACACACACACACACACACACACAGAGAGATAAGTGCTTCCTGCTCAGTTCATCTGGTTTAAACCTGTCCAATGCCGCCATCTAGTGGTGAAACGATGTACAGCATGTGTAATATTTCAGCCCCACATTGATCAACTGGTCCCAGTAGCTCAGGATTCATACACACCACTGACTGAGAGCAGTTTTAGGGTTCAGTGTCTTGTTCAAAGACACTTCGACATCGGTTAAGGGTGAAGTAGATGATGAATGAAGACCAGTCAAGATAAGGCTAAAGCCCCCCCCCTTCTTTTTTATATGCCTGTGGTGGTCATTTTGTTTTACATTTCATGGATACATTTATTAAAACCTGATCATGAAAAGAAGGATGTGCATGCACCTCCATCCAGCCACTGATTTCATGTGTTTGACTTTGGGAAAGGAGTAATCTGTTAGAGGATAAAGTCTGACACCTAGTGGACAAGAGAAGAACAACAGGCTTTTAACCCTCAAACTTACCCCAACTTTAAAACTTAGACTAAACTTTCTCTCCTTTAATCCACATGTAAACACGTCCTGCACATGATTTGTGAAGTGAAAACCTGCTGATATAAACTTCAGAAATTTCTTTAAAGGCTTATATCTCATTTATCATGGATGTTTTTTTTTTTTTAAGACTTTAAACCAGTAGATATCCTGTGAGCACAGATTCAAACTTTCATCACTGATTGTTCAGTATTTATTTAGGATGAAGGTCTTTCAGTAACTTTAGATCATTTCTTAAAAAGCACACAGAAAGTTTAGTTTGGGTTCCTCCCACTGTCTAAAACTTGTAACTGACACATTTGCCGTCATAAATCATGGCCTGTATGTGACGGACCAGACTCAGATAAAACCTGTGGATGTGACGGTCCACAGCTGAAGGACACGTCCTCCTGTTTGTTGCACATTAGCCATCGGAGGTCGAGGTGTCAAACTCCTTCAGACAGAGACAAATGCCGTCCCCGCCTGGTTTTGTCTTCAGCTGCATGTGTTGTCGGTCCATCAGAGGCTAATTAACATAACAGGATCCCCAGTGATCCCACACTGCTCTTCTGTCTATACACAGCTCCTGTTACACTTTACGGCCTGCACAGCGGGACGCTTCCAACAAGATGCTGTTGTTTCAATCAGCGCCAAAAGTAAACTGGATGCCATGTGAGAAAGTGGCGTGATGAGCCTACATTAAAAACAACATGGTTGGTTGGTTAAGGCCTGTGCATGGACAGATATATCCCTGTTTTAAAGTGGTGGGGATGAGCCTGCAAAACAAATGCAGAGCGTTTATTTAAGAAGTCACAATAAGAATATGATAGTGGCTGCTGCAGGGAGATAAAACACCACAAGTATCTTACACATTGATTATATTGATCTAAAGCGCTGACTCACTGAAAATACACAACTATTTAAATGGTCATTTTCACTTATATTTGCATCACAACTCCTGCAAGTGACTGTGCAACAACACACGGCACTAAACAGCCACCCATGAAATTCCTTGAATTATGCCTGGATCTCCTTTAAGGAGTCCTGTAAACTAAACCTTGAAATTACTTTAGTGACACCTACAATCCATCCAAGGATTCAAAGACCCCTGCAGTGACCCTGGAACCCCCGCCCCCCGCCCCCTGACCCCCCCCCACCACCACCACCAACAGCTGAATCTATACGGAAACACCCCATGGATCCCCAAAACCTCTTTAAGGATCCCTGAACCACTGAATCTCAATTCAGTGATACTTGGAATCCATCCAGGGATCCTTGGAAAACCAGTGAAGTTTCTCTGACCCCCCCTGAAAACGCTTAGGATTCCCTCAACGGCTGATGAAATCATCACAAAGACCCCCCCCCCCCAAAAAAAAAAAAAAGTCATGAGACATATCTCATACACCTGAAATTCCATCAGGAAGGAGGCAGATGACACTTTATCAAAAGAGGTTGCCAGGAATCCCTTTAGGAATCTCCGGACCCCCCCCCAGCAAATCCTTGAGAGATACCCGAAACCTATCCATTGACCCCAGAAACTTCTAAAAGATCCCAAGACCCGTGTAAAGACCACTGCAGCTCCCTCAGTAATGACTGTAACACCAAGGCTCATCAAACCAAAGACGGACGACTTCAGGTATCCCTGGAAAACCCAGAAGGACCTTTGGACCCCTGTAAGGACTCATGAAGTACCCCCCCCCCCCCCCCCCAGTGATGTCCCAGACATCTTTGAGGATCCTTGGAATCATGTCAAGGTGATCAAGGCACAAGACTGAGACACACGTGTTCAATAATGCCTCTGACCCACGTCAGGATTCATAGGAACTACTTGCAGATCCCTCAAGGATTTCAAAACCGGAGCCCCCTCCTCAAAGATCACCTTAAGAAATCATAACCACCTAGAGGTTCTCCTGAACGTCTTCCAGATTCCCTGACATGTACGTAAAGGCTTTAAAGGATGCCAGGAATTCCTTCAAGAGACCCCGAAATGTCCTAAAAGACCCCTGGAAATCCATTCAAGCACCTCCAGAGGCCCCCTTGCCCCACAGCCACTCCTCCATAATGAGGCAGTGGACACAGACAACACTTTTCACCTGGAGGGTCGAGCTCCGCGCGGATCCTCCCGCCCGACCGTCCAACAACCTCCTCCCGACATCAAAGCATTCCTGGTGTGGAAACAGCAGCCCGGGGTGGCCGGTCGTAACCTCCACAATAAATTAAGACGAAGTGGCAAATAAAGCTGCACCTGCAGGCCTGATGTCTTCACCTCCGACACATGGAGGAACCGTTAGGAGGGACTGTCCTCATCTGGACAGAAGAGACCAGAAAAACCTGATTTTTTTTTTTTTTTTTTTAGAAAACAAAGGTCATGCAACTCAAACTGCAGAGCTAATATAATAAGTGGAAATACAGGGCTCCAGACGGCAGAGTGGCCCCTTAAACTTAAAGGAGAAAATTTAAGGGTGCAAACTGTAAATTGACTTGCAAACCAAATATTCACACTTCTCTCATTATTCACCTTTTCATTCATGATACTCACACACGTTGGCCACTGTAATGACTGATTCCAGATTCTTCGAGTCGCCTCTTCCACATTTCACATTTCACCGTTTCACAAGCAGGTGAAAAATTTACTTGCACTGTCTCAAATTTTAGCGGCAAAATGCCCTCATTTAGGGGCAAGTCTGGAGCCCTGTAATGTGAAATGTGGTTGATAATGGATGAAATCTTCAATGTCTTTCATCTAAATATGGGTGAAGAAGCTAAAGGACAAGAATGAAAAGCCTACAACACAAAAAAAAATCCTAAAAATCTTGATTTTAATCACATTATATTGATTAAAAAACGGTCATTTTGAACAATGTCACAGGAAAAATGCTGTTTGCTAAACATAATGTGACCATTATCATATTTTTTGGGACACAGCACAGTCTACTGAGAATTTATTTCACATTCATTGTGTTTCTTGTTATTGAATTAAATACAAAGATCAATATTATCTGAAGTTCAAGGTGTATTTGGCATTTTAAAGTGAAGGACGTGTATAGATTTGACAGTTGGCAGGTTCATCTATTCATAAAAAAGAGATTTTCGTTTTTAAAGATGTTATTTACTTAAAGTCAGGCCCAGCAGGATCCAAGAAGGCCGAGCAGGTGACCCATAAAGCTTCACCCTAAACCCTGCCTGTATTAGGAATGGAATAAACAATATGTCTGTGACAGAGACTCATATCCACTCCTGTCTTCCTTTTTAACTTTGCTTTGTTCATTTCTTTTTACATCACAACACAAGTGAACGGACAAAAGAGTCGAGGTCCACAGGCTGTGTGAAGATCCCTGACTGTATTGTCTTGATGTCAGTTCCCATGGAAGTCAGTTGGCGCTGAGCAAATTCTGCAATAGTTTGGGCTTTCACTCAGCGAGCTGCAAACAAAGAGCCAAACATAGAAAGTGGTCGACATTCCTCCTTTTAGATCCAGGCCAGGCCACACCCCGATGGACGATCGCTCCACTGTATAATCTCAACCATGTTTAATCTGGTTTATACTGATCCTGGTGAGGAGGATTATTTAAAGTTACTTGTAGTTTGGTTTTAAAAGATTAAAAAAGTAAAGTCTTGTGTTTTGTTTTGTTTTTTTATGCTGAATTAAGGCTCAAACATCATTTTATTAAAATCTTCAGTCTGGGTACATATTTATGCTGAAATCTTATCATTAGAAATAAAAATGTGATTTAAATTCAGATTATGAAAAGTGTATTTAAGATCAGATAAAGTTTGGGTTCAGGATTGGAGACTGTGTAAGATTTTTGTTTTCATTCTCATTTTTATTTTGGATTTTGGTTGTTTAGGTGAAACGTGCAGACTGGACTCAGGATGTGTGTGTTTTGTTTTTTTTTGTTTTCATTTGACTTGGCTGATGTTTTGTGTATAGGACGCCCCCTGAATGCTGACATTGTGTTTTTTGTTGTTTTTTTTTTTTTAAAGGTGTGATTGTTGTGAAAACACTGTAATCGTCATCCTCATTTACTTTTGCCAGAGGGACAGACTGTAACAACCTGCATGACACATTTATCACCTGTCTGCCTGCTCTGTCGCCGGACAGTTTAAACTGTGATCTGTGTAAATACACCCCCCCTCCGACAGAAATACAACAATAGGCACATTATGACCTGCTTCACATTAAAGGGGCCCTTAGATCGTTCATCTCTGAACCATTATAACATTTTCAGGGTGAATAAAAAATCTTATATATATAAAAAAAAAAGTTTCAAAAACTGAAAAAATCAAAATGTCTAGCTGGCTTATTTGAGTGATTTAAATGTACATATACAGCCTGAGATAAAAACAGTACTTTCACAGCCTATTGATTATCAGCTCAGGCTCTCATTGATATGGGCCTAATCTGAAAAATAATAATTTAGGAACAAGTGTCTTCTCCAGAGGTCGTGGAGGGATGAACCTGTATCTCTTAGGCCCCAGTAGATCACTATTCACATGTATACTGAAGGCACCCAGGGGCTGATCAATTGGCTTGGTGATTAGCTGATAAGCTTAATTATTAAAAATGTGTTTCTATAAGGATACAATCATTATTATTATTTTTTTTAATATATATTTCATGGGTCTTAAACTCAGTCATACAGGGTTATTATCTGTTGTGGTCACTATTTGGCATTTAATATATAAAACAATAGATTGATAACCAAAGAAAATCATTGTCATGAAAATAACAGCTGGTTTCTGCTTCAAAAACAGAACCAACAATATTTCACTATAAAACAGCCTGAATGAAACACTAGGAGGATACGTCCCCTTCAAGATGGTGGATATGTAAAGTATCATATATGTCGAGCTACCATGCAGGAGCCGTTTTTATGGAGCTGGTAATGCAGCCTTGTCAGTCGTAAATTCAAAACGTCCTTCGTTTTCCTAGTTACGAGTTAAACAAGCTAATGTTAGCTAAGTGAGCTATCTGACCACATACACAAGTGCATATTTTAACCTGTTTGTAATAAATGAATGTTTAAACTTGAATTCATCGCCTTCATGTTTGATAAACTATGTAAATAAAACTTAAATGTTCACAGGAGACGTTTAAATAAAGTTAATTGACACCGGTTTTCCCTCCATAGTGTTTTATTTTTTCTTTCAAAAGTAATCAAACTACCTGACCGTTACTAGGACAACTCCAGCCCCTCCCGCGTCTGATTGACTGCTCCCAATCCCATTGGTCGATGCGCGTCGCGGAGCAGCCAATCAGAGGCCAGAGAGCGCAGACTGGAAGCGGTTCATAGGAGTGGTGCAGGGAGAGTTCGCTTCAGAGTTAAACTGGGATCAGTCAGAGAGCGACACACACACACAGGCAGCAGCCGGGTCACCCGCTCCAATTAACGGCTAATTACACTCATCAGTGAGCGCTCCTCTGGAAGTCTGGACCCGTTCTGTCCGCTCGCCGCGTCCCCACACTCGGCTGCTCAGACCTGGACGAGACCGCTGGATCGACCGCTGGAGGTAAACCGACTCTGTTGTTATGGTTTTGTTAGTTTACATGAGGAAATAAGACAGTGTGTGTTACAAACAGAGTAAACTATTAAAAAATGGCTGCATGAAATAACACATTTAATACAACGTAGTCATATTTTAGGCTGCAGGTCTACTGGGACAGAGGAGGGAGGAGGACAGGGACAGTCTGCTATTAATGGACTCACAGCCTAATAAATAATTGGACTGTCATAATAATAATTATAAAATAATGGTCCTTTTTTTATTATTATTGAGAAAAGGCCTCCTATCACAGACCTGAATAAGACACAAGTTAAATGTAAAATGACCCAGTAAACACGTCTGTGACAATAAAAGTTTATTTCTTGTTTAGATAAATTTTAATGAGTTCGTTTGAGAAAATTAACAGTTTTTATATTTTTCCATATATTTTTGCACATTGATATTAAGTATGTGGTCTAAAGTCTTCCTGTCTCTGTTGGCCTGTTTTATATTTTGCATTAATAAATGAATAAACTGCAGAATTTGAGCTAAATCTTATTTATTTATTTTATTTATTTATTTATTTTACTGTGGTTTTCAGAAAAAAAAACGGAAAAACATGTATTTATCCTAAGTGCTTTCAGCTGTTCAAACCTGGATCAACCTTAAATTACTATGACAAGATGTCAACATGGAGGAGGGAGGCAGGTGGAGACATGAGGTTAGCCGCGGGGTGGTGTTAGCTTTAGATCAATGGCCACGAGGTGATTAAGTGCAGGAAATTAATTGGGTGTAGCAATGTGATCCTGACGTGTCTCATATTATTCACAGGTGTAAATAATTCACGTTAACTGGGTGTAGCGACAGCCGGCGGAGGGCTCGGTGCAGACATGTCAGACAGCGCCGGTTGCGAGTTTGAAATCGACGTGGAGAGTCTGGAGACGGAGAGCGACGACCCGGCCGACTCCTGCAGCCGCCCCGGCTCGGCGTCGCTCGGCCCCAGCGCCGCCGCTGCTGCCGCTGCTGCTGCCGCCTCGGAGGACGATGCAGACGACGGCAAGGGCGACGACAAGCCGGGTCCAAGCGGCCTCTGCCCGGGCGATCAGAGGAAGCTGAGCCGGACACCGAAGTGCGCCCGGTGCCGGAACCACGGCGTGGTGTCCTGCCTGAAGGGGCACAAGCGGTTCTGTCGCTGGAGGGACTGCCAGTGCGCCAACTGCCTGCTGGTGGTGGAGAGGCAGCGGGTGATGGCGGCGCAGGTGGCCCTGAGGAGGCAGCAAGCCACGGAGGTAGGCCCCGAGTCAGAGGGCATGGATGCGCGTGCGTGTGCGTGCGTGTGCATGCATGTAGAGGCCTTCAAACGCTGTGATGCGTTCAAGTGCAGCAGATAAATTAGCCTGCTACAACATGCTAAGGAGCTCAGTCAACACCAGGTTTCTGTGCTAAAAACACAAAAGATAACTAAACAAAACAAATGATGCGTTCACGTGCACTCTGCAGGTTTAGTCTCTCTGATCTCTGGAGCTGTCCTTGAAAGCAGCACGCTCTGCTGTGTGGATTTACAAATGTTGATTTAGCCTCTGTCAGTCTTCTGCTTTATTTGCTTTGTGAATCCAGTGAATCCAGAGTCATGTAGAGGAGAAAACATGTCACACGTGTAAAGTACACACACACACACACACACACACACACACACACACACACTGGTCACTAATTTTGGATCGCCGTCTCAGATTTTTCCAGGTTTCAGGTTCATAATTTTGTTTCTTGTTTGATTAATATTTCCATCAGCACCTGAAGTGTTTGGCTGCCGTCGCTTCCTGGCTTTTCTGATTTCTGAGCTTTAAAGTTTTATTTAAAATAGATTTCAGTTTTAATCCGTGTCCGTCTTCATCTTCCATCCACGTACACTCGTGTTTACGTTTCTGTTTTATTTAGTTTTAGCTGCACAGTGACATGTCATGTAGCGTTCAAGGCCAGAAAAGATCCTGCAAAGGCTAAAAACCCTGTTAAACTGTGAGACGACGTGCGCGTTGATATAATGAACGTGACATAATCAGATGTTTCCTTCATCCTGTCACTGCGACGCTGCACATTTACCCAAACTTACACGCACCAGCCACCGTTAAAAACAAACTCCAGGCCCAGGTTGAGTTTCATGTTTGGGAACAAAGTCGATCAGATTTGAGTTTAAGGTTCAGGCGATCGGAGGAAACAGACAAAGTCCATGTTTGTTTGATTTTTTTTTTTTTTTTCACACAAGTAAAGATTAATCAATATATTTATTAAGTCCAACTCTAAAACTCTGAGCTGGATCAGGCAGGATCTGTACGTTTGTGTTCAGGAGTGATCGTATGTTGTGAGCAGATTGTTGTTGGTTGTTTCATTTTTTTTTATTGCACAGTTAAATGCAAATATTCAAACACACTGTTGTGAAGTAAATGCAGCCAGTTTCAGTTGCATGCAGTTTTTGTATAAATGGAAAAATGCTATCAGTTTGATATGTTTATTGAGTGATAGAACTACGTCTCATAAACCTAGTGATGCAGCTTGAAGTTATTTTGAATATAGTTTTTAAAGTGAAAAACTGTGGCATGACCTTTATTTTGAAGTCTGTCTTAACATTATCCAAACAGATGTAACGCGGAGCTTTGCTGTGACAAATCGAGTATTATTTAAGGCTCAGGGAAAACATCCTGAGAGCACGTCGTCTTCACTCACCCGTCTTTTTTTGTGTGTGTGTTTTCTGTTTCTCAGGATAAGAAAGGCATCTCTGGGAAACAAATTCCAGCGGAGAGGAGGACGATATATCAGCGACACATTCGACCGTCCACCATGCTCGCCAAAAGCATCCTCGAAGGTAACAAATCTGACAAGGAGAGACATGTCTTATTTCTTTCTGCTCCGATTTTCTGATCTGTTTCTTCTTCTTCTTCTTCTTCTTCTTGGCTCGTCCTCCTGTCTGTGCTTCAACTAAACGCTCCTTCTCTCTCGCAGCTTGTCTTGGATTTCTCTCTTTTTTTTTTTTTTCGGTCTCACTAACATCTTGGAGCAGTGGGTCGTTTAACTTTTTGGCATGTGAAGAAGTTTACAAATACAAATATCTCCCATCACTGTCACAACATATAAGAGGAGCATGATTCATATCTGCTGTAAACAGCTCCAACTGCTGCGCTGTTGCATGTTTGTGAACATTTCTGCTTGACATCAGCCTTTAATCCGAAACACATTGCGTGTCATAAACCTCGTATTAAATGGGGGCTCTTCTGATGACAGGATATCGTCCGGTGCAGTCTGATCCGTTCCTGGCGGCCAACCCGACCCTCCCCCCGCCGCTGAGCGATCGCATGAGAAAGCGGAGAGCCTTCGCCGACAAGGAGCTGGAAACCATCATGCTGGAGCGGGAGTACAAAGAGCGCGAGCTGATGGAGAGCAGCCAGGCGGCCACGGCCTCGCTCATCTTCCCCAACAGCATGGTGCACCACGCCGCCGAGTACAGCTCCTACAAGACGGCCTACTCGCCAGCTGCTCCGGTCGAGCCGCCGCCACCGCCGCCGCCCAAAGACGTGTGCAGCTTCATCGGGCCCAACTGCCTGGACCTGTCCATGCAGTACCCGGGCAGCTCCGCCAACGTCGAGCTCATCTCCTCCAACGTCAGCGTGGCCACCACCTACCGCCACTACCCGTTGCAGCCGTCGCGGAGCGGCTTCATGATGTGGCCCCGCAGTGCCGCCAACCTGGGCGACGCCCTGCTGTACCAGCAGTGTCTGTTCAACGCTACGGCCGTGCAGAACATGAAGCCCGGCGCCGTCTGGGAGCCCAAGGTGATGCCCACCGAGAGCCAGCCGCCGGAGCAGGAGGCCGCGGACGCTCTTGCTGCCAAACTGGAGGGATCCCGGGCGGCGGCGCTGCTGCAGGACTTGCCGAACCCTCAACAACGGGTCGAACACAAAGCTCCCGCCGTCGCCCACGGAGGGCAGAGGGAGTGCTCGGCCTTCTCCCCGCCGAAGAGGAGCTTCGGACAATCCTTTCCCGTCAACTCTCATTCCCAAAACTCCAGCCAAGTGTTGAACAAGCTGAGCAAGGACAGCGCTAAGCTTTCTATGAAACTCAACTCCTTCCACTCGCTCATCCAGCACTCGCTCAATGAAAAAACCAGCAGCGGCGGCGGTGGCGGCGTTGCGGCCGGGGTGGGACCCGAGCTCAGGGCCCCGTACTGCAAAGAGCTCTTAGAGGAGGCCGCCCGCAAGTTCAGGGAGGGCTCCACCAAGGACGTTCAGCAGGCCGTGAAAATCGCCGACAGGTACGCCAAAGACTTTCTGTCCAAGCCCGTGGGGACCAAGATGGCCGCCGGCGAGTCTTTGTCCTTCTCGGTGGAAGCCATACTGAAAAGACCCACACCGGCCATGAGCCGAGCATTCCATTAACTTCCAATAAGTGTCTGTTCTTGCACTATAAATAGCAGGTTTGTCTCAGAGGACGTCTCACATTGACTCCAACACAGGCACTGACTGACCGCATCACACAACACAGACCAGCTGGATTTTTTTCCTCCTTCCTCTTCCTCCCTGATTTAATATTTATGTACAGTATATTATATTTTACATGTGCATGTTTAATAACTTTATTGTGTAGAGTATTTAAACATTATCCCAATGTTTTCCTCATGTCAATAAACTTTATAAGACTGAACTCTTTCTCATAAAAAGTCTTGTATTCCATTTTATTCTGCAGTTATGACACGTTTAACTGTGAACAGCTTTTTGTTTAGGTCAGGAGTTAGTCTGCACCCACTAATAAAAAAAACCCTCAGGCTGCAGCTCCACACTTATCAGAGAGAGTTCAGCAGCTTCACGTCGCACTTTTAACACAAACACACAGAGAGCAAATACATCACTTCGTTGTACAGGCCTGTGGATGTCAGGATGGGTTGTTAATGTTTGGACTAATTTAAGCTTTTATTTTGACACATTTTGTGCACAGTAAAATGTTATCAAAATAAAAGCACAAATGTTTGACTTTTGCACCATTTAAAACAGTCAATGACTTATTCGCCTGAGAGATTTTAGTTAAAAGTATAGTTTAAGTTATTATGTGTTTTTTATAATTGAACATGTAGAAGTGCAGAGTGTGGATGTAGCAGAGCAGGCGACGCACACTAACAGTGAGTTTTCTGGGATTTGAAACACGATATCATCCCATTAATCTGTGAGCAGCATCGTCTCATCCGTTCAAGATGCATTTCTCCACTCATTCCTTTCCAGTTACGGTCTCTCAGTTCACTCTGTGTGTGTGTGTGTGTGTGTTCATGCTGAAAGACGGCTCCAAACATGGGTTTCACATGAGCTGCAGAACACTGATCCGTGCAGTAATGAACAAGATGAGAGGTTAGAAAGAAAAAAGTCGTTAATCTCTTCTTCTTCCTATGACGGTCATATTTCATGTGTGTGTGTGTGTGTGTGTGTGTGTGTGCGCCAAACCACTTCACTGTCCAACCACAGATCAGTTGTCCCATCACTTCACTTTCTTCTTCCTCTTCTTGAGTGATCGCTGCTGCTGTGATTGGGCTTTAGTCTGATGATGACATTTAGTGTCGCCACAGAAAACTGACTTCGCTCCGTGCGCCCACTGGTCTCCATGGTTTTTTGTTTTGTTTTGGTTTTTTTTCCCCACTGTGTGTGTGCATGTGTTGATGTATTTATGAGGACCGATCACAGTTTTTAAACCCATTTTCTGTGTCGTCTCCTCGTGACTGTAAAGAGCTGCCGGAGGGTCACGACCTTTTTGGGCTGCGATCGTCAAGATTAAGGGACGACACCACAGAATGGATTACATCAGTCAGAGTCCTCACACACACACAAAGACGAGTGTGTGTGTGAGGAAACTGAGCTGCTTATGAATTTTATTTATTTTAAAATCTGAAATCTGAGTGTTCGATGCAGTTCAGTTTATTTTTTGATTTCTTTTTTTTACCTGCACCGAAGACGTTATGTTTTCATCTGCACTTGCACTTAATTTGTAAGCTATATAAACTAAATCTGAACCGATCAGATCCATGGATCCAGATAATGATCCATACAGATCAATATGAAGATGCAGAGAGTGAGAGCAGATACAGCTCTGTCCATATGTAACACAATCTGTCAGTACTGTACGTCTCATTTGTTTATTCCATACAAGAACAGATCAGCGTGAAATGACTACCTGTGGTTTGTGTAGCTGTGATGCTAAGCTACGCTAACGGGCAGATGAACGCAGTTGTGTTGATCTGAACGACAACGACAACAACATTTTCCTACCACTCGCTCTAACGTCGTCTTCTTTCTTCTAAAGAAAGTTTGTTTACGTTTAGAAAAACAAACAAACAACAGACTCAAGCTGAGCTTCAGTGCGACCGGTGACACCTGGACAAAGACAGGAGGACAGGTGTCACTGCGCTTCACGTGTTTCTTTCATTCGAATGAAAAGAAATGAAAGAAATATTGATTAACTTTACTTTAGCCGCCATCACTGATCACTTCACTGTTATGATATATATAGTTACATGACACACCTGATCTGAGACGTTCGTATTTTCTCTCAGTGACGTGACTTTGTCTTCTGGAGGAGAAAATCTCTTACATGTAAATAGATGATGTTATAGTTTTATTTCTGATCTATTTTTGATCTTTTCTCTATTGATTATGACACGTGCTTTACGGGTACGTCAGCAGTGTTTGTCTGAAACAAGACATTTGGACGAGGACGAGTTTAAAACAGGAATCAACGCACAAAACAAACGTTTTCATTCAGGAGGCTCGAATTTAAAGAAAAGAAAAACAGGCTGTTGAAGTTATTAAAATCTGATTTAATTTTGATGTAAAACTGCTGCTTTTCTTCATTTTAAAGGAAACAGAGGAATAAATATCACACACACACACACACACACACACACACACACACAGTCCATGTATTTTTTATTTTTTATCTCTTATTATGAAAAATAGACGCATCTTATTTACATATATTGGAATCACCCCGAATGAAAATTAACTCCATTGTCAACAAAACAAACTAAAATTACAAAAAACGGTAATGAACAGAGAAATAATCAATCAATAATCAATAATCAAAGTCCACGTATTAATATTGGAAATATCATTTATATCTCTTAGTATCACGCCTTGAGCTGCGACTACAGCACAATGAAGACTTTGTTTTGTCTGTGACTTAACAAAGTGTGTGTGTACATGGATACATCATATGTGTGTGTGTGTGTGTGTGTGTGTGTGTGTTCATCCCTAACAGCAGTTGGCTGCTGAGCAGAAGGTGACAGTATTTGTCTGCACTAACCGCCACTGATAAGTATCTGCTGAAGTCCTCACGGCCTCATTCCCAAAGTGTGAGATTTAACATGTCAGCAGAGTGAACTGGATTGTTGACTCACCCCCCCCCCCCCCCCCCCCACACACACACACACACCTCCCTGCCTCCCTCGCCCCTCCCTCCTCCTCCTCCATGCTCTTATCAGCAGTTGTAGTTCACACAGTAGCATTTTGTTTGGGGTACACAGGTGTCATTTGCTATTTAGAGACTTCAGTGACTTTCCTTCATGCTGTGATGTTGGGAAAAGAAAAAAAACACACACACACACACTCTCTCTCTCTCTCTCTCTCTCTCTCTCTCTCTCACACACACACACACACCCACTCTCACACACACAAAAGCGTCTGGGAATTTAGTCTTTGGCAGCTCTGGTTTCAGGACTCAGAGAAAACAGCGGTGCAGAGGTCGCAGTGTGTTTGTTGCTTATACACACTAATGTCCTTGGGTCAAAGGTCACGGCGCTGCACTTATTTAACACTTAGAGAACCATGTCAGTGTTTTCTCTTTTCTCTTTTATCACATTGACCACAAATTCAAATTTCACAGCTTTATCTCCAAACGCACAGAGAACATCCATCCATCCATCCATCGACTGGAGGAAAAAAAAACAAAACAGCTGAACTACAACTGAACGTCATTCCAATAAATCATCAATAAATGATCCCTCTGTAAGCCCATATGTATTTATAGGAGCTGTATGTGGTCACTGCAGGTATGTGCACTTTATATTTGGCAGATGCTGTTTGCTCCCGAGCCAACGAGGCTCTTTACAGCCACTAGTGGTCTCTCCATCAAAACAATAACAGAGGAGCCGACTCTCACACTGAGGCCTTGATGTTGTCTCTGTGATCAATAATGAACTCCGCAACTGATTGGTGCAGACGATTAATAAAGTTGATGCTTTTCAGCTTTTGATGCTTTCTCCGACACGTTAAGATCCACACGACTGAAAACTGCGTCTCCTTACACTTGACATTGATGGTTTCGTAAACACGTGTGCGTATGACGTAGTCGCGTCACCAAAGCTCTCCTCAAATTAGCTCATTAGCAAAGTAGCGATCTAGGTATAATTATACTGTTACGGTGTGCTGCGGTATGCTAATGCGGTATGCTAACACGTGTAGGCTTGGCCACCGCAACTTCCTGTTGAAGGTACGAAGGTTCAGATCGAGACCAATCCAGACATTTGTGCTTTAATTCAACAGCTTCAGAGTCACTGTGATGGAGGCTCTCTGCCTTCCACCCAGCGTCGCTCGGCCAAAAACCAACCTTGCAAGATCAGCGCCTCAACCGCGGCGTCCCACTGCAAATATGCCCTCCGAAACTGCAGGGGGAGCTCTGTAGAGAAAAAAAAGCAACCAAAACAGCGAGAAGGCGAGCGGACTTGCCCAGTTCCCCTTTAACAACTGGATAAGAAGTCCAAACTTTCGCAACTTCACAAGCTCCGACAAACACGTGCACATGGAGAATATGAATGTCATTGATTATTATCATGATTAAAATCACGTGTCCTCTGGTTTGATAATCGCTGGAAACATCTGTGCTGATATACAACTGGAAAAGTCGTCAACCCTCAGTAGCTTCAGTCATTTATTAGTTAGAGTTCAGACACATCAGGAAACAACTGTGCAGTGGACACTGAGCTGAGCTACTGCTGTTGCTCACGAGTGTGTGCACTGCAGAGTGTGTGTGTGTGTGTGTGGCTCAGTCGTCAGTAATAGTAGTATGTCTTTGCTTTGTTGAAACAAAAGCCCAAGAAAAATGAAAATAAAAATCATGGAGCAGATGAAATGCGAAGCGCGGACGGACTTCCCCCTGCTGCCACACAACAGCTCCATTCTTCTCCGGCCCATATAAGCATTTGGCTGCCCTGCCAGTGACTGTGGTCGGTTTATTGCTTTATCACTGCCTGAGTCATCTCAACGCCTAACACACACATGCACACACACACACACAAACCCTTCTCCAGGTGTTGAACCAAGCCATCCGTCCCACTGTTGCCGTTGTCACGCCATTCGCTCCCAGCCCCCGTCTGATACGCTACAATCCTTTGCACATTAAGAATCTATTAAGCACCTCAAGCTCCAAAAAAAAAAAAAAAAAAGTTACACGGTGGTTTTTTATTTTGACTCGAGAAATAAATGGCACATGGTGTATTTTGCATTGGCGGTCAGCAGGCGTGAAGGAGAAGGGGTGGGATCTATTCATTTGCACCCGCGTCGTCGTGGTCGTTCCTCTACCAGCAGCAGCAGCAGCAGCAGCAGCAGGAGAAGAAGAAGAAGAAGAAACACTGGCTGGTTCCTGCATTCCTTCCCAGCACCTTGTAATCCAATAAGAAATGTGTAGCACTGCAGCTTTTTGACAAGTAGCTCCCACTTAATTACCACGTTGTCGTCCGGGCTGACAGGGCTGAGGGGGGGCCGATGGGGGCAACAACAACAAAAAAAAGGCTGGTGGTGGTGGTGGTGGTGGTTCGAGGCTGGGAATACCTCAGAAAACACACACACACACACTGAAGCATTTCTCAATCATGCTACTGAGGCAGAAAATGATCTTGTCAGTTCAGTTTAACCTCAAGAACTTTTCATGTAACGTAATAAAAGAGGTTTGTTTCTACATGACGTGACTGGAGCTAACACACACACACACACACACACACACACACACACACATAAAAAGGCAAAGTCAATAGCCACCTGATGCAAATTTAAACTATTGATATCCTGAGGTGAACAGGGACCTGCGGGGCGGGGGTGGGTGTTGAAGGGTTAAACACAATATCAGCGTTTAATCTTGGGGAAAATGCCAATGATTACGTCTCTGATTGATCGACCAGTTCATGCTGATCACCTGGACACAGCTTCGGTTCATCAATCACATCTTTTGTCCTGAGCACCTTCCAACAGTCCAACAGTTCAAATCTGCTTTGTTTACCACAGATCAACACGGACACAGTCAATGGGCCACATTGTACGTCTCCCCACCTGTGCTGCCTCCAGCCAAAACCTTGTCATACTCCATGAGAGTGAGGTAACAACACAAACTGACATTCAGAGCAAGCAAAGGCAACACAACAGAGCAGTCAGTCAGTCAGTGTGTGTGTGTGTGTGTGTGTGTGTGATCGCCCTCGGGGAGCAGTGACAGCAGCTTCTCAGGTCTGATTGTTCACTGCTGAAGCTACTTGAGCGTCTGGTCGAGATCATTTTGAAACATTGACGCAAGGATCAAGGAGAAAGGCAAATCCAGCCACTTCAAGTCCAGATGATCGCCACATTTGCAAGTTTATGCAAACAATTGTAAATCTTTGTTGCGTAGGAAAGGTGCATCTCAGGAGAAGGAGACGACGGAGCTCAATCTGAATCTCGTCGTCGCTCACTTCCTCTGGCGTCCATGTTGGTTTTTATTCCTGCCGTTTCTTTGAGATGATTTTTTTTTAAAATCTTAACGAGAAGACGTTTTCTTTATCTTGTGGCTTGTGCGAACATCCACCATCTTCTCCACCTGCTCGGTTTTTCAGCAGGACATTTGCCAGTCTAAACATTCATGTAAATGCTATGGAAAAACTTGCTTTGTGTTGCATTGTCACCCAAAGAAAATATCACGCTCCTCTCTGCGACGTACTGTCACAGCGGTGGGGGGGGGGGCTGAGGGGGTGCTGGGTGGAGGAGGCCGATTACAAATGTTATTTCTGTACAGGGTTGTTGTTGTTGTTGTTGTTGTTGCTGTTGTCGTCTCTGCCTGCCTTCTGCAGTGTAGTCCAGCATCGGTTGCGACTGTTGCGGCGTCTACAAACCACTGCAGACCCTGTGGAGTTTGTCGGTCGGTCGGTCGCAGCTGTTAATTCTGCCAACACAGTGATAAATAGATGCCACACCTGGCTCACACTAACTAGAATAAACACCACGATTGTCAAGGTTAACACTTAAAAGCTCTGATTTGCATAGGTCTATATGAGTTTATTCAAATGTTCACTCTCTACCCCCCCCCACGGGCAAACAATCATCTATGTTTAGACCTGGACCTGCAGTTGTTGTTGTTGTTGTTACTGCTGCTGCTGTTAGTGTAGAAACACAGAGCACATGTTCATCTGCTCTGCAGAAAGTCACAAAGATACAAGAGCTCTGTACAAGTCTGGATAAATGTAGGTGTTTAGATTATTTGTAGGAATGAATGTACTTTGTCTCTCCTCTACTCATGTGCAAAGTGATGCTGCAGGCGAAGAGGAGGGTTATTTTTACTCACACACACCTGAGCAAACAGGAAGTAGATTGTTCTCAAAAGGTGATTACTGCAAAAAATACAAGAAAAGACGAGAGTAAGTGTTCAAATGAACAAAGACAACATGCTCAGTTTCACTTTAACCACTTTTTAGATGAAACTACGGTGGCCCTGAGGGCTCAACACACTACAACTGAAGAAAACACATGCAAACTTGCCACAAATTCATAGAACTGCAACACACGCGTTGGAAAAACTCACAACACACACCAAAGTGTTTCCGGGGACCCAAAATCTTATTTTGAAACCCTGCTAACAGGAAGTCATCCTCACCAACTAAAGCAACCCAGCTTGGTCCGTCACTTTGTTATGTCCCCAGAAACACCCCCACTGTGTTGTGAGTTCTGCACATTATGTTTTCATGTGTCTTTCTTCACTTCCAGTGCGTCGTTCTCAGAAACACCAAAGAATGAGAGACACTGTTCTGTACAAGTAGTTCAATAAAATGTAATATACATCGACAAAACTGCCCCATAATGCATTGCACAATGGAAATGGATGAGCTTTAAGGCCTTTAACACATCTGGACAAGTTGTTTCCAGACACTTCCTTGAAGGAAATATAATGTTGACGTGTCCTTTTACACATCCACACGTCCTTATTTCTGGTTGCGTCTCCGCAGTCGTCATACAAAGACATGAAAAAAAGAAATCTTCGTCGGTCCAAAGTCGGTCCATTTGGTTATTTTCGTCCTCTGCAAGTTGGACACGTTGATATTTTCAATGTATTTTTATTTGACTGCTGGGTTTTCCTTGGTAGCACAGTAAAGTGAGTGGACAGTCTCAGTGTGTAAATGCAGCCGGGCCGTGAATCACCGGTGTCGTTGTCGTCGTCATCATCATCATCATTATCTTCACCATCATCATCATCATCATCATCAACACCAGCGACTCTTCATAACGACTCCTGTTTCCTGTTTGAAGGAAAAGGAATTCCTCCGGGTTTATTTCCAGCACCTTGTGCACAGAGACGTCTGGTGGCGTCGCGCAGGCCGCCGCCTCTTTTGCGAAGACCTTTATATTTCCACTGTGAAAGATGGATTTAATAGTCTGTCCTCAAACCAGCAGTCAAAAGCCCAGACTGGAACTTCCTGTGTCTGCATGGACAGAGTGGGACACTTTTACTGGTCCATCAAAGCAGCAGCAGCAGCAGCGTCATCTGGAGGAGCTGATGGTGCTCATGTGTGGATGGAGTGTGTGTGTGTGTGTGTGTGTGTGTGTTACTATGAACTATTAACACTGTCCTCACTTCTGCTGCAGTGGAGCCACTTTAGGCTTCACACATGTGCAGCAGGAACATGATGAACATCCAGCGGAAAACCAGCACAACAAACACAAAACGTGGAAAACACAAGCACCAAGCAGCCGTCGTTTGTAGCCTGTAGAAGAAGTAAGAAATATCACCTGAGGTCAAAGGTCACAGCTCATCATGACTCATAGCTTTGTGTTTTACCGTAGTCATGATGACGGGAGGAAGTCAGGCCGTCCACCACAGGAGGCTGATGACTCCCAGGTGTCATCAGACCATCAGCCTTGTGTTTTGTTTATTCTTGTATCTATGACAACGACTTATCTGACACTAACCCGAACACAAAAACCTGACAAGTGTTGCATCGTTTTGTCTTTGGGAAAATGTTCATGTTCACTTTTCGTCTGAGCTCAGCTGCTTCGTCATGAGATTATTTCCCATGATGCTCCTGGTGGAAATTTAGACTCTATTACTGGTAGGTTAAATCATCATCATCATCATCATCATCATCATTATTGCTTGATTATTGATACAAATCCCCTAAATTCCCCTAAAATGACTGTGTTTGGACTTTGTATTTATGATTTCCTGTTTTATTTTGAAATGGTTTTCTTTCTCTTTAAATCTCTTCGCTTTTATCTTGTGTCTTTATTTTAAATATTTTATCCGTTGCTCTGGTTCCTGTTCACGTTTTATGACTCTTTCTTTTATTGGAAAGCACTTTGTAACTTTCTAACTGTTATGTACATGAAGGTTATTATTAGTATAACTGGATGTAATCCAGGATTTTCTTGTGCGTTTGCGGTTGCTGTGAGTGATTTAACTGCTTCTGACCTCATATGTAACAATGATCATCACCCAGTTAACACGTCTGCAGCAGTTTTTTCCAGGTTTCGGTGCTGGATGTTACCTAAATAAGATTTTACGTCAGTGGAAACCTGCTGACCTGACAGGCAGCAGGGCGAGGCTTTAACCTTGGAGCTGCTCTGACAGAACCTGTTGCCACTGTGACACTTTAGCCCTGTTTAGTCAACACGGCCTGTGCTATTCTCTCTGTTTTGACATCAACACATTTTGTTTCCTGTACAATACAGTGTGAAGAAACTGGTTTCCATTTCTTATCAGGCCGCGTGTTTGAAGAGGCTGTTTACGTTGCAGACGTGCGTCTTCAGCGGTCGCGATGCTGCGACGCTCCCGTGTGATTTATCTCTCTGAGCTTCTTCTGACACCTGAATGACACACAGACTGTTTGGCTCAAAACTTACGTGAGGACTGGATGTTGTTTCTTCCTATGATCCGTAATGTCACACATAAACATAACCTTTGGCGACAAAACCTTTTTTTACATACAATAAAGAACATTTCTGTGCAATATAAAACATATTATGAAGTTTTAGTTTCACCCAGGAGGTGTAAGAGTTTAAACCAACTGTGAATCACTATGTTCCTGCTTCGAGTCCATGTCAAGTTTAATATAGACACATGACCGTCTTCTGATTGCTTCACCTGTTGAGATTTCTGTCACCTTTTGCAGTTTTTCCACTGCATATTAATAGAAACATTTGAAACAGTGTTGTTCTTGATTAGACCGCGACTGTCTTTTGGTTTTAAGTGCAGTTTACTAAGGAGGCCGACAACAGCTGATGTGCTGTAATGACCAGAGAGAGAAATGAGCAAATTCAGGAACAATGACGGACAAAAAAAATGCAAAATTAGTGAAAATATGAAACAAACATGACAGAAGTGTGTTGCAAATGACGAAATGGAGGACAAAACAAACACAATGACAAACAAAAGCAACAGGAAATAAAGCTCCAGGCCTCTAGGGGGCGACCTGGCAGCTAACGAGGGCAAACAAAAGCGAACCAAGTGTGAACAAAGTCTTAAATATGACCATGAGTTGCCAAACGTCCCAAAAAAAATGCATAATGATCCCATAACGCAGCTTCAGTACCGAGTCCCCGTTACACCTGATTAAAGACGTCACATTAGCTTTCTGCCAGGTTTAGATTTTAAAACCTCTTCACTTGCTTTTTGAGCATTGAAACATCTTGGTCCTGCTGTTACTGCTCAAACTAAAACCTTTAGTGAAGAAACTTTTAGCGAGCTTAGCTTTCTCCAAGATGTTGGATCGGTCTCCACGAGGAGCCTGGATTATTTTGCAAGATAAAGGTTCCTCTTTTATCAATATCTCATTAGTTTTGTCCTTTTATCGGCTCATCAGTCGTCGTCAGCACTTTGAATCTTTCGTTGGTTTGACGCAACACACCCTGTCGTTGCTACATGTCGTCATTAGTTTTATTGTCACCGTAGAGAACAGGGTGCGTTACCTGCTCCTCCACGTTCATCAAGCTGTTCAAAGTGTTGCTACAAAATGGGAAAACAAGGGGAGCAGAGGCGTGATCCAGCCTGAAGATGCCGTATGTTGCCGGTCAAAGAAAATGAGTTACTACACCCTTTACATGAGGAATCCTTGTAAGTGATACCTGTCCTCAGGTTTGT
Source organism: Caranx ignobilis (assembly GCA_021432705.1). Taxonomy (NCBI): domain Eukaryota; kingdom Metazoa; phylum Chordata; class Actinopteri; order Carangiformes; family Carangidae; genus Caranx; species Caranx ignobilis. Next base: position 2,783,033 of record JAFHLA010000010.1, on the reverse strand, counting down.
CCCAGTAGGAGAAACCGAGCAAGTCAGACTCTGGGTCAAAAATGAAATCCAAAGCCTGTAGATGAAAAATAAAACCCCCCTGCGTTTGACTTCACCTTTAAATTTTTACAGGACTTTTTTTTTTTTTTTACAGAGCTACATGAAAGTGTTTTATGGGGGAAGCTGTGGGACACAGGGGGATACCACCTCTGAAGTAGAGTTTAGACACTGGACTCATCCAATACATCACCTGTAAGTCTATCTTTGAGAAAGACGGTCAACCGGCCTTTGAACAGGGCCGTCACAGAGCTGTCAGCCTTCTGTTTCTGGTGGGGGGGGGGGGCGCTGCAGGTTATTCCATACAGTACAATACAAATCACACATATGTATCGTATAAAGCAGGGGCCTTCGCTGTGTACAAACAGAAGAGATGGTTATAAACTCTCTGCAGGACTGGAGAATATAACAATCAGCACATTTAAACTGCTGTAAATCTTCAGGTCGTTGACAGATTTTCAAGGTTTTAAATAAAATGTAACTTTTCACAATCTTATGGTGAAGAAATTTGATGTTTGGCTTCATTACTTAGACAGTAAATAAGAAAAATAACCAATAATACGACAACTGCAGGCAATCTGATGACCCTAACGTCACATGTTCTGTCCTACGTGTTGAACTGCAGATGTTCATGTCCTGTGGAAAAGACTCAAATGAAGCAAAGGAGAAGACAGGTCTACACAAACGTCCCACAGCACCACATTAAATAATCACCGCAGTGCAGAATATTAACACTGAAACAGGATCTGTAGTTTCCTGTCGTTCAACAAGAAGCGAGGGGGTGTCAATGTGGACTTACACTGCAGAACTCATTATCAAGACCCAATGAGGCTTAAAATATTCTCACCTGACCCACTGACTCCACCAAGAACCTTTCCTTCCCCCCGACATCAGATGAAAGACGACGACCTAACAAGGAAAAAGAAAATGACACACGAGCATCATTTTTGCCTGTAAGTGCGCCGCGGTTTGAACGATAAAAGTGGTAAAGGTGAACGTCAAGTTTATGTTTGGTCACTAAAATACCGCGTAGAGCACATTTGTGCATCTTTTTAAGTGCACGGCGCACACTGCTCCACCTGTAGGAAATTTATCAAGAGGGTCTTTGGAAGCCAGCAGGAGGTCCTTTCACATGTGCTACTCAGCTGCTCTGCTCGGCCTTTCACAGGAAAAACCTGTGCACGTTACAATAATGGACGGAGAGATTTACACCCCTGCTCTGACAGGGGGGGAAAAAAGGACTGGTGATTATTACTCCCATCCAAAGGGAGTCAGTGTATTATATTCAATGATGTAACTGTATATATCTGTGATGCTAATGACTCCTGTGGTTTGCATATGTGGAACAACTCCCCCCCTCCTCCTCCAGTCCTAAACTTCTCAGGTAGCGTCTCTCAGAAACCTGCTGCTCTTACTTTGCTTGTCCTCCATCATAAGTAATATGTGTTAAAAAAAAAAATAACAATAAAAAAAAATGACCCAAGTGGCAGAAACAAACCCAGGCAGGAAAAATATCCACTTCCTCTGGGCCCGAGAGGGAGGGAGAGTGTCGACAGTTGAAGCCACGGCTGCCAGCCCTCGTGTGAACAGACGTTTCAATGCTTTTACCTGTTTTTTTTGTTGTTTTTTTTAAAAGCCGTTAGAATTTCCAAGTGACCATGTGTTGATACGCTTAATAACTCATCGTCATTTAGATTGATTCAGAAAGCTCCCGAAGAGAAGAGAAGTCTCTGAGGCCTGATGTAGTAAAAACTGAAATGATAAACCGACAGCAGGTTTTCATACCGGAGCAGGGACTTTTATTTTGGTAATTTACCGAGTAATTTGATTGGTATCTTGTCATTTTTCTTGTCAATTGAAATCAATTTGAAGGAAAAATAACAATAACATGCATTTATCTTATATTTTATATAACAGTCTGACTTGCCGTCGTACGAGGGTTCAGGTTGGGGTTGGGTCAGGTTGCGGTAGTTGGTCCAGATGGCTCTTTTCCGTGCCAACTTTCTGTCAAACTCTAAGACGACATCGGTCCATTAATGTTTATTTCCTGCATTAAACACTGTGAGTCATTTCCCAAATATTAACATCGAACCATCGAGTCTCTAGATTAGTAGAAAAAACAAAATCAAGGTCGAAATACATGTCAATTTTCCTTCAATGGACGCTATGCATGCTATAGGCTACTATGCTAGCAGCTATGCTATAGGCTACTATGCTAGCAGCCATCGATTTTACAAGTTGTGTGGTTATGACAGAAAAGGTTTTAAAGCAGCGTTGTTTATTTGTAGCAGATTGGAAACTGCAGTGACTCGGTATCGGAAAAGAGTAAAGACTGAATGTAAAAAAAAAAGGCCGGGAGCTAGCTGTTAGCATGCTAACAGAACAGAAACAAAACCAGACGAGTCTACGAGTCAATATTGGCGCCTGTTGACAAATAGAGGAATAAAGTCTGATGCTGAGATTACAATGTTTATTCTAGACTGGTAACTGTCATGCTAACGCTAGGCTATGTACAATAGCCTAGCGTTAGCATTGTTGTACGGGCAGCGTCTCGCTCTGCTTAAGATTTTTGTAGGCAACGCACACTGAGTTTGTAGTGAGTCTCTCTTAAAAAAAACACCCACATTATACTAAAAATGTTTAATGTGTAAAAGCGTGTTTTTACTTCTTTTAGTGTAAAATGTCCCTACGGATGTAGCTGCCCCCTGACCCCACACAGTAATGATGAGATCTGGACGGGACAGGGTCCAAGCCGATGAGTTCATTCTTCTATCTTCCTTCTCTTTTTGTTCCTCCTCTTCTTCCTCATAAACACAAAAACCCTTGGATTTTTTAATAAAGACTAAATTAGACTCCAAAATGGTGCCTGTTCATTCAAGTCAAAGCTGCACGACCCGGTGCTTTGCCTCCAATGTCTCTGTGGCTCTGTACCGACTTTTCCTGAACCGCTGTGGTTTGGGAAAGTTTTTATAAAAATGAAACCACAGTGGTTTAAAAATTAATAACAGAATGAGTAATAATTGGCCTTGTTTGCAGTTTAAGCTCCTGCCAGCACTTTCACAGGCCTCTCTTTAATAACTGTGGTCTACGGGGGGAAGTCCAGGGGGGATTGTGTTGTTGAAGTGCTGCACTCGGCCAATGGGACAAATCACTCTGCAGCATATCAGCGCAACAACAGGTCCACGATGAAACAGTTCAAGACAGAGACTTATAATCCAACATTTTTTGCTACTTGAATTACTCGAGTTGTATTTTTCGGTGCCTTGGGCTTATTTCTTATCTTCATCCATCTGCACCTGTTCTGTTGTTTAATACTTTCCATGTTTCCAAAGCCGCATGAGACTGGAAATGTTTAACATAATTTAGCATCATGGCTCCGTCGGACCAGTTTAAGGCTGAGCGGGCAGCAGCTCTGATTTCTCCCGTTCAGACTCGCTCCTGTGTATATAACCGTTACCTTATTGCCGACTGAGTCACAGGTGAGCCGGCCGAGCTCACGACAGCTGCAGGTTTCATATACGAACACATGATATAAGAAGAGGAAATAATCCGACCTGACCACCATCGGTAAAATCCCCATCAGTGCACTAAAGACTCGTAATGTGGAACCACAAAGATCTATCTGGATTAGGAATGAGCTGTAATGCTATTAATGTTAGTGCACAGTAGTTCATGCTGTGCTGTGTTCACCTACAAGTCTGGTGCACTGCTGTTACTTTAGTCTAATTACTGCAGAGATGAATTAGTTCAAATACGACAATATTCAAGTTTTTATAACCTTTTCACACGTAAAACTAAGAATGTAGAACTTTTCTTGTCCTATCAACCAACACAAGTGTTTTACAGTGGAGCCCACATCCCCCACTGAGCCTTAAGGACACTAGGCCCAAGGACTAGATCATACACTTGTGTCTTATGACTGAAAATTGTAGTATTGAAAACAATGTATCACTTCCTCTTGCATGAAGGTGAACTGGTTCACAATGCAACAGTGACAGTGATTTACTTTTTCTACCCACGCTGATACTGTGACTTTAATATTGACACTCTTCACGCTCTGTTTTTGGTCTCCACCACCTGCAAAGAGAAACACCAGCTTCTTTAGTCGGTGCTTTGCTTCGGTAAGAGTGAAAAAGTGAACGTGAAACAAAAGAGTGAAGTTAAAGGGGCTGAAGAGGTCAGTGAAGCTGATTCAGGTGATAAACACCTGAAGTTTCATCAGCAAGCTGGCGTGGCCACACCTGAGTTACTTCATTAGTGTAACTACTTATTTTAATCATGTAATCACTTTTAGTTTCCAGCACTAGAATGAGTTTAAAATTACTGATGCACAATATCTGCATCTTGCACATTCAATTCTGCTTTAAAGCACCTAAAGTGACGGTGAGGAAATCCAGCATACGGCATCTTAAAAGTGAGCGCAGTGATGCTGCTGCGTTGGTTCAGGACCGGTTGGACTTGCAGCCACCTGAGCCATGCCCCACCCCGCCCCGGCCTGTCCGCGGGATTGATGGGAAAGCCAGACAGCATGTGCAGTGTTTTTTACTGTGGGCTGCTCCTCTGTTTTCTCACTGGAAAAAAAAACTCACATCCATGAAACACACGTTTGCGTTTGAGCTGCCGCAGCCCGAACAGGAAAGGGGGCTATATAGGCTATAGCATGACATGTGTAAGCAGATCTAGCTGCATTTGAAGTTTTAAAAGCTTCTGCCTGAAAGATTTAGTATTAAGAGGGGGAACTGCATACGACACCCTTGCAGGACCCCTTATAAATTGGAATCAATTTTTCAAAGGAAATCATAAAAGCCCCCTTCCCTTCCCCTTCTTGCCGTGCCATGCTGATGGCTCCATTTAAAGTGGGCCTGTCCACATTCTTTCACCATTACTGCTAGGTATCTGCCTCGAGCATTACCTCCAGTGACAGAGCGACCGAGCCGAGGAGCCGAGGCCGGGGCGTTTTTTAATGGCCCAATTTGATCCATTTTTTAACATTACATCAGGATGTGTTGTGGTATTGTTTGGAAAAAAGGCAAAGAATAATACTAGGCCAGGGAGAATGACAAAGCCAGTCACTTCCTACAAATTGACCGGGCTGATGAGAAAAGCAAAGTGCGTGTAACGGCCTGGACCGCTCCTAAAAGAGCCCATATGTTTAAAGAGGATGGTTAAGCGTTTCTAGTCCCGTCATGCTTCACTTGGAGAGCTTGTAACAAAAAGAGGGCGGGAGGGAGAGAGGGGTGAGGAGGAGGAGGAGGAGGGGGGGCTCTCCGGAGGTATTGGTGACGCAAGTGTATGGAAGGCTCCTGTTCGCTCTTCATCGTGGTCATCATCGCTTTTCATCAAGATCCACAAAGTCGGTCCAGTAACAGCCTAATAACGTTTATCGCTGCGGTTTTATTGTTTCGCCGAGTCCTTGTTGAGAAAATGTCACTGGCTGCGTAAAAGTCTCAGATGAAAGGGAGGTTGGGGAGTTCAGATGACCCCTTAATGTGCTTGAGTTTCAGTGGGTTCGCTGTGTTCAATGTGTAAAACACTCATCTGGATGTGACAGAGTGTGGTCGGTCCAGTCAGAGGTGTCACAAAGCGACACAGATCCCAGCGCTGAGGAGGCTCCTCTGAAAACATCAGCTGCAACTGTTAACTACATTAAGATGGAAGAAGAAGTTTGTTCAAGAAGCAAAACAAAAAATCATCACAAAATCAATTCAAGTTATTGCAAAAAGTGTCGAAAATAAAGGAATACTGTTGGTTGTATCCCTCCGCCACTCAAACTAGTTCCTACCAAAAAGTCTACATCTGTTTAAAGTTGATAGAAACTATTTTGTGACATCACAGTGACCTTCACCTTTGACCTTTGACCCCCAACATCTAATAGTTCGTCCTCGGGTCCAGGTGAACGTTTGTATCAAATTTGAGGAAATTCCTTCAAGGCCAAAAATGTGTTTCTGTGAGTTCACCATGACCTTGACCTTTGACCTTCAACATCTAACCAGTTCATCCCTTTTTTTACACCACCTTTGTATTTTTGTTTCCTCAGCTGGTTCTTTGTCGGGAACATAACACACACTCACATAGAGCAGTGTGACTCTACCTGACCTACCTGGTCAGACTGGTTACAGGTTTTATTGGACCTGGTCTAACTCCTGGTCTAACTCCTGGTCTAACTCCTGGTCTAACTCCTGGTCTAACTCCTGGTAACTTAGTTCATATAAACTGCATTTTCTGTGTATTAGTTTCTACAGTTTTAACAGTTAGACGTCATTGATAGTGTGTGTTCTTTATTACATCTGGAATCTATATAGTTTAGAGAGGTGATTATTGGTGCCTGTATTATCAGCTTGTCATTGTATCACGGTGCAGTCTAATTACTGGCTCGAGCACTCGCCGCTCCGCTGCCCCTCTCGTTCCCCTCGTTCCCACAGGGATGTAGCGGTTAAATGAGGCGGACGATGAGCTTCACCTCCCTGTAAAGAGTGTTAGTGAGATGACTTGATGCAGCAGGGTGGTCTCCGGAGGGCCCAGTCCTTCCTTGTAAAAGACGACGAGGACAGACCTCTCCATCTGTACGCTGCTGCCCCCCCCCTTCCCTGTGGGTCTGCTGGGGCCCGGCTCGTTTGGCCTGATGACCCACACAGCTGCAGCCAAGGACCCAAAACTCATTTCAGTTCCATGGAGAGTGGAAAAGAGTGAATATTCACTTTTTTTTTTTTTTACGCCACCGTCTCCTTGAAGCTTCTGTGATCATACCACAGTTCAAATCACACTTAGTTACCTTTGTTAATGTTTTTAGGTGGGGGGGGGGGCACTGGTAGAGAAACTGGTCCAACTGGAGCTCGTCCAGTTCTCCCAGAGTGATTCTTCACACCTGGGAACTTTTTTGAATGCAGCCAGTTCTTCACTGTCGGCTCATACCGAAATATAATATATGACATATTATACTGTAACACATGTCACATATGTTATCATCACATATACACGTCCCAAGTGTAAAAAGTCTATAACATATGTGAAAAGCCAGTGGTAAAAGATCTATATTATGATTTTTTTTCCTGTTGTTGTCTGTGACCTCTAAAGGTCACATAAGTTTGTGAACCCACACGGCCTGTGAACCTTTATTTTGAAACTTTGAATGCATTAATTAATGAAAAACACACAGTGAGACTAAAGCAGCTCTGTCCCTGTGTAACCCTCAGGCCTGGCACTTTTCTTACCATGCTCCGCTTCAGCAGTGTTGTGTATCGCTCGCCCTCTGAACTTGTGTGTGTGTTTGAATGTGTGTGTGTGTGTGTGCAGCTGGTCGCCTCAGTGGAGGTTAAAAAAACAGAGGAAAGTTTAACTCATCTTACGTTTGCAGCCTTTTTTTTTTCATTTTTGTAAATGTAATAAAAAAAAAGAACCACAGGCTGAGACAGATCGCTGAGTCAGCGCTCACTGGCGAGTGTGACGAGTATTTGGTGAGTCAGCTGTTTTTTGAATTAGACTCTGAAGTGGGGTGGGGGGGTGGCACGCTGGTTCAGTGGGTCTTGACTCAAACTTGGTCCTTGTGTGTGCAACGTTTTTCCTCCTGCTTCTTCCAACTGTTCAAAAACATGCAGCCGACGACCGGTGACATGACCTGTCCATCACCTGTGTGGCTCCGCCCCCTCTGTGCCAGCTTTGTGAATCAATGAATGAAAAACAGAAAGTTGCTGCAGCACATTTGTTTTTTTATTGTTGTAACATTTCGCTCGGAGGATTTGTAACGTCGTCAGTCACCTTGATGTTAGATGGTGGTAAACAGGGTTGGTTTGATGTTGTCATGGTGAATTATCAGAGCACATGTTGTGAGTTCGATGATGATTAAAAATCATTCATCAGGATAAAAGTTAATTTATGTCGAGGAAACGAAAGAAATGAACCTACTAAAGATTTTAATCATGAACATCCAGTTTTGTTTTCATTCAGTTGTCATGAAGTTGTGTGTGATTAACATTAAATGGCTTCACCTGCAGGTCGTCACCTGGTCAGTGAAAGCAGCTGAGGAGGGGAGGAGCTAAAGTGATAAATACCACGAGCTCTGATGAAGAGCTGCTCAGAGTGAAACTCCACTCTGGCGTGTGACTGAATGACTGTTGAGCTGTGTTTGTGTTTCTGCATCAGAAAACTGACAACGTCTGTTAGATATCGACAGCAGTGAAAAGGTGTCACGTCTCACTGTCTTTTACACAAGTTAATAAGAGACAAAATCAATGAGCTCAGAGCTGATCATGAGCGAATCAATCACTGTTGATTGACACTGAGCTCAGTTCAGTTTGAGCTGCCTCTGCCACAGGGTTCAGTCAGGGTGGGACATAAAGAGTAAAGATGGAGCGGTGCCTTATTTGTTCCTATATAAACAAACAGACTGACTCTCCCCACGTTCTCATCCTACGGCAGCCTCTCAGGGCCAAAAAGCCCACGTCAATGTGTAACTCTACGTACTTACCAAGACTTAAACACAAATGCAACATGCAGTCTCTACAGCCTCTTTTCAACCAGCCAGCATTACATCGTGGTTGCCATGACGACTCATTCCACCCTGTTGTACAGGTTACCTGTTGCTTGGTTTTCCTAACCAGAGGTGGGCGTGGCACCTGCAGCTAATCAGCGATCGACGTCACACCCTCTGAAACTTCAGTTCAGTCCTGCTTGTTTTTTTTTTTTTTTTTTTTGATTGGCGCTTGTTTTTGTTGCTGTGCACACACACTCACACACACTCACACACACACACGGACACACACTCCCTCGTGCACTTTACCCTGATGATATGACACTATATGGGAAATTGAACATAAATCCAGGCTACACTAATGACAACAGCGACTGCGTGATCGGTTTACATTACGACCTCCAACCCCACCCCCCCACCCCCACCCCTGTGTTTACAGCCGTCTGACATCATCCACTTTTTTTTTTTTTTTATTTATTCCTTTGACACAGCGAAAACACGGAGCCAGGGTCAGATTTTTATCCACCCTGGAAAGACTCATCAGAGGAAAGTCGGCTCATAGCGAGGACAGAGGGGGAAATTTAAACTTGATGTCTCGGGCTGTCAAGTGAGAACCATCGTTCCTGGATGAAGGTCTGGGGCAGTTACACAGGCCTGAGATCAGCTGAGCCAAATGTGTGACTGACACTGGTCCCCTGTGGGAAAATCCAGGAAAGTCTCGTGTCCAGCTTTTCTTTTCAGTACATCAGTGGTTTTTGTAGCAGCAGCAGCAGCAGCAGCAGCAGCGCTAACGCTAATGTTTCTAGCTGCAGCTGCACAGAGAGCAGAGTGAAAACTGAAAAACCACATTTGATAGACTGATGAAGAATAAATAAAAACCTGTGGTTGTTAAAAGAATCGAAATGAGATCGTGCCATGAGCCGAGCAGCAGGGAAACGGACCGGACGTGACCAAAACAAGATACATTTCCATCTGACACATGTGTCCCTTCAACCCGACATAAAAGAAAGGTGTAAGTCAATGTGCATGACCTTGCATAAACACTCGCCGTAAAAGTTAACACAGAGGATTTGAAGTGCTTCAGCTCCTTGATGTGGGCTCACTGATGACCTGCCCAGATCTGGTCCCCGCTCTCCGAGGCCGAGGCCAGCTGCTCCTACGGCTACTTCAAATCATCAGCCTTGGCAAGTATGACGCAGCTATTTCCGTGCAAGCAGGTTACAATAGGAACAGGAATGCTCGCAAGGCCATAAAGAAAGCACAACGGGATCTGGAAACTAGATTGGAACATATAAAGCAGTGCATTAATCTCTGCTGGAGGTTTTTACTTTTGTGCTCTGGAAGTTTTTTTTTTTTTTTTTATCACAGCGATGACCTCTGCATCTGTCCCGCTGCAGGTTTACGAAGTGGCCTTGACCTCTTGGCCCAATCTCACCGGCTCTTTGGGTTAGTGTTGGGAGTCGAGGCCAGTGACGGACGGAGGCTTTTAGACACGATATTAAAATGTAAAAATAAGAATAAATTCATCAGAAGGAAAGTGTTAAACTGCTCTTCATGCTGTTTGGTGGTTCAGTCAAACAATGATTAATGAGAGTGAAAAGAAAACGAGGTTCTGCTGCAGTACTTTGTCATTTTTGGACATTTTCTTCAAACCCAACTTATTCAAACGGAGTCATCTGAGAAGTTTAATGGGGGAAATGTGTCTTTAGTGGAGCTGCTGAAAACTCATAAAGTGCATTTTCTATGGTTTATGCTGGAGCATACAGATCAGTTGGTGCATAAATAAAACCTGAGTAGAGATGCTTTGAATTACAAAGTTTTGATTTTTTTTGGCAAAAACACTTGACATATTCACCAGTGAAGTGGAGCGAGTTGTTTAACCAAGAAACAATATGGTGCAAAACATACAAAATGTGAACAGACAGAAATACCACACGTCCGTCCTGCTCTGCAAAGCTTCAAACACACTGGTGGCGAAAGAACAAAAAAGAGTTGGTTGTTGTTGTTGTTGTTGTTGTTGTTGTTGTTGTTGTTGTTTCCATATCTTGACATGTTTCCACAGACTTTTTCATCCTCTTCAGAAGTGTGACGTGTCTTATCAGCTGATGTTACGTAGGCGTGACTGCCCCCGCCACATTCGACTGGGGAAAAAGGCCAAAATCATCCGTATACAGAAAGCAACAGGCACCGATGCTGGATCATGGAGGCGGGGCCCGCAAGACAATGAACCGGGACGAAGTGGGCACACACACCTGGAGCGCCGTCCTGAAGGAGCGACCTCACTGCAGCAGGCGTGGTGGTCCTGCTGTCAAATTTGGCACCTTTGTAATATTGGCTGTGTGTGTGTAAAATGCACTGGAGTATAAGTATAAAGTATCTGAGTAGAAGTAGTGAGTGACGCGGTGGTGGTGGTGGTGGTGGTGCTGGGTGGGGGCAGGATGAGGATCTATAGAGGATGTGGGGTGATGTGATCCACTGAACTAATCTTGTTCTCGGATACACAAGCCCTGAAGCTCAGAATAAATCAGGAGAAACTCCACTCTGCCCCCCACCCCCCTCCCCTTCTCCATCCCTCCATCCCTTCCTCCCTTCCTTCAAGTCTTCTTTTTTTTCATCCTCTCTTTTTGTTCCAAGATCCCACATGTGCCCAATATATCACTTAGACTGTATCACCTTCTCCCTTTGTTTATCATCTCTTTGGATAACCATGTGGAATCCCCATCTCACCCTCCTCCTCCTCCTCCTCTTTTTTTTTTTTCTGCCTTGTCTCCAGGATTTCCAAACGTATTTTACAAGCCACCAGTTACTGAGCCTAATGGTTTGCAGCAGCAGAGCTGGTAGCGCACATGATATCTTGAATGTAACAATCAAAGAGGCATGCAAGATTTTGGTATTTCCGCTGGCTTACAGATGTGAGGCGGCGGTGGCGGCGGCCTCCAGCTCCAGAAGCTGTAATCTAAGTTAAAGACATGGAGGAGAGAGAGAGAGAGAGAGAGGGGGGAAAAAACACTTCAAACAAGTGAACATCTTACTGCCATGTGTCACCATAACAGATAAACACAAAGTTTATCCCACTTTAAAGCTCAGAGCGGCTTCAGTGGGATGTCGAGGGGTTAAAAACACAGATCAGCTACAAGACGCCACACGATGCAATGTTCAATAATTAAAAGTGCAGCACAGGGACGGAGGACAGCTGTGTCAAATGACAACATTGTAAAGGAGACAACATGCAAAGACGCAGCTCCCCTCAGCGTCATGGTGATACACCTGCTCAGCAAAGTCGTTGATATGACAAAAAGTCTACACACCACACCTTGACCACGTGATTTATCAATCAACAGCAACGAAATTCAGAAATTGATCATTTAGCAGCTGGATATCCAGATGTTTCCCTCGGGGGGGGGGATGGAGGAGACCAACAACAGAGCCAAAAGAGAGTGAGAGAGAAACATAAAGTGAAAGTTAATGTTGCCGTTTGCTAACAAGTCAACAACATTGTCATCACACATTGTCTCTACTGCCCCCAGGTGGCCAAAAAAATCAGTGACTTAAGGTCGTTGGAGGAACATGTGGAACCGTTCTGCGACAGTGATGAAGTGAACCCTGAGTTGTTTACGTCTTCTTCACTTTCATTTGTAGCACATTGCTCTGCCTCTTTTGCAACTCGAGCATTAAGTACCGTCATGTGTTTGGCACAAAGTGAAACTCCACAGTGCTACTAGTGGCCAAAACCTCCACAGGGAACCTTCAAGACAATGGAGATCACTCAACAGGCAAAACAAAACCCAGTAACTTCAGTTCGTTTCTGTCTAAGCAGCAGCTTGACTTAAACATTTCACCTCGAAATCCACTTGCCAGCGTTTTTTTTTTTTTTTTTTTTTCCCCTCCACCGAACATTTGCGGATGAGACACTGTCCTTAAAAAGATTTATTTTAATCCCAAATTTTGTTGTTGTGCTCCCAGATGTGCCATCGAAACATCTGTCAGTTTATCTTTAAATGCTTTTAAATGATGCTGAGCGCTGGGGGCTGTTGGTTTGCTAATGCCTCTGGCCGGCTCTGGTGCAAGCATGTGTCTTTAATAGAAGTCATACTGTGTCCTCTGGTTTGATTTCTTTCACATGGATCTTCAGTATTTGAATGATAAAAGACAGAAGCGACAGAGGGTTTTCATCATTTTACCTAAGTCCAACTGAAGTGAAAGATCTATCTTGAGCTTTATCTTGTACCATGTGATACATCTGATATGTAACTTTCTGGGGGGGGGGAATAATTTTAAATGTTCATCAAATGTTAGTCAGTGGACCTGGAAATGGAAAATAGTTTGTGGCGACCTCCCGTTGCTGCGCTTTTGGGGGACGATCAGCTTGAACAACGGATGTTTGGATGTGACTGAGGGATCGTTGTCATCGATCATTTTGTCAGAACAATGTCAGAGCAATAAATCACATTACAATTTATCATTTTTGTATAGTTACCCCCCAAAAACAGAATGATATTCACTTCACAATGATATGAAATAGAGAAATATTTGACAAAATAAAAGCTGCAGTAGTTTGCAGTATCTTACGTAAGCTAATTATGACGCTACTGCACTGTGCGGTCGTATGGATTAGCACTGTGGCGCCTTAAGTGACAGTTAATTGTAAAACCTAGACATTTTGACCCCATACATGTCAAATTTAAAAAAAATAACAAAGTTACAAAAAGTTTTTTCCAATATTTAATGGTGGGAATCTGTTTGGACATCACAGCCTGAGTTCAGCTATAGCCTAGCTACGTAGCTTAGCGTTAGCATTAGCACCAACGTTAACTCTTGTTTCCATCACTTCTCTTGTTCTACCGAAGCTAGCTATAGCTAACCAGCTAGCTTCATTTCCCAATAGCGACTGACTCACTTTAGCCTCCAGTCTGAAGGCCCGCCCTGGAGGCTATCAAACTGTGCCACGCAGATGACATTATCTTTTATATATTATCACCCACTTCCCACCAGAAACCACATTTAGCAGCAGTGGAAACAGAAAACCACTTTAAACTTTTTGTCTTTCATACGACTGAGAAATTGTCAGTTTCCATTAGCATGTCAGGTTTTAGCTTGAAAACATTTATGTATTTGTCCCTAAAAATCATGTGCAACTTTTTTTTATTTTATTTTATTTTTTTATTGCTCTTATCATCATCGTCACACACCATCAGGATCTGTAATGATAACACATACTGCACAGATACTCTGGGGATTTGACAATTTAAGGTGGTAAACAGGCTAACAGTCCATCATACTGTCTGAATCACTTGTTTAGAGGTGAAAAGAGATGTCTGTCATTATTTTTTTTTATTGCACTGTAAAAGTACAGCTCCAAAGGGTCAAAGTTGAACCAGGAATTTATAATAAAAAGCTTGGATTTTAAAAATGTGCTTTTTATTTCCTGCGTTTATACACTTTATCCAAACTGATAAAGAATAACGTCGAGGACTACAAAAAATAATAGGATGATGCATAATTTTCCAAATAAAAGATGGCAGAGGAAGTCATCTCACCTTTGCCACGGCAGACTAAAGAGGATCCAAGCAGTGAAATCAGTGTGGTAAAGACTCATCGTCTTTGTCAGTAAATCACTCAGCTCAAAGGGAGCTGGAGCCGAGTTTGGCCTGGTCTCAGATGCTCTGTGGAAACCTGAGGGTCAGTTTGACTCTGCGCCAGCACTGACAGATAAATATGCTTTGTGCTTCCAACATCTCTTCTACATAAAGAGATCTCTCACTTCTCCATGAATCTCTGCAGCTGTTCTGACGCTCTGACGGGAGAAACCCTGTTTTTTCTTGTGTATCTTTGCTGCATAACTGAAATCTGAGCTGCAGTGTTACTGTGCTTCATATTAAAGGGAACTAAATTAGCACAAATGATCTAGAAACAACTTTAAGTGACCAACATGGGAACCCGACACTGACGAAAGGTTCGGGAAGGGCCCAGAGCCTTTAGGCCTTTTCATATGAGAAATGTCATCAAAGTTGCAAATATAATGTGAGCAGTTTCTCACTGTATTTATAAAACACCTTTTATACAGGTTAGTGCACTCATGCAAAGTCCTTTACAGCTGACTGACAATCATAAACAACAGACCAGACAGACTCCAGACACTAGACAAAAGCAAGCAAAGGTTTGATTTCCACTTTCTCAGTTGGTTTGGTTTACGTCAGCTATAGAGAGATGATGCAATAGGCCACTTTGAGAGACATTAGATTTTCAATGTGTAGTTTGGGAAATGAAATGAAAGCAGGCAACATTTGAAACAATGAGTAACATCTGTTTTCATTATCGGTTATTCAAATCACTATCTGCCCCGTTTCAGTGGACGAACCAGTTTTAACCCTGACGTCACCAAAGTGGATCAGACAACTGGATTCTTCGATACAGTACTGTTTGCTATCGCTACATACCCAGCATTAGCATTAGCACCTGTTCCTCCATCAACTTCATTCCTTTACCCACAAAGGACCGTCAATATCAATGTTTATTTCCATTTCACTTTCTCCTCCTGAGGTAAAGCATGCTAACTAGCTAGCTCCGGCCCGTCCTGTCATTTTCCGATACCGAGTCGCTGCAGCCAGTTTGCCAACAAAGCTGCTCAGAGGATACATCATAACCTTTTATATAGTGAACAAAATGGCGGGTGAAGCTCTTGGCAAGACTGTTAAATCAACAGCTGCTAATGCTAACGTTAGCTATGCAACATGGAATAGCAGAAGGAGGCCCAACTGGCTGATTAAAACCTGTGTTTTATGTAAAGCCCAGTATCATAAATGGATGTTTTTATAGTTGTTCTGCTTCAAGCTTGTGTCTGCGCTCACATACTCATATGAATTTTATTTTCTGTTTATCGTTTTTACTCAAACTGAACTCCATTGGAAGATAATCCCCCCCCACAACCTCCCCCCCAAAAGTGATATTTGTGTCGTCTATGAAAACAGTCACTCTTGCCTGAGGTGACACATGTGGACTTGTTGCTTATCTGCAGCAGTTTTCAGTTAGTGGAGCAGCATCAAGCAGCGATCAGCAGCTTTTTACTGGTTGTAATATAATCCATATCAAGACAAAACATAACAGCAGCGTGACAGCTCTGTTGAATGTCTAAACAGTTATTAAAGGGCATAAAGAGAGACTCCTTTGTTAAGATGTAAATGACCTTTTACACACTTTTGAACTTTGATGTCGACGATAATAAAGGAAATCCTTTTTATTTTGAGTACAAATTGTAAGAGAGAGCCGAGGCCCTCACAGCGTTTTTGTTGACATCTGAAACGGATGCTCTGCTTATTGGGGATGATGAGTCTGAACAGTGGAGGGGAACGAATGTGAGACAACAGCACCACAGGAGGTGAGGGAGAGAGTCAAAGAGAGAAGGTCAAGAGGTCACACACAGTCTGTGGCGAAATATGGAGTGCTAATGGAAGCAGGAAACGCATATTAATTTTAATACTTCACACGCAAATACTTCTGTACTCTCCCAGCGGCTTGTGTTACTCAACACTCAGAAGACAAAAGCCAAGCGCTTCTCATATTTCTGACCCCAGCAGACCTTGCTCTTGTGCGAGTCCAGCTTCTCTGCTGGGCGGGTTTAGCAGCCATCAGTTCATACCTCGGCGTATTGCTCCCAGGGGCCTGGGAAGGGGTGGGGGGGGACACACAACAACGCCGACTTTTACAGAGCCGATCTGGACGATTCCTCTCGCGAGAGTGAAGCAGCCGTCGTCCTGATGTTTGGGGGTAAAACAGAAAGTCATGGTGTGAACTGACCAGCGACCCTGGAGGGGGGGAGAAGGGGGAGGAGGAGGAGAAGTAGGAGGCGGCCCCCGTGGGGACTTTCCATGAAATTGGCTACTTTCAGACGTTGTTTCCATGCGGACCAGCATTTCTAGTTGCAGTGGAAAAATTGAAAAGCTGTGTTGGTATTTCAAACAGCATGTGTCATATTAGATGAGGCCACTATGCTGAATGTGTTGCTGGTTGCACAAGAGCAGGTGGCTCATCTGTCAAGTTTATTTACAAAGCACCTTTACCTGCAGGGTGGAGAGATGTTTTAAAAACACAGTGAAGACCACAGGAGCTGATCGGTACCAAGGCTAACTTTAGCTTTCATGCTACTGTTGCCGTTTATTAAAACTGGTAAAATGCAGACCAGATAGATTTCATCTGCTCCCCCCCTTAAGATCCCAAGAGTTGGTGCACGGCTCCCTCTGGCACAATAACCTTAATAATATCCTGCAGTTCACTTTGAGTCAGTTCTACCAAATCCAGCACTGAGATCTGTGCAGTCAGACTCTTTATTGGTCAGTAAAGCACCGCTCGGTTCAGAAAACAACTTCATTACTCTGAGCTTTTCCCCTCCACAGAGTCAGTTCACACCCAGAACGAATCGGATGGGACCAGCGAGCAGCTCGAGCATCCAACCATCCAAAGGAAACGAAGAAACAGTGAAGGTCCTGGGAATTAGTTAGCCTCTGAATTCTTCTGTTTTTGTCATTTTTCATATCAAAAACAACATGTTTCTTTGATTAGCTAATAAAAAAATAAATAAAAATCTCAGATGGTCTCATGTTAGTCCTTTTCCTGCCATTGTGTTTGTTTTAATGCGATTTTAGATGGACATAAACTTGTGTGTCCCCCTGAGATTCGCCTGGCATGGATTGATTTACAGCTGCAGGAAGTTGTTCTCAGCTGCACAAGTCAGGAAACCAGAACTTCCAGGTTGCTTCACTGCAGGTTTTGGTCTTTTCGTGGTGTTTTTTTGGACGTTAATGAAACCACAGAACAACACCAGTAGCCTTGCTGCATAGTTAAGGTTCTGTAGAAATGTGCGAAGCCTCCAGCTGCATCTACAGAAGCTTCATTTATGCACAATAACACCTGAAACAAAAGTATAAACTCAGCTTTAGCCAGGGAAACGTCGATTCTTTGGTTTCTCTCGAGCGATTTAACTGGGTTTTGAATCAAAGCTGAGACTCGGGGCAGCTGATTCAAATTCAGACATTACTAAGTAGCTCTACTTTGCTTGCAGTAGATGATTGGACACTTCAACACATGCTGAAATCATTGCTGTTGACTTCCACTGCGTCTGAGAGCTGAATCAAAGAGACGCTGACAGTCCTCATATAACTTAATCCTGAGCAGGAGGAGGAAATAAAACAGCTCTGTGGTTTGAGAGGGAGCGCTCGCTGGAGAGGAGTGACCCAACCTGGTCAAGTGTAACTGAGAAGGCCATGTCTGGTAACCCCAGGTGCAACAGAGGCGTTAAATGATGTGAGGAAATGAGCAGTAACTGGGGAGTGTGTGTGTGCTTACTCTTTCAAAAGCGGTGTCAGGGCCGATAAGTGTCCCGCGGCGGCGGCAGCGACCAGCTGGAAACACAGACTCTCTCGCTTCACATGCAGCAAGATGCAACCTGCAGAGAAACCTCTTTCTCGAAACATTAAGTCCTGTTTGTGCATCACATAATTTTTCTCTGGAAAAGCAAATACATATTTTTTTTTTGTCAGCTGCAGGTGGAGAAACATGACAAGGTTCAAAATAAAGATTATGTTTATAATATGTGCTGCAACTTTAGTTTATTGTATGAAATAATCAATTCAAATAAAGAAGATAAAAGTTTGATCCCTAAGATGTAAATGTGGTTGGTGTTAGCCAATCAGAAGAGAGGAGGCTCTGAGTTTGTCCTCTGATTGGCTGACTGATATCTGAGCAACTGAATGCAGATAAGAGCAGATTTCATGTAAAAGAAAAACTCACAGAAATGTAATCCTTCAAAGTGTTGGGTGGTGGGTCCAGTGGTGGGCGGGGCTTGGTGGCAGCTTTGTTGTGACGTCACAAAGTGACTCACTCTATACAATATGGGACCTTTAACTTTGTTCTCCAGTTCATGTGTTGTAAATCGCTGATCGATCCTCCTGAAATTCTCCACATCCACCATCTTTATTCTTGTGTGGTGCCAAGACTGATGCTGACATAACAGGACTGACTCTGGATTACAACATCTAATTTCCATGTGGTTTGCATATACAGGCGTAGACACAATATCAGCAATTAGTGATGACCCCCGGGGGGAACCGTGTCTTGGAGCTGGGTGAGACACTGAAAACACACAGAGCTGAACATAAATCATAATAAACACATAAAAACAACACGTGTTTAAACCCAGCACACACAGCTGACAGAACGCAGCAGACTGGACACACAATGGGTGACGGCTCATAATAAAGTCTGAGTTTCTCAAAGGGTCAGTATCAGCTGATCCAAGATGGCGTCCAAGGCTCATGAGGAGTTGGCAAGCACTTGAAATCTTAAAAGTCAACAATCGATTCTCAAAATCAGTGAAAAACAAACAGAAAGTCAGTGTTCTCATTATTGTGTCCACACCATCGTGTTTGCATCTGAGACATAAAAAAGAATCAGAACAAACGTTAACGTCTAACAAAACCCAGAGATCTTGTTAATGACTCGGCTCCGTCGTCAGACACATCAGGACACGCTGACACTTTTCATTTCATTCGAAACTTGCACTCATGAAACAGACTGAATCATTGTTGGAAAGTTGCCTCTTGAGTCTTTATATCGTTTTTTCACATGGTTTTTCCCAGGCGGAGATGGACCTGAGAGAGTTACACTTAATGGTGTTGTTAAAAATGAAACAAGTGAACTGAATCCCTGGATAAAACCCTCCCTTTGTTTGAACGGGGATCAACAAGATCCTCCAGTGACTGTTCAGGATGAAGTTACAGGACGTCAGTCAGCCATGACTGACTGAAGCTTTCCCCTTGTCACAGTGCGGTGTGTTGCAAGAGAGGCACTTTGCATTTAAAGACTTTAGAGAAAGTGACTGATTTTAAAGTCAAAATTTTGGTACCATATAATTAATTAGCTGCATTAGCAAGTCTCTGTTGGATTGGAAACCAAATTAGCACTGAGGCGAATGTCATCAATGACAGCAACAACCTCAGAGGCTGAATAATGAAGTCAGAAACTGCACTTCTTCAAATGGCCACTACAGGCTGGCTCCAACGTTAAGTCTAACGTCATAGACTTCCATGTTAAACCAACTTTACAGCAGAAAATAAAACATGTTTACAGTGTTGCTGTATGTTCTATGTTATGTATGTTTATCTATCCAGGAGGCCTGGGGCTCAGCTCCTGGCTGTTGGAGGAGGTTTGGAGCTGCTGCGGAGGCCCAGGCCTGTGCACAGTAATTACACAGGGATTGTCTAAAACATGGTTAATTGGTGGACAATGTTACATATAATGTAAAAAAATCATCAGTTATATGAGCTGGGGTCATTATTGAGCTGTAATAGTCTGTTTTTGTTTATATTTTGAAAAGTCAATATTATGTACTGACAAGTTTCAGTGAAGTAGTTTGATACTGAACGAACTTTAAATGCAATAAATTTCTTGTTTCTGTTTATCTACAACATGAATCCTCGTTAATTAAATCCTCTGAAAGTCTAAGTGACTTCATGACTGTAGATACAGTACGTGACAAAACGTATGAACACATCAGACCCACTTCTCACTATAAGCACATTAAACATCAGTGATTTCACTTAAACACAGTTTTATTAACAGGACAGTGAGCGGACCTGTGACTTTTGTCAACCAGTGACTAAACGAAGCAGGACGTCTTTACAGTAAGTTGAGAGGACACATCATCCGTTCCCTCAACAGGCAGTGAGCACATTTCCCATCATGACCTGGCACACGAGCCGTCACTTAGTAAAAAACACATGACGCTGCCCAACATTTACCGCCCATGGTTTTTAAATAATGTCTAATGCTCATCTTGGTTTTCACACTCTTGCACTTTCAGTTTTATTCAATTTTCACACTCCTGAGGTCACACACACACACACACACACACAGACACAGACACACACACACACATAGCGAACATGTTCCTGCCGGCTGAGTAATGATTTTGGAGATGGAGTCAAGTCTCAGAAGGCAACCATGAAACATTGCTCCCTGGATCGACTCTAAAAGATGAAATAAAAATAACAAAAAAACCCTCAAGTGCTCTTTGATCTTGAAAAAAAAAAAAAAAAAACCCACTCTCTGTGTTATTACCAAGCCCCCAGTAAAACATCCAGATTGGTACGAATTGACAAAATGCCTCCGAGACAGGATGTGAAACTGGAACACGAGCTCTTATTCTGCAGAAAATACAATATTACACTTTTACGAGCCAATAGCATTTAATGACTTCCTAAGTGGTGTAACCATAGTAACAGATTAACTCAATATGAAGACACCTTTTATGACCATTGATGTCATTTTTGCAGAAAGTCGTACCACGACTTTGGCCGAGGCTTTTACATTGGCGATAAAACATGAGATTAGCACAGACCTCGTAGCATGTGAGGAATCCCTGTGTGGTTGTTACACATGTAGGCGGAGCCTGTGTACGTTTACCATCTCCATACAGGAGAGCAACACCTGCAGGAGGAGGAGGAGGAGGAGGAGGAGGTGTTTGATTGACAGGTGATCTACGAGGTGTGGTGCAGAAACAGAAACACACTCTGAGGTCAGAGACAAAATAAAGAAATAAAGTCTGACTGTGTAACGTGAACTGGTGGCACGAGAGAGAAAGTGCGTACACCCCTCCACCCCTCCACCCCTCCACTCCTCCAGCCCCCCTGCAGATGGAAAACACACAGGAAGCAATTAAAAGCTTTGAGGTCGTCCGTCGCTGCAGCGGCTTCTCGCCCTGACACTTCAGGAGGCAGAGGAGGAGGAGGAGGAGGAGGAGGAGGATGCCTGCTAAACAGATAAAGCTTCTTTTTCTTTTTCTCCTCTGCTTCTGTTACACAGAGCCCCCCACCCCACCCCACCCCACCCTGCCCCACCCAGTGAACCCTCCTTAACGGATGGCTATTTATTTGCTTACACAGCTTTCCAATGGCCCATTCAGCCTGTAAAGGTCAACAACCATGCAACACCTGTCTCAGTCAACACACTAATTGGAACAAAGTCTGCTGCTTTGTTTTCAGACAACACACACACAATCATTTTACCTGCTGCACCAACTTCTGCATTCACACACACAGAGAAAGAGCACGTGTCTGCTTTTGTGCAGTATTTATGGTGAGATGAGGTGGGCACACACACACACACACACACACGCACGCGCGTGCACGCACACACACACACACATGGGAACCCGACACCACATTTACTGCCAATTGCTGTGGAATGATGAAGTGGCCCATTTGGTTCAGATACACTATTTGTCCACGGCCCGGCTTTGTTCTGTCGGCCTGCAGATCCATCATGTGCAGGAGTCAGCGGGACGTCTGCACCACCACCACCACCCCTCCACAGTGACACACATGATGATATTTACCACCTGTAATCCTCCAATCTATTTATATCTATTGATTGGTTTCATCTCACTGAGGCTATAGAGGCCAAAGGATCAGTCAGAGGATCAATACTAATGGGCTGGTTCCACCTGATCAGATGTGGAAACGTGGAAAAATCAGAATAAAACACAGACTGTGTCAAGAAAAGAATCTTTTTTAAAACTGAAGAGTGTGAGAGACTGACACCTGTTCACCTGCTGTTTCACTTCTGTTTGCTCTTTTATTCTGCAGGAAACAACAGCTGAGCCTGAGACCTGAGACCTGAGGGACAGCGGTGTCATAAACACACGTTGTTTCACTCTGAGTTATAGAAAAAGTCATCAGAAACACGTCTCACTGCCGCGCGGCCTCCTCTGTCATAAACACATAATTGACTTTACACATTTCTGACCTGTTGTATTGAGTTATAATAGACTTCACAGGTGTCCCTAATAAAGCGACCGCTGCTCTTTTTGAGACGTGTCATGTTTTGTTTTTCAGGTTTTTTATTCTTATTCTTCTTCTTTGTTTTTTTTTTTTCTTCAGCTCAGCCTCCAGAAGCAAATCCTGTTTTGCCGTAATGACGTCTAAATCATCATCAGTGACTGCAGTTGTTTTAACTTCTGCCTGCTCCGTCCTTTTTACTGCCAGACAGATCCTGGCTCTCGTCTTGCCTCGGCCTCGGCCTCTGGTACAATCCGCACCAAATGTTTCACATTACCCAGTGTGAAAACCCTCCTCTTCCTCAGATTCTTCTTTTTTTTTTTTTTTTTTTTTACAAGTCCATGCATCCGTGGAAACTTGATATTTCATATTTCATTCTGGTTTGTGGATGTCATTGCAAGTGGACGCCGGTTCACATGCAACCGCCCCGGCCGCTGCCTTTGATCAGCCTGACCACGACTAATTGTGGACGGAGAACAAATGAAAGAAATATCGTGAGATTTCATGGGAATTGCCACCACCACCACCACCACCACCACCTCCACCAGCACCACCAGGGCCTGAGCTGCCCGGTGCTGCTATTAGCAGGCAAAGTAGCCGGGTTGAAGCACTTTGGGAGAATTATCCTGTTTCCTCTTAAGATAATGTTGTTGGAAAGAAAAAAAAAAAACTGCTCCAACATGAAGCCTCCTTTTTTTTTTTTTTTTTTGTTAAAGAGCGTTTGTGGAGCGCCAGGATTTCCGTAACTCCTCGTCCTCTTATAAACACCACATGGAAACATAACATTTACATTTACACTGCGCTCCTTCAACAAGTCGTCCCTGAGCTGAAACGACCTATTTCATACGTCCTCTTTGAGTCTGTAATAAATTGCATCTTGAAACATAATCCTGCAAACCACTGAATCCCCACATGTATTTAAATGGTATTCACAACAGAGAGCAGAATGATTCTGGCAAACTAAATTCATTCCACAAACCAAATATCAAGGGAAAGATGTTTTTCTTTCTCTTTTCAGAAGAAGAAGAAGAAGAAGAAGAAAAAAAGAACGGGGGAGAAATTTAAAGCAGCATAAATGTTCCAAATGTTTAAGAGTGGCCTGGGGATCCCGGGGGGCTCGTTCGGCTTCGCTCTTTGTTCCTCGTACAGGATGTAACTTTGCAAGCTGGTTTTCATTCAATCTCCAGCTCCAACACATCAACAGCTCCCTCGCTCTTGCTCTCGCTCTCGCTCTGTTTTGCATGCAGCAAACTGAGTGTGTTGAGGATTTGGATGCACAAACGTGTGAGAGGCGTCGGAGCAGCTCGTCGTTGACCTGTGTGAGCTTCAGAGAGGGGAGAGCAAGAAGGAAGAAGGAGAGGAAGAAGAAGAAGAAGAAGGAGGGGGAAAAAAAAGGGCGGCAGATTTTCTGGTTCGGAGGGCAGGTTAGCCACGGTCTCAGCAGCAGGTGACTGGAATGAGGTCATGATGTGGTCATGGGAGGGGGGACAGCAGCTCACAGCTCCCTCTCTCTCCCTCTCTCTGTGTGTTGAAACCTCTGAACAACTGCTGTGAGGGAGGTGAAACACATCAGAGGCCGAGCTTCACTGTTTTTCTCTGCTCTCGGCTCAAGGTGTCGTTTCACACACCACCTCCTCCTCCTCCTCCTCCTCCTCCTGCTGCTGCTGCTGCTGCTGCTGCTGAGGAATCTCCAAAAATGACAGCAGCGGATTGATTTGCTTATCCATGAAAGAGATGGACGGCCGCTGTACGAGCCCCAGGAGACGCCATGAGGGCCGAGGAGGACCGGAGCGCACACACCGTGGAGAAAGACTCTGAGCCACCTGTGTTGCATTTAGACCACTTTATCTTTTATCCCACGACTTAAGTGATGGGTGTTTGTTGAACTTCGCGGGCCGGCTCCTCCCTTCAGTCACACTTCACTGTCTCTACTGATGTAAAACAATCACATTCGATCATTAAAATGTGGCCAAAATGCCACGTAACGCGTTGCACTGAGAGGAAGATGAGTTTATTCCACCTGTTCAGAGTCAGGATTTAAAATGAAGCTGACATGAGTCCAAAAATCACAAATACTAGCACTTGAAGTATTTATCAAGTATTTTATTTGTCCTTTCTTCTCCCCATAGCCGCTCTCTTTTCTTCCTCTCTACTTAAATTTAAGCACCAGTGGGAAGCAGTAAGTGTTTTATTGGTGCTTGATTCATAACAACAAAGTCACACTGTAAATCGTCCGCAGTTATTAGTGACTTCAGTAAGTGAGCTACAGTGAAAAGAAAAACACAAGTGGAAACTATAAAAGCCACAATCACACATTATGGGATAAAGTGTGTAGAAACCAGCAACTACCGGTCGTCATGGACACGGTAAAAGCCTGAAATACAAAGGCTTTATGGGTCATTAAATGCACGGAAATACAGAGGAGCCACCGAAGGAAGTGACAGCGATCAAGACGAGAGGAGGTTCAAGATGAAGAAAGTTTCAAGTTTAAAGGTCCCATGTCGGAAAAATGTAGATATACATGATCGATTATTGATCAGCTCCAGGTTCTATATTAATACTGTGAAAGTATCAAAGCCTCAGTCCACAGAGAAACAAGCCGTCAGGACTTCCTGTCACTTTGTGATGTCACAACAATGCGCTCCTATAAGCTACATGACAGAAACACGTCAGAGAAAACCTCTGAAGTCAGGGAGTCGATATATCACCACGCAGACGACCAGAGGATAATAACATCAGAAACGAGTGGTAAAAGTTTATTTTTTCTGAAACACCCAGAACATCTCGGCCCCAGTTTCTCCATCTCCTCGGCTCATTTCAGCGCAGACTGAGCGTTTGCCAGCGAGTTTTTACCAAACTGCAGCAGCAGCGGTCGGCTACGATGTGGTTGGTCTGGCAAGTGCAGCTCCAGAGAAAAGCATGACAGAGGAGACGTGAAACAATATTAAGGTGGTTTTTGGTGCTTTAAAACCTGCACGTATATCTCCTCATGGGTCGACACAGGACTTAATTACAGCCAAAGAGCAAATCTGCTTGTCGTCGTGCATGCAGTTGTTGTTTCGCCCCATATGGAGCCACACAGCACAGACCGTACACACAGGCAGCACAGTTTTTGGGCCGGTGGCCGAGTTCGCCGGGCATCCAGACAGCTTGGCATGTCGAGGCAAGTTTTTCTGCAAGATATTGTCTTCGGTGTGGTATCGCCTTTCACCCCCCCCCCCCCCACACACACACACACACACACACACACACACACTTCTCATTCAGTTTGCTGTGTGGCGAGGGGCGACAAAGAGACATAAATCTCCTGAACTACCTGTTTGATAATGGGCCAGAGGCATCCGCTCGCCACTGCCAAGCCAAGGAGGGGAGCTGCTTATTGGAAGAGGAGGGGGAGGGGGGAGGTTAGGGTGGGGTGTGGGGAATTCAGTTTAGACCATAATGAAGCTTTAACACACCCGCAAAGTCTTGACGGGGGTAAAAAGGAAGCGGTGTAATTACCACGGAGTCTTGAATCGGTTTAAAACCTTCTCAGTGGCTCCTCGATGCAACAACCTGTTATCTGATATGATTCATGGACGACGTTGGGAAAGATGAGCGAGTGTGAAATTCCCTGCGCTTGGCGTTCTCGGCCTTCACATCCGACAAGATGAATGAGCTTGATGAGTTCTTCAGTTTCCATCTCAGCCTCCTCCTCCTCCTCCTCCTCCTCCACCTCCTCCTCTTCGCATTTGGCCTTCACGGTTTCTTTCTTCTCCCTCGCCGCGGAGCCACTTTACGGGAGTCATGAGAAATGCCGCCATCAAAGAATGACTTTGTTAGGATATTATGAGCTGATGTGAAGTAAGAGAGAGAAAGGGGGGGGAGGGGGGGTGGAGAAGGAGAGAGGAAAGAAAGAAAACATTGGTAATGGATCATAAATTATCCTCTCTCTTTTTTTTCCTCTTGTGGAGCGATTGCGATTTGATCTGGGTGTCAGCCCCTTCAGAAGTGATCAGAGCGAGCAGAGCCAATAGGTTTTTCCTCAGGCCGTTTGTGTTAGAAGTGAGAAGACGAGGGACAGTTAACGGCCGAAACAATTAGCCTCAGCGGACCTGGGCCTGGGCCTGGACCAGGACCTTGGACCTGGACCTGGACCAGGACCAGGCTGGGCCGGGCCAGGCCAGGCCGGGCCAGGCCAGGCCGGTGCTGGGGATCTGCTGGAATGAGAAACTCAGATGTTCTCTCAGACTGACTGTCAAATCAGATTGAATCATTTGTGGATCTGGTTCAAATGTGTACGCATCATCTCAGTCTGGGAAGAGCTCGGACTCTGTAAAACAAGACCCTCGACCGACCCCCCCCCCCCCCCCCCCCCCCCCCCCCCCCCCCCCACACACACACACACACACACACCCAAACCCTCCCACCCCACCCCCAGTGTCCAATAGTGTTGAACAGTAAACTGATGCGGTGACTCAGCCACAGTGCAGGAGCTTCCTCCTTTTAATGATCACAGCTTTTAGTTGAATTTTTCAGATGAAAAAAATAAATAAAGATTTAAAAAGATGAAAATCTTTGATTCTTTGTTCTGAAATAACCAAAACTGTCCTCATTGTTTCCACGCACGTTCTTTACAAGACGTCTTCAGTCTCGACCTTTCCTCCCAGAGCTTTCAGCCGCGTTTCTGAACGATGTTTTAATCTTCTAAACGATGAAACCAAACTTAATGATGCTGTTAAATAAATATACTGCAGCCATTTAAACTATGAACACGTGTCTCCACATTATAACAAGTCATTACATTTTCTTTTTGACTCCACTTTGTTGTTTGTTCTGTGTCAATAAATGTTTAATCACACGATCGTTTCTCACAAAAGACAAAAAAAAAAAAAAAAAACAGCTTTGTAAATTTGGCAGATTTATTCACTGGGAGAAAGAAAGAAAGAAAAAACACAGGCACTGAAGCTGATTTCACACTTATGAAACATCAGCCTGGCTGACAGTGATGAGTGATTTCTTGCCAGCACATTTTTTATGATGTGAAGTTTTGATACAGTTCAGAACATTCATGTGTATTTGTTGTGTTAAACACATGACTTATCTGCTTCACCTCTGCAGCCAGACACTTTCCCCGCTCCGCCCTCCGAGCCCCAAACTTTACGTTTACATTCTACTGTTGTCGACCGACGTGCAGCTGAAAACCCTGTACCGCTGAGCTGACGTGGAAAAGTCCAGTTTCTACAGTCAGTGTCCAGGTTTTGTCTTTAATCTACGTTTTTTAATCTACAATCTTGTGATCAATGCGTCCACAAGGTAACTGAGACTGAGTGTGTGATCAGTGCAACAGGTCAAAGGTCATCACTGATGTGTATAATGAGGAATAAAAAAAGAGGAATGTGTCTGAAAACCAAATGACTCCACGTTATGGACGACAGTGGATGTAATTCAGTGTAAACTTCACTGTAGCAGGATCCTGACGTGAAAAAACAGAAACACCGGCCGAGTCGAGCAGAGTCTTCTCAGCAAGTGCAGCCGCCACATACCACAGTTTAACAAGTATCTTACCACACTCACACTCACGCTGTAACCAAGTCGAACCATATGGACACGAGGGGGGGGGGTGTGAAGGTGGTGGAGGTGGGGGTGAGGGTGAGGGTGAGGGTGGGGGTCCCATCTCAGGATCGAGCCATAAGTCATGTTGAAATACCTCAGAGAACAACAACATGTGGACAGTGACGGTTCGTGGAGGTGGAAAACAAAAACCATCCCGGCTGCAAACAGAGAGATAACAGTTTTAAGTGGAACGAGCGGGAACAGGAGCGGAGGAGTCGCCGCTGTTCGTCTGCTGTAATCAACTCATCTCCTGTAATCACTGTCCATCAGCTGCATCGTTACACGTGTGTGTTTAAAAGAGAAAAGTCTGATCTCAGTCGTCCAACCCTGTCCCATCTATATTGTTATTACTGTTGTTATTGTGACCTTTTCAAAATAAAGTGCCTCATTTTGTCTTCTGTCGTTTACTGTATTGTACTGTATCTAACTGGTCGCCCTCTGTATTGTATTTCTCTTACAGTCAGTTTATTTTTTACATCTAAAGTGTGTTTTTTTGTTTTTTAACCTCGTGCTGTTTTCACATTGTTTTGTAGTAGCTGTATCTGTTGACCTCTGCCTCTCTGTCGTTCTTTCTCCTCCTGATTTATTGTGTAACATTTAGATTTTTATCTGTTTTTTAATGGGACGTCTCATCACGTCATGTCCTTCGGGTCTTTATTGTCCTCCTCTGTCCCACAACAGTAAAGAAACCCACAGTGAGCGTTCCCGGCACATACTAAAGATCAATATGAAATCAATATATTTTGTGGTTTCTACCTCAAAGCTGATTTCTGTTCAATAGCTGATAGGTGATGATCTACACACAAACATTTTGGAGATGGTGCAGAAGTCGTCCGGTTGCTGTTTTACTCTGTGGTCGCTTCCTGTGCTGCAGGTTTAATCACATTATATTTTCCAATGAAACCCTTTGATACGACAGTATCTGCTGCGTGAACGTGTGCCGATGTTTTTCTGCTCTGATGTGCCAACAGGTTGTAAAAAAAAAAAAAAAAAAAAAAAAAAAAAAAAAATTACAACTGTTATTACTGGAAACTAAACATTTCAGGTCCAGGTTTCCAAAACGTTCCCAGTTGCAACATGCACAAGCTTTATTACCTTTTTATTTATCACTAGAAGGACAGAAAGAAGAGAAAAAAAAAAAAAAGACGGATGCCAAAGGAGATTGTTTTTTGAAGTGGATGTTGGATTGATTTACAATCGCTGAGTTTGCGAAATATAAATTAAATACGATCAAACGGCAGCTGCCGCAGCGCCGTATGAGTCGGATGAGGTTAGTTCACACCCTGACAAATGAGATTCATGCTCACTCGGATTTTACCTTTATTCATATTTCACTCAGATATTTGACATAAATGCACAATTAGATCACAGTGAAACATGTAAACACCCATAACAAAGGCCACGTTGCCTCTAGTTCATGAACGTACGTGAACAAAATCAGATCTAAAGTATTTAAAAACGCATGTATTTCTGAATATAATGAAAGTCATGTGTCTCACGGCGACAGGGAGCAGGTCGGTGAAAAATTGTGAAAGTGTCGTAGTGACTATTTTCCTCTTTTTGTTTTCACTCACTGCCACAAACATTCCTCCTACAGAGACATGCAGAACCTTTTAGTTCTACACAGCGTGAGCACATCATGCTCAGCCACCTGGCTCTGCTGCTGCTGCTGCTGCTTCTTCTTCTCCTTCTTCTTCTTCTTCTTCTCCTTCTTCTTCTTCTCTTTTTTTTATGTGGGAATTTCAGACTAATTCAGCCAGGAATGTCAGATGTGTTCTCAAGATGATGCACCTGATACTAAAATGCACTTCACAAGAGCTCCAGTACAAGACAGATCACTCCCTGGAGACGGTTGTTCTTCTTTCCATCCTAGCAGCTACAATACCCCCCCCCCCCCCCCCCACACACACACACACACACACACCACCACCACCCTTTTCTTTTTTCTTGCGTTTTGTTCCACCAACAGAGATGCCTGCCGCTGTGCACTTGACAGCCTCCCCATCATGTCATTTAACTTTTCTGGTAACAGGAGAACTTGTCTGGAGGAAACTCGCATTATCTGCAAACATGCACGAGCTGCAAACAATAAAGTTTATACTTCAAAAACAAAGTGTCTCTTTCGCTTTTTTGGACAATAAAGAGGATGAGCTGGGACGTGGGCCGGCCTGAGCTCAGCGGGGGAGCGGGTTATACAGCCGGGCGTGGAGGGGAAGGTGGAGTTTTTTTTGGCAGCGACTTCAGAGGAGGAAGGACACCTCGGGATCAGGTCGATTAGGGCTTGCGTGTCCGTGTCCAGGTTTATGGTGGCTCTGCACTCGAACGTAACCTCTCTGTTGGGCAGAAGGGTGAGGCAGGTGTGTACCCCCCCCCCCCCCCCCTTCCCTTTTCCCTTATCACTAGGCCATGTAACTCAATGAGGCCCAGAGACAGACACATCCACACTGGAGGATGAGGCTTCTTCACCTCTCTGTGCTTTGAACCAGAGGAAACATGAACATATTCAGGTGTGAGAGTCCCGCTGTCCTCACGCTCAACCTTTCACACCACGCTGCGCCAGAAACCCCAAGAATCTATAGTCGGGATCATATGTGGAGATAATTTATATATATATATGTGTATATATAGGCCTTTACGTCTTACTGTGTCATGTCCAATCCAGATTTCATCACATATGGAGTCACGGCTCGACATATGATGGCGACTACATGGTTCTGAGGTGTTTTGTATTTTGAGCGCGAACTGTGAAACGGATCAGAGGGTTTGTTGGACCTCGTCTCAAAGTTAATGCTTGATAAATCCAAGCATTGGATCAATATGCTAACTTTTCAAAACATGTTTTTATTCTATAGATTTATATTCTAATGGAAGTTAAGCTAATTCATCTGCCTTGGTCTTGGACACACTGATAGCATGCTAATGTTCAGGTTGATAGCTTATGTGAAACTTCTGAGAGAAGTCGGCTAATTAAATTAAATTGGATGAATATGATGCAAACATCTGTCGCAGCAAAAAATCTAACACCTGGTTGCCTGGTTACCATTTAATCTCTGAAGTCAGATGTTTAGTTAAGTAGCAACAGGCTATTAATTCGCTGCTAATGTTAGCATGCTAACTGTCCGTCCAGAAGTGAGGATCATATCAAATAAAGCACAAGAGTAGACTGTGATGTGTTTTAATTTTGATGACAATTTATCATGTTGCTATGGTGAAATTCTAGCATGCAACATTTCACATGCTATCATGCTAACGTCGTGCTACAGTAAGCAGTTGTTGTTATGCTAGCATGTTAACTTTTTACTACCAGGCCTATAAAGTGCTACTTTTAGCTTGTTAACAATAACCTGTATGTAAGGTTAGCATGTTCATAAGCATGTTAATATGCTATGTTAGCATTAGCCTACTAATGTGCTGTATGAGTTACTGTAAGAAACAGTGGTGTTGAGCTGGATAAACACTCATTCAAACTTTGTAGTGAAACTTTTAAGAGGAAATAAAGGGATTATTGTATATTTATGATGACAAGTGAAGATTTAACTTCAACTAAGCATCACCAATCATCAGATCATGTTATCAGGCGACAGAGCAGCAGTGCAAAGACTTTTAAACCGTCGAGTCACACAAAGACATTCTGTGAGAGATTGTGTCTGTTTTCACTTTAGTGACTGATGAGACTAACTAAAAGCATTTATGCAAATCCTGCAGCTCAGAATCAGGGAAAACAGCCATTTATCTGCTCCTGCAGCGATCCCCTGTGCAAAAGGTAAACAGCAGAGAGTAGAAAGCCCCTCAGGCTTGTTCCGGGTGACCTTTTGCTTGACCTTTGAACTTAGTCAGTTATCCTTTTAACGACCAGTAGTTTTGTAAGAATAGACAAACACATCACACACGCCTCGGCCTGTGATCCCTGGATTGTCTACAAGGAAAAAAAAAAATACAATAAGGTCTTTATGTAAAAAAAAAAAACAAAACAAAGAAACCACTGTTCATGTGAACTGCTACTGTTTCAGGAGAGTCAAAGTTGTGTCAGTTTTTGCTTTATCTCTCATTGATCTCCTTCGGCTCCTCCCAGGCAGAATGAGTTTGGCAGTTTAAGATACATATATATAAAAAACATGGACACCTTTAAGTGTTTCTCTGAAGTCCAGTTGGGTGGCCATATGGAGAGAGCGAGGCGTGGGCTGATCTACACATGGCACCGACTCCCACCACCGGAGGAGAGCCAAACAGGCCCAACACATCAATAAAGTGCACGTCTTTCACATGTAGAAATACCAAACTATCAGTCACACAGCAGGAGGGGTGGGGGTCCATGGACTTGCCCCCCCGCCCCAACCCTCACTTGATCTCACACCTTCTCCGACTGAACATGTGTGTTCAAAATGCGTGCCACCTTTCTCTTATTCACGGCCCGGACTGGAGCTGCTGCTTGTACCGACTCCTTCGTCTTTTATCCTTCAAAATAAAACAGTCTTCTCTGGCTGCTCTGACTCAGTCCTGGTGATTTAGGGTAAAAATGTATGGACGGTCTGAAAGTTCAGTTTTTCTTTGTTTAGTTTTATAGAAAAAATGTGTGGAAAATACACCGAAGTGAAGTTTCCTCTTTTCCACCATCGTGCATGAACTTTTAACAGAAAAAACACAGGTTGGATTAAAGTCATTAAATTCTGTTTAACAATAAATAAATGTAATTTCCCAGGATTATGAAGAAATGTCCTGTTTTTATATATATTTATTTATGGCTCATATTTGACACAAATCACATTTATGTGAATTTGCGTGTGTTAAAGTTTTAAACTTGTGTTTATTTTCATTGTTCACTTTTTCTGCTAGTTTTGTATATAGTTTTAATGTAATTATATTTTTCATGCGTCTTTGTTATTTTTCTTAAATCCTCTTTAAAAAAAAAAATGTTTTCATCTACTTTACTTTTTTTTGTTTTTTAGTTTCAACAGTTGCATTTGTGGGTTTATTTGTATTTTATCTGCAGGTTTTCAAACCAGTTTATTATGAACCTCAGTTTTGGGGAAAAATTAAAATAAAATAAAATAAAATAAAATAAAAACTTGCATAAAGTCATTTTAATTCTAAAGCTTTTCCGTTTCCCGACAAGTGCACTTTCAGCTCAACATTAGCATCTGGCAAATGTTTCACTTGTGTTACAAATTTCATGACGTGATTTATTTGGATGTGTCTCGTCTGAATACGGAGTTTGTTGACTGATAATCACATCGCAGCACTTTATTTATTACTTCACTGACGTTTCAACCAAAATGGAATCATGTGTAACGTATAACCGTGACGTCTAGACGTTGTTTATACCTTAAAAAAAAAAAATAAAAAAATAATGAATGTCTCACGCAGGAGAAGATGTGCAGTATTTCTGTTATCGACAGCAAATCCCAGGTCGTCTCGCTCCATGACTTTATACTTTCCCGATTCCTTTAAAGCAAGTAACAAGTGTATTGTCGCATAAACGCTTTTCTTCAAACAGCTCCATTTAAAGTGAGATCATAAATTCATTGGGTTTCACTTGATTGACTGGTGGGAAATGTTATTGAAAACAAAGCTGACACGTGTGTGATGTGCCGTGACAAATGTATTCTCTGTAGCAACTCCTGTGTGAAACCGTTTTTCATTATTATTATTATTACTGCAGGGATTGTTTAAAGGTGACATCTTTATTTTGGGTTTCACGCCAGAAAAAGTTGCGTCCTCACATTATCTACTTCTTCATGAACCTGCTGAACCAACTTAACTTAAGTCTCCAGTCTTTGTGCTACACTGTACCCTCCACTACGGGCATGCAGGTATTTGGATTATATATGATAAACGAGCATCATAAACCACCACCAAGGCAGATATGATTGAGGTGACAAGAAGAATGGTTGACTGTGTCCACGCTGATAACGGATCCAAACAAAAGGCCCGGCTGTGATAGAGGAGATAGCAGCGATGGGACCTTTCTTTTTTTTAGTGTGGTGGGGGCTACGATGCTTTATTTTACGCGCTTACGTGAGTAGAACCGTGTTAACATTTTTATGGATGACCGTGATCTTTATCTAACTTGCAAACTATCCAAATGCCATCATCCTATCAATTTTAGCATGAACGATAAACCGGCTCGTTGATTTGCAGATGGGAAAATCCCCCCCTCCCCCCTTCCCCACCTCCCGGTCAGGGTCTTTGCTTTGATCACGACCTCAGCAAGATGGCTGCTCAGATCTCAGATATACAGCACCAACACCTGCGTCCATGTTGTTTGGCTATGCTCCATTGGCTGTCTATCAACGCTTGTGCTGATAGACTGCCAAGGTCTGCCTTCAGAATAAATGACCAACAAACCTGTGGGAAAAAAAAAAAAAAAAATCACCAGAGTCCATGTTGATAAAATATAACTTTAGCTGGAGAGCGAGAGAGGAATCTGTGAATGAGATGTGTTCAGCTGATAATATATCAAGGTCACTGCAAGTGGAGAATACAGAGTAACTCCAAGGATGAAAATACAGCTGAAACATCTGGATCCAAAACTAAACGGTTGCATTGCAAAATTGTTTAAAGCTCGAGAATCTTCTGGAAGAGTTTCCCTCGCTCCTCTTCAGCACATCCCAACACATCAAATGTCAAGTTGTGCATCTAATGCTTTAAGTTTAAACTCCGGTCGACATTTTTAACTCTAATGTAAAGTAAAGTAAAGTAAAGTAAAGTAAAAAGCTGATGTATCAAAAAAAGCCAAACACAACAAAGTGCAACGGAAACAGTCAAATAATGACATGAAAGTTTAATGTATATGATGCAAAGTGTATCATGTAGTGTGTTTGTGATTCAGGACGAGGGAGAGGTGGATCGAAGTATGAACGGTCTGCCGCCACCATGTTTGTTTTGCTGATACGTCACTAAAACTAAATAAAAATCACGTTTTGTTTTCTGCATAAGTGCAACTGACTTGTGAGTTGAAAACGCAACAGTGCGACATAATGAAGAGCGGCTGCGTCAGACGAACATTCGTCAAGAGCTGGAGCAGCTGCTGCAGCAGTTTATGACACCGCCCCCCCCCCAAACCCCCATTCACCAAAGTGCCTCTCTCCCCAGGGGGTCATTACTGGGCTCCTGACTTCATATTGGTACTTAACATCACCAATAAAGGGGGGATCCAGTGTCATTAAACAGCACTGCAGATCCTCCAGCGTTTCTGAGCACAGGGAGCTGCTGATGGACTTGACACAGAAGAGGAGGAGGAGGAGGAGGAGGGAAAGGAGTGAGGGGAGGGGAGGTGGGTTAATCCAGGATACACAACACACACTCTGACAGATGTGCACTCTTCATGTGTAAATACTGTGGTTGGATACGAAGAAACTGGTTTAATATTGAGACATTAACACTTGACATCATGAGTCACGCTGCAGAGAGCTGCCGCCAGCGCCTCGGCCGACCAACGTGCATCACTTTGACTTGGCTTTTCATCACTCTTCAAAACAATATCTCATCATATCTGCCTCCTGGGCTGATGAGTCGCACTTTACTGCTGTCTTTTCTTTATTTTGGGTGTGAATTGTTAAATGTCACAACAGGCCGTTGGATTTTGTAACTGCCGAGATGTAATCTGTCTCTTTGTCTCAGTGTATGACAGACGTTTACAAACTACAACACACTCAGGAGAAAAGGAAATAATCACTTTACCAATATTTGAATATGTTTAATACAGTCCAACTACTTCAAACTCATGGCACGTTTCTCCGGCCTCAGTGTTGACACAATATTTCCTGCACTTTCCTTGTATTCTTCTTATTTTGTTTTAATGATAAATACACTTGTGTATTCATAAAATAAAATCCACACAGTGCAGGTTTGGCTCTATTTATACAACAGGGATTTTTTTTTTTCCATTTTTTAAAAAGGGTACGGTTTCTTTCATCAGAAACTTCTATTTAACATCAAACAAGTGGCTGTTGTGGTCAAACGCCGCCTGTGTATTATGTAAATATGTATTCAAGCTTTTGAGGAATATGTGTGATGGGCTCCATGTGCTGCGAAGTACATCCTACATATACGTCCCTATTCAAATACATGTTACTGTTATTGCTATTGTAAAAAAAAAAAAAAAAAAAAAAAAAAAATTAATATTTTGTTTTCTTCTTAAGTTTTTATGAGTCACGGCTGCAAATGATCACTTTAATTGACCCAGATCTTTGAACTGAATGTGGGTTTTAATGGTTTTACATGTTGAAAAGCAATTTTTTACCTCAGTGAAAAGAAGAAATTCTTCAAAAAGGAAATAAAAGTATTGTTAAAAATGAAGCGTGGTGTATTTTTGAGGCCTTTATTTTGAAAATCTGGGGATGTAAACATGATTGAGAGTGTCTAGAGTTTGTGTCCAAGTCTGTACACCGACCCAAAAGTGTCACACACCATGTGAAGGTTTTCACCGACAGCACAGAGTGGAAGATCTTTCAACAGAGGACGACGCTCACGTCTTCATCTGAGGAGAAAGTTCGACTGGTTCAGACGAAGTTTCATCCTCGGATGAAGACGTGGTTGAAAACACAAAATACAAAGCAGCTGTAAAGTGGCTGCTGACACTTTATGAGCTCATCAAATATATTCTGTAAATATTCTGGACGATTCACACAGAGTCACACAAAAGACAAAGAAAAACTCATAATAATCAAAACAAGAGGCTGGTAAAGTGCCACTATCTAAAATACTTCAATTCAATTCTGAAAACTTTATTGGCACCCAGGGGTTCATTTAAAAACCACATAAAGTAGAAACACACACAAAAACAACCAGTGCACACAAAGGACAGACATGAAAAACTAAATCTTTCTGACATTGTGATGAGAATAACAGTGACAGCGACTGACTGGTGCAACTTTTGGTTCAAAGAAGCAATAATAACTATTTTACATACAATATATCACAGGTTCAGGTGCTGTTTATTCACGTCACATCACACCATAGCTCCGTTAAAACGACTTTGCATTGTTGACTTTGCCTTTGTGGTTCAGTGAAACCCATAAAAATCTGAAAGTATTTAACAGGATCTCAGACTTAACCCTAAAGATTGTGCTACATTATCCATGTTTTTCACTGCACAGGTGCAACCGTGCAAATATTGACCCCGCCGCCTTCAAAGCACTTCAAGTTCGCAGGAGTACGGAAACTCTGAGTGCGAACAATCTGCCCCCGATTCATCAGCACGATATTTGTCAGTGTCGAATAAAAAGCGCTTCGTGTTGGTATCCGCAATGTTGTTGATGCGGCGGGGATCCTCGTTCAGAGCGTGACTGATGCGTTGTTTGTGCAGTAAAGTGCACTAAACCCTGCTCTTGTGGCTTTTATGCTCAATTCCCTCCCTTAGCAAAATGTCAGAGCAGGCTGGCACACGCTCAAAAAAGCAAGACGCAAATATTACAGTTTATATGGAGAGAGAGAGGGAGAGAGAGACATCTCTGAGGCACCTCGCCCTGTAAAACAACAAGAAATAAAGCAGCTCGAGTGTTCCCATTCAACATCATTGTTGACGTGACAGCTTATTCTTTTGGCAAGCGAGTGAAAAGGGCCTGTTACATGCCTCTCTGACACTTTTCATTATCACCTGCACAAAAGCAACAGTGAAAGACGAGGAGGATGGAGAGAGGAGGGAGGACTGGGGGAGGAGGAGGAAGGAGGACGGAGGGAAGGCGGGGTGGGGTGGGGGGGTGAAGCTGACAGTATCCCCACGCTCATTCATCATAGCCGAAGGTATCTGCATCGTGCATTAGAGTCAATAAAACCTGGTGAAACTGGAGCTGATTTCTTGCTAAATTCCGCCATTAGTCACAGGCCCATATTTCAGGATTAGCCAATCCTAAAAGGGTAATTGTTGCACAAGCAGGAGGGGTGGGGGTGAAGTGTGTGTGTGTGTGTGTGTGTGTGTGTGTGTGGGGAGGGGGGTGCTCTTAAGACTGTCTGAAGCTGTGTGCACTTAAACTTTTCTAAGAGTGTTTGTTTGGGTTTTGATTTTTAAAGAGTGGTGTCATTCTTTAGGGACTCTTTAGGGAGGTTTGTGCCCCCCCCCCCCCCCCCCACCCCCACCCCCACCACCCTTTGAGGCTTTTTGAGTGATGTTGCTTCAGAGCACAAAAAGAGGACGGATGGATATCAGACAATCACCGTCGTTTCACTGTATGTTTTCAAAAGTCTAATGGTTACCTCCCCTAAAAGTGTTCAATTGTCACATGTATGTTTTGCAGCAGCTCTCAGCGTGGTGCGATCACATTTCTCCGTCGAGGTGAGGCGTGCAGAAGACAATATGACGCCGCACAGCCACTTAAGATGCCCGGTGATATTTGATAGAAGCCTTAATCGCTATTTGGGGGCAAAGTGGGACAATGGCGCCTGCAGGGATACCGTCCGAGTTTTTTTTTTTCCTTTCTTTTCTGTCATTTAAAGTCAAACGTGTCATGCATGTTAAACCGTTTTCTTTTGCAATTAGAGGACATTCTCAGCAGCGGGCCGCTGAGAAATAAGCCATTATTTGCAACTCTATCCCGTTTGATTTCTCTCTGCAGTGAAAGGAAATAGTTCCCATTGAGCTCTGTGAAACAAGTAAACCATAACATTTGGTCAGTCTCTCTCGTGTGGTTTCAGGGAAAACCAAAATATCCCGTTCGGTGCAGGCTTCCACAGGCTCAGGGTGCACGCTGAACTCCTGCTGAACTGGTTGTTAATGATTATAACCCTGATATATGCGGGTATATATGGTAAATGAGGGCACACTTAGGAAACCACAGGGGCCTTGTTATGCTTTTGCTATTTTCTTACAGCTTAAGGAGGTCCACCTGTTCCCCGTTAAGTCACACCATGTTACTGTTAGCTTGGAATATTTTAAAGCAACATGAAGAAACGCAAAATCAGTGCTGTCAGCGGGTCGGCCGTGGTCAAAGGTTTCATTTAAATGAGACCAAAACATTGCGTTTCACCTCTTTTACACATTATAAATACCATTGAGGACGTGCAGAGACAGAATGGAGGAGATGTGTGTTTTTGTCATGGAGCTAATTACAAGTTTCACCACATGTGCAACATTTTGACTCATGCATGTGCAGATGTGACGATAACAGACAGCAGCTCCATAGATAGCCAACAGAGAGGTTGAACGTGAAAACATTTACATGTGCTTTGATTCAGTATACACGCCATGTTGTTGCAGTAAGTGCAAACCTTTCAACACGTCTCAAAGAAGAAAATATGAAAACTAAAAACATTGCATTCACGCTCACTTAGAGCTGTATTGAGCATCTGGTCAGCACTTTGTGCAGCAGCGTTTGTGCAGATTCACATGAAGCAGTTCTGTTGTTTTTTGTTTTTATCGTTTAAATCCGCATCAGCACAAAGACATGCACAGATCTGTGTCCATTAGCACAATGGAAGCCGTGTTCAGGTGTTTCCTTTACTGACTGCTGTTCATCTTAATTATGCAGCACTGTAAAACTTGGTTCCTCCAATGTCAGATTTTTTTTTTGCAACCTAAAATTAAATAAAATCAAATTCTACTTTATTTAAAGTCGTTGTAAGTTTTGCTATTGCTACGTATTCATGTTAGCATTACGAGGTGTTTACTGACCAGTGAACTCAACACAAACTCCGTTCCTTTTTACTCAAGTCAAGTAGGGATGCTACACAGCCTCATCTACTGCAGTTAGCATGCTAGCTAGTTAGCCCCATCTCACGCATTTTTCCGATACCAAGTCACTGTAGCCTTCTGGCTGTCCTGAAAAAGACACACAACCTCTTGTTTTGTAAATGCAATAATGGCAATAAACTTGGCATTTATGCTAACATTAGCAATATAACATAGCCTAATGCAACAATGGCTGAAGCTTGGGTAACTAAGTAAAGGCTAGTGGCTAATACACTACCTAACGCTAACATTAGACACTACCTTATGCAAACATTAGCAATATAGCATATTGCCATGATAGCTAATGCTCAGGTAAGTAAACTGTCATTAATGCTAATGTTAGCATTGGAGCAACAGCAAAATTAACAATGTAAATCCTTAAAAGAAAAGAATAATTTTTGGCCTGTGATGAGTGTTTCTGTGTTTCTGTGTTTTATTTCTGCCAGATGTGTCAGCAGCTCTGACAGATGAACAGAAACGATAGGAAACCTGCTGCGTTGGCACATTTTGCAATATTAATGACTAAAACTGGTTTTCAAGTGTTTCTCCGTGGTGTTCAAATGGCAGTAGGGCGCTAAGGGTTTACTGACAATGTTCACACATTTCACTTTTCTTTCATCAACAGGTTTCTACTGGTCACATCATTATTCCCTCCTCGCTGCTTTGACTGCAAAGCAAATTCCTCTTGATGACTGCAGTGGGCCTGCTATGCCCTGGCTCCGGGCCAGCCCTGTCTACATTTCACTGATGGACTCGCACAGCAATTTGCCTGAACAAACTTATCCCAGCTGTACGTCTAAAACCTCTGGAAAACGCATCACTGTGACAATTTCAGGCATGTTTGGCTTTTCAAATGGATTTTCAGAGTTGTTCCTTCCTGTAACTTGTGTTATTTGAGTCAGAATAAAAATAGAATCGGTCCGGTCGGCACACCTCGTCAAAGATGGCATTCAGCTCATGTGTGAGCCTTTTCTTTTCAGATGAGTAGCAGTGAGTTCAGCGGAAACCTGTCAGGAGATGAATAGCGGGGTAATACAGGCTTTGAATGTATTACAAATGACAACATCATAAATAACTTTTCCATAAGACGGAACAGACGGTTCTGCTTTTGAAGGTTTCTGGAGACTTTGAGGTTATGGTTCTCTGGATATACGGTTAAAAAACTGTCAAAACCTCAGAAAAAAAACATCCACACATGTCTGATGATGGATAGTGGTTAACTTTAAGTGGAGGTGTAGGAGGAGAACAATTGGGATGTGTCATAGGAAATGTTTTAATTGTGAAGATGTTTGTGTAGCACGCGGGGACGACGTCTTCAGGATAACTGCTGAACTTTTTCATGTCCACAGTGGACACTAAGGGTCGTGAAGTACTTGCTGCTTGATCAAACGTATGCATACACAATGCGCCGTGTCTGTGCATATACTTGTTGCAGCACCATGCACCCAAGACACACAATAATGGCGGCCTCCACTTGGGGCAGATAACAGAAATATAACCTGGAAATCGTGAAAAGCCCCACCGATCTGTCGCCAACTATTTTGACAGGTACGCCAGTCACTATGCAGTGGTATATCACCACCCTAAGGTGACACCACCTCTGCCAACTACCTGACGCATCAGTTCCTCCGTATCACTCCGCCCAGTCAGTCAAAAACAAGATTAAACATTACGGCCAAGCCACACAACAGAAAGTGGTTCCCAACCCCTACAACAATAGCACAGAACATTTCCCAAATCAAACTTAGCTCGCAGTCTCACTGAGAGCTTCAACCACCTTTGCATCTACAAAACAGCCCTACTTCTTCTGCAGACGCTACAACGGCTTGGTAGTTTTGAGGTAATAAGATAGCATGCTAACTTCAGTACGAGTGTTGCTGAGGGTTGTTTGACACTGACTTTACAGTGTTTCTTATAGACTAGTAGAAGCGACAGCGCCTTTAATTTGCAATATGAGGTAACATGTTAATGCAAATTATTTTTAACACCACTACTTGTTTCCTTTTGATGTCTTTCAGTTGCCAGAAATCAATCAGCTTGCAGTAACAAGTTAAACTGTCGCTGATAACAGTAACTACTTGGATGGCACCGCAATGGATAATTACAAAAATATTCTGAGTGGCAGCCAGGCAGGTCGGCAAGCCAAGGTTATCTGCAGTGCTTCCACTGGATTTTGTGTTAACACAGATAGAAAGATTAACTTCTGATTAATCACGGTCAACAATGGGCGCTACTTTCAACCACTGCCTGTTGGAAACATTTCCTCACACGTCCTTAAAGAAAACACAGAGTCGTCAAGAGCGCGAGCACTTTCCATGTAAATACGGTGATCTAAGCAAAGTGTATCAACTCACAGACTCCTCTCACATTATCCTGTGACTCTTCTCGCTGCTTAATACCATAACAAAACACAAGCCTGGCAAATATGACAGACCGACCTGTTTGTGGGCGACAACAAGTCATCACAGGATTCTTGTCCAGGGTGAAAAAGTTACATACACATCTGCTGCAACACACACACACACAGAGGGAGATGCCTTGTTGAATGTGCGGCGGAGGCCTTTAACTGCAGCCTGGAGAATAGCGAGGGGATTTGTATTGTGAAAGGCCCGAGAGCGGAGAGGTGGGGCACTTTGACAAGCTCTTTGTGAGCAGAGGAATCCCACATTTATTGCAGCGCAGGGCGGCAGCCGTCGCTGTCAGTGGGCCTTGGTCTGCAGTGCCAGGTGAAATACCACGGGCTTGAATTCAACAACTAAATACTTATCTCTTGTATTGTTCTCCCAAAGTGAGTGCTGAAAAAAAAGATGAAGGCTGATGTATCTGATCCCGTTTGTCAAAAACACGTCTGTCGTTGCCTCGGTAATGGGTTAAGCCTCGAAACCTGTCAAATGGCACAGGGCTGACAAAACATACATCATCCCACACTTAAACACGGTTAACTCGGATCAGGACCGTGTGTGCGCTGCAGCAAGTGATAACCTGTACGAATACCGAATACTAACAGTGTGTGTATAGGTGTAAGAATCACCAAGGTGCCATGAAGAGCACAAAGAAGAAACAGACGATTTTACAACATTTAAAATCACAAATCATAGAGTAAAAATTTTAAGTGTCAAATATGTAAAACCAGACAGACAACAGAAACGTGACACAGCAGTTCAGAGTTCATGTGAAAATACACAACACAATACCACAATACGTCATTTCTGTCAACACAGTCAACAAACATGACACGTCTATTCAGATGCACTGTAGTTGTGTTAACAGCCTCTGTGTGTGTGTGTGTGTGTGTGTGTTGTATTGGGATTATTTCCAACACTGCAACTCTCCTTGGTTTTGATTTTTTTTTTTTTTTTTTAAGTCTGATGTGTGTAACAAAGTAGGAGCATCGTAGAAGACAAGAAATGCTGAATGTAACATATATTCAGCAGGTTAACTATTCAGTGGGATTTTTAGTCGCCTGAAAATGTTTTACAGACTTTAAACATGTATTTTGAAATTTTGAGACAATGAGACTCTTGTGAGAAGGAAATACATAACTAAAGCCAGCTTAGCTTATCTTAGCATAGTTTAACACAAAGACACTGATTAACCAATTAACATGTTTTTAATTTACTGATTCTTTCTTAAGATTAAGACCAATAACCGACCTACTGCACCAACTTTCTGTTTCCACCCGTCTGTTATGAGCGTCCAACAACTGGAGCTGTAAATTCATATACGTTGTGAAGGAAACAGACCAAACAGATAAATCATGACGTACCGTACTTGAAGCATGTGACTTTCAGCTTCTGCTGCACTGAAGAGGTGAAAATGCCAGCAGCGAGGAGGTCGTAACCTTCTTCAATCAAACATGAGGCATGAGGTTTGAGGTTTACATCATCAGAACGAAACCTGATGATAAACAGAGGTGGAGATATTTCAGTTTTAAGCCTTTTATATTTATAGGGCCTTTTTTATAACTCACAGGGACGAGTCCAAAGAAGTGTTGGAAGGTGTTTGAGTCTGAACCAGGTTGCTACAGATCCATTAGACAGGTTTTGACAGGTCAAAGACCAGGAAAACAGTTTGACCTCACTCTTATTTTATGATTCAGTGAAGCCAGGACTCTGCGTCTTTGAATGGTAAAGGTATCTATTTAAACAGATCATATACATTCACTCATCAGTGTTGGCAGTCTGGGTGATTCAAGGATAGACAATGATTATCCCATGCACTAAAAATCATCCATTTGTTCAGGTT
The DNA here is from genome assembly GCA_021432705.1 of Caranx ignobilis. Lineage (NCBI taxonomy): Eukaryota > Metazoa > Chordata > Actinopteri > Carangiformes > Carangidae > Caranx > Caranx ignobilis. The sequence continues at coordinate 2,739,196 of JAFHLA010000010.1, read as the reverse complement.
GCCCAGTAAATTTTGTGAGTGGAAACAAGCAATTAGTCCCAGCATGCCACACATACCATAGTATATCATTCCTGAACCTCATGTGTCGTCTTTCTGCGGCAGTTCAAAGAGGAACCGCAAAACAAAACACATTTGCACATTTTTCTTTCACAGTCGTACAGCAGCAGCAGCAGCAGCAGCAGCAGACGTGTTTCTTTACAAATACAGGCAGACACATCGCACCGCTCCTTACACCTTAACACCGGCAACCTCCACTCCTGTGGATGTGGTTAAGATGAAGTGGTCTTAACAGCTCACAGATGCTCACCATGCACTGATGGTGGGCAGGTATTCAGGGGCTGACTTCATCCCCCCCCCCCCAAATGCCCCACATCCACCCCCCAGCAATTCACTGTGACAAGTTCAAAACACATGCAGACTTCGCTCTCTCTTTGCAGCTTCACCTCTGCTACAAGCTGAAAGAGCTGGAACACACATTTGGGGGTATAAAGAGCCAAAGCAGCCATCACTGCCCCGTTTCATCTGTTTCATCCAGTTCCAACCTGCAGGGGAAGAAGAGGACACAACTCAATTACAGATGTCATTAACAGACATGTTTTCAAGGGCAGTTTCTTTTCTTTTTTCTTTTTCTTTGTGCAGTGCAAAACGCTGCAGTAAAAAGGTTTAAATGCTTTAAAAATGGATCTTTCTAGTTTGTCTTCTGCAAATTTTTGTGACATAAACTCGCTAGGCATCACGTGTCAGTCAAAACCGTCTGGGAAAGGATTGTAATGTCTTCTTCCTTGTTTGACGGAGATGGCGGTCAGATGCTTGCTTTTAATCTGAAACACTTTCTCCAAGCAATTACCCACTTATGGCAAACGTTTGCACACTGCAGTGGAAGTAAAAAAAGACATAAAGGGAACACGTTCTGAAGGAATCCCCAGAGTATAACAGAAGAAGAAGCTGCAGTGGTATCCCTTCACATAAAACTGCTCTATGTCCTTTTATTGGGATCAACAGGGATCAAATTAGGACTGGGATGAGTCTGGCTGGTGGCCATCAGTTTCAAAGCATCCCCGTCACGGCCAAGCAGACTGTTGCAAACTGTGTAATCCTGAGAGTTTACCTGAGACACAAGACTATATGCAGACCATGCTACTTCCTGTGTCTGAGAGGATTTATGGTGGGGAGGACACCAAATGCAAAATCATTCTGTGAATGACCTTCAGTGAATTAGAAAGAAGAGTATTGTTGTCATGGAAGGATGAGGTTCACTTCCTGTTTCCTTTAACCAGGACCATGATTGTTATCTAACCTTTAACAAATAGATATTGCTCCAGAGGTCCAGTGTTGTTTCAACGAAAGCTCTGGTGAAGTAATAGAGATGAGTTGTGGTGCCAGATAAGAAAAGACCAAAAATAGGAGCATCATAAAATAACATTTGCAGTATATGTCATACTGGAAGGCAGACAAACAACCTATTGTGTCATTCAATCAGGGGACTTGTTGATACTGTGATAGCACGAAGCAGAATTGACATTTATTTCCAAAAGACCAAAAAAAAAAAGATGCACATTTTCCAACAGGTCCAAGCTTCTTCTTTTTTTTGGCAGTTTGTGCAAAATCCTGCAGCCATCTGCAGATAATCAACATCTGTGCTTATGAGTAATCTGTCAGCAGATATTATCAGGCAGGGTTATCACTGATCATCAATGGCTCAGTCCGGCCTGGTCAGGCCACCAGATGTCAGGCAGGTTGTAATATTAAGCAGCGTGCTTTAACAATGAATGGCAGAACACCTGCAACAAAGGCAACTACAAAGAGGCTTCCCCTGACAGCATTTCCTCTCTTTTCAGCCTCCTACATGACCCCAGCACCATCTTGGAAAAAGATCTCAGCACCGTTGCTCTGGACCAGACGCCGGTCCCATGAGAGCGCTCAAAAAAGCAGGCTCTCGCAAAAAAAAAATTGAGCACTGGCAGGCAGAAATTGAGGGTGGAGTAATGGAGGAGGGCACGGTGCACCTGCCCGTAAATCTTGCCGAAGTTTTCCTTTCATGAGAAGCTTGAAGAGAGAAATAACAAACACTGGTCAGAGGGCCAGGGGATAAATTTGAGAGAGAAAGAAGCAGCCAGCTGGCCACGAATGATGTTTAGGAAATCATTTACTGAGACGACACAACAGCTGGGTCCAAACCGGACACCTCGGAGATCCAAAAGTCCATCATGCTGACACTGAACGCCTGTTTTTTTTTTTTTTGCCAGCAGTCTGTGTGAATGCGGATTGCTTTATGTAACGTAATACCCAATAACTTTTGTGGATGACTAACAGATACTTGAGAATGTGGTAATGATCAATAGAAAGAACCGCAGGCTACCGTCTAAGACTTGAACTGCTGTTATTATCAACGCCTCGAGTGATGAAACAGCAATACCAGAAATAACTGGTGACTGAAAAGGAGGAAAAAGTTTGTCACGACAGCATTTAAAATGGGAAAAGGTTGCTGCGATTAGCCAGTGAAAACGATGGTGAGGCCTCTTAGCAGAAATGGATAGCTGCAGTCCAAAATGGCTGGAGCTAGCTTATTAGCTAACTGATTTCCCCATTAGCTTTAACTCACCGTCCTTTATTTGAATAAACTGCACCACAGTAGAATAATGGTTTCATAAAGCAACGAGAAAAGTCATGATTTAACCACATTTTAATCTAAATGTGACTTTGTTTGCTAAGTGTTGTTAGCTAAGTTTGAAGCTAACCACCGCTAATTGTGAATTAGCATGCTACGATCTAATCAATCTTTTCCATGTAATTTAAATGCTAGCTAGGTGGTACTGTAACAGTTAGCAGATGATGGTTAGCCGGGGGGGGGGGGGGGGGCTGGTATTAAAATACCAGAGAGGAATAAATGATGGAAAGAAGAAAAAGAGGAAAAATCTCCCTCTTTAACCCCAAATCAATCATTTGTTTTCAGTATTTACTATGTGAATTTAAACTGCGTCACACCGGTCACAGCCTCTCTGTTATTGTTGCTCCTCTTTATTGTTTAAACAGCGACTGAATCATCTGACTGAGAGATAAATGCACCACAGTGTCAGCATTGGTTATTCAAATGGGATTCTCAGATAACACAGAGAAAACAAACAGCTGTGGCTCATGTTAAACTAATTATAACACCTGCGTTGTGGACAACAACACAGTGTCTATATGTGTATGGTGTCCCTGAAGGCCTCACTCCTAAATACCACTCTTTTAGAATTACATTCTTTTCATTATTTACGTCCTGTGCTGTTCCTTTCCATTTTTTTATTGCATATATTGCAAGATACCATGCGTTTTAATGTGGCGTTAATAATTCCTGGATGTGTGCTACACTGTTTTCCACACTGGAAACACTTTTTAAAGACATGTCGGCCTTGAAGGCTTCCTCCCGACTGTATACAGTTATTTTTCAACCACTGTTTTTGTCAAGGAAACAATAAAATGAGACAAAAATGAACATGTAGATAAACTGTTTCATCGAACAGTCTGTCAAATTTCAAAAATAATCTCAATAATAATGATTGATGTATTGTAGTATTACGACAGTAAGTATCATTTACATAGGAACTCTGACTGAGATCAAAATCTGTTTTGCAAGATTGAAATGAGAACAAATCGTGTACAGTACACACAAGATAAGCAGGAGAGATACTCTCACACACTCTCTCTCACACACACACACAATATAGCATGTTGATATTTACAATATCTAAGTGAATGAGTCATGACACCAAATTAAATTCTTCCTCAGTAAATTACTTTTTATTGCTAAAGTGATTGTTGCAGTGAATCTTAGCTCTGCTTTAATGGATTGGTGTTTATAAAGTTAAACAATTCCTACAGTAATAGTAGTTTATATTTTTTTAGGCCTCTTGATTCATATTCAGGTTATTTATGGAGAAAATAAAGGAAAAAGTTGAATTCAATGGACCTCCTTTGCATCTGTAAATGGGTGCTCCATTGTTCAGCCCAGCTATTTAAAAACCTGTACACTCTGAATAAAATGTCACGCCATGATTCACCTAAGCCTCTTTACAGAGGGTTTCAAGGTGAATGGAAGCCACAACCACTAGTCCTTTCACTGCCAAATCACTGCGGCCGAGCCCTTTCCTGGCTCGGTGAATCTGAAGAGGGGGGCGGTTTCAACCGCAAAGTTAATAATGTTTGTTTATTTGGGTAAAATTTACATTCAGGAACCCTGAGCACATCCTTTTTGGAGACATGTAAGAAAGGGCAGAATTGTTAAAGAGGGGAAGTTAAGATCAAAGTTTAAATTGGCGGCTTTGTTTATTGATCTGTGAGGTATTCAAACGACTGACTGTCAGGATGGAGCGCTTTGAATGTCTTCACAAGGTCATCAAAATGTCATCGCTAATGGACGCACAGCATCATCAAGTGAAAGTAAGAGCTTTGAAATGCTGTAACGTTTTGAGTGAAACTTGATATTTGTCACTTTTCATAAATCTGGACATGATCTCATTTTAATTGCATAAAAGTATCTTAAAATACTGACCAGCCTGGTGCTGACTTCAGTTTAAGATCATCTCATTATTCAACATTATCTCCTGCATCGTGTGCATGTTTCTTGTCTTCCCTTTACTCTACCAGGCCGTCACTACAGCCTCCAGTGCAGTACAGGTAAAAGATTTAATTCCACGATTTACTAACTAGTATAAAAGCAGGAGAGACTGCCGGGAAATAAACAGCGTTCCCATGTTTCCTAGAACAGGTTCTATATTTAATCTTTATTTTAAGTTATTGAGATAAGATACACTTGATGCAAATGCAGACAAATTATGAGATGTATTTAAAACAGGGCAGAAAAAACAATGTCTCTATTGAGTTTAAACAAACAAATGTCCAGTAAAAACAGCTTTATCTTTTCATAGTGAAAACAAAACAAAGCTTCTGATATCAGAACGATGCAAATGGAGCTTGACTGAACCTGTGTATTATTTGCATGACTTGCCTTTGAAACTCCACAATGCTATCATCAGACTTACTAAGTCAGTGTATGTAAATGTGGGCTCGCACTCAATCACTCTGGACTTGACATGTTTGTTTAGGGCTCAGGTGGCTGTGCCAGGAGCTTCTGTTGTGTTTCAGCACTCAGCTGCAAGAGACCGGTTCACTGAGGCTTGGAGTGCTGGTCACTGCTGCCATCTTGTGGTCACTTCAAAGACGGCACCTGGGAACACACACCTTTACACCTCAACCTCTGGATCTGTCTCTGTCCTAACCATCAGGGTTAGGAATCACTCCCATATTCCGTCTGTAGCAGAACAACAAGCCCAAACACAGAGCCAGAATCACAGCCAGACGTATAAAGAACTATTTCCAGACACGAGAAGAAAAGGGGTCATTCTGGGATCACATGAAGAGACAGAAAACACTGAGACGGGATAAATTCACAGAAGAGCTGAGGAAGGTTCTGCAAGATGCTGGAACAATCTGGGAGCAATCTGTGTGCAGATGTGGCATGCAGGACAACTTGTACAGTTTTGAATGCAAAAGCTGTCACACATAACTTTGTTTACTACATTTTGCATTAAGCTAATTACAATTAATGTCATTTAATTCATTTAATTTGTCGGTGCCTTGAACTTTTGCACATGTGTGCAGGCTGCCTCACTTCCTCACAGTCCAGGTGTTTGATCAGCTCCAAATAGCAATGATATATATCAATATTTATATAAATAAATGTAATTCGTTTTACTGTTAAAAAGCAGGAAGAGTTTTAGCACCGCGAGCTGATCAAAACCACTTTCCCAGTTCAAATGGTGCTAATCGCCGATTTAAACATTAATAAATACAAGTTATTAAGGTTATTTCTTCACCATCTTCGCGGTTACGACCGCTAACAAGGTTGTAGTAAACATGTGTAAACATCTGTGTGTGTGGCTGTATTACTTGGTTCTGTTGCAGCTGTTTGCAGTTATAACCACTCAACCACAAAAGTTGCTGCTACACGCCCAAGAAGTGGAATAAAATGATTGGCGTCTGATACAGCCAATCACCGCGCAGGTAGGCGGGACTTCCGGTGACATTGACAAATCAATAATGGCGACCAAAAAAACTTTAGTATGTCAGCAAAACAACACGGAGGGGGAGTGAACTTATGGACAGCAGTCATATTTTGAAGAAACATTATAATATATCCATCTCATTGTGAGCAGTTACAGTTCGGCCGAAAGGTAATTTGACTAACGGCTCTGAATATATGATAAATAGTGACGTGTAACTACTTGTGGTTCTGCTAACGGTCCAAACTTTCTGACAGGACACAGTTCGGTTGAGTCTGTAACCAGAGCTAGCAGGCTAGTTGCTAAGCTAGCTAGCGCCAGTTAGCTGTTAGCCAAGTAAACCCGACGATCGAGCGAAGCGGGACGCCTAAAAAACGTCCTTCTTGTTAAATCAGTGAAACATAAGGCTTCTATATGTGACATTAAAGTTAATCGCTGTCACTACAGATGTCGCCGAGGTCATGTCAGGAGCTTGACTTTCACCTAAAGTTTCATTTTTTGTGTGCATATCCGTGATGGCCACCAGTTTGGGGGAAGCCATGATCCAGACAGAGTTTGGCTGCACAGAGCTGAATTGAACTGTACTGTACGTGGATTGACACACAGCAGGGGTATAACGGGAAATGCTGTCAAACCCATATCATCTGAATCGCACTGTCAAAGCAGCAACGAGACATTTCTTTTTTTTTTTTTTTAGTGCTACAAGATAAATATTGCATTTGAACCATAAGCCAGTAACGGGCTGAGTATTGACAGCTGTCATGGATGATTACAGTTCCGTCAGTCGTAACGCCTGCAACCGTAAAGCATTTGCATTGTGTGCTGTTCGTCAGATTGGATCAACTGATCAATTCAGTTCAGTTCAGGACCAGTTTTGGCTCTGAGTGTCACCATGATGTAAAAGATTGACAGAGTAAAGTTTAGTTTGACATCGTGGTCAGTCAGAGTGATGCTGCAGAGGATGTTTGTTTACACTGAGGTTGCAGCTCTGCACCGTGTCGTCGTGCAAAGCCTGTAGGCCAGCGTTTTTCAAACTGTGGGCCGTAAACATTAAAACTAACCAGTGACGGCTGAATGATGAAGTGCATTTGTAATTATATCGCGATATGATAAAAATGCGTTTTTTGTAACACACAGGCTGCGGTTAGGCTCTAGTTATGTGTCATGCAAATAAGGGAGAGTGGAGCTGTCAGTCAAAACAGAAGGCATCAGCTGATAGGTGTTGTGTCAGGTGTGTTGCACGGCGTCAGGTGTGCAGCAACGCTAGCCCGGTCTCTATACCGGAGTCAGGCGTGTTGTTACAGCATCTTGGTCAATCTGCTGCTGTTTCAGCCTCGGTGTCTCCTCATGTGATTGACTCCAGACTGACTCCATGATGTTGAGATCAGGGCTCTGTGGGATGCACACCACCTGTTGCTGGACTCCTTGTTCTTTCCTGTCTCTGCTGATGGTTGTTTATGACTCTGGCTGTGTTTGTGTGTGTGTGTGTGTGTGTGTGTGTGTGTGTCTGGGGCTGGTTGACCTGCTGCAGAATGAACTAGACGCCTCCCTGATTGTACTGTGTGATGGATTATAATCTAGACATCTGAAGTGTCCAAAACTTAACGATGGTTTCTGGTTCACAATGATGGCGTGAAGTAAAGGCTGGTTACTATATATGGCAAACATTCACCAGGCCATATGGAGACTCCCTCTTTAATTGTGCTTAAAATAAGAAATTAATAAGAAATTACATTAAATCAACATCTGTCTTATATGAAATGCTGCTAATAAAAGGAGTCCAGTTCATTACATTTTAATGAAAATCATGATCTGTCTGTTTTTTTTTTTATCTTGAAGCTGTCTGGTGTCCCTCCAGCAGTTCAGTCGATGTCCACCCCCTCAGACACATCAGGTGGTATGTCCCATCCTGGCCCTTCTCCGGGGGCAGGTCTGTCCCCGGGGCCCATCTTGGGTCCCAGCCCTGGACCGGACCCGTCACCAGGCTCTGTTCACAGTATGATGGGACCCAGTCCTGGACCGGGAACACCCAATGCGCCCCACGGCCTGCAGGGCCAGGGGCAAAGTGATTACGCTCAGGACAGCATGTATCCTATGCACAAGGTACAGAGAGACGGCTGCTGCTGCTGCAGCTGCAAAGTTATTTTGTCCTTATTATTATCTATTTATTTCAAGATAGTTTTTGTATTTTTTATATATATTTTGTTATTATGAAAAAATATTTGTTTAAATTATGTTTTTTTCACTGTTGTTTGCTTAAAAATTCAAACACTCAAATGTGGAGATAAAATGTGCAGAATCTATAGGTGTCACTACATCTGCCTTTTTTCTTTCTCTTCTTCTCCATTATTTTGATGTTGTTTTGACTTTGTATGAATATAAACATACTTTTTGCTTGAGGCTATGTTTGATTGACAGATGGTATGTAGGTATTGACTCTACTGTTGTGTTAAAATTGACCATTTGGGAGATAAATGTGTAAATGTAGAGCGCATCCAGAAAGTTTTCAGACCCCCTCACAGTTGTATGAACTTGTAACATTTACATATTTTTCATTCATAGCAGAAAGGGGTCTGAATACTTTCTGAATGCACTGTATGCAATGAATGAGTTTGATGGTTTAATCATTTTCTGTGTTTTCAGCCCATGGAGGGGATGAATGACAAGACAATGGCAGACGCGATGCACTTTGGCCACATGAAAGGTGTGGGGATGAGGTCTCTGCACAGTGGGATGGGGCCTCCACAGAGTCCTATGGACCAGCACAGCCAAGGTAGAGCAATGTTTTTACACCTAAAGTCAATGTTGTTGTTTTATCTGGTTAAATTTGCATGAAGGAAACTTTTTGGCTGAATAGCATCAGATTTTTTTTTTTTTTCTCATTTTCTGTTGTGTTGATGATCATGTGACCCTTTGGGTTTATTGTATGATAAACGTTGTTGTGAAATTAAATCCCTTTCTTTCTGCTGTAGGATACATGTCTCCCCATCCATCCCCCATGGGGGTCCACGAACATGCTTCTAGCCCCATGTCAGGAGGTGGAGGAGGTGGGGGACCCACACCACCCCACATGCCTCCCACACAATCAGGCCCAATGATACCCATGGATCCACAGGGAGGCATGTCCAACATGTCCAACATGTCCAACATGTCCACCATGGCTCAGCAGGGGCGTGGACCCTCTGCCTTCAGCCCGGTGCAGCTGCAGCAGCTCAGAGCTCAGATCCTCGCCTACAAGATCCTGGGCCGTGGGCAGCCCCTGCCTGAAAACCTCCAGCTGGCTGTTCAGGGCAAGAGGAGCCTACCCACAATGCAACAGCAGCAGCAGCAGCAGCAGCAGCAACAGCAGCAGCAACAACAACAGCAACAGCAGCAGCAACAGCAGCACCCAGCACCTAGTGCTAGTCCTTACAGCAGACCTCCAGGTAGGCACATACACCTGCCTCTGTTTGACGGCTGCTGAACCTGAGAAACGTCAGACAGTGGTAGTTTTACAGGTTGCTTCAAAAACCAGTGTAGTTGTGTCTTTCAGATCACTCCCAAGTGGAGTCTGGTATACTGTTATGATTTTACACTTTTACACCCCATTCAGAATATAAAGGACTAACTCGTCATTATTGTTTTAAACCGTGATCATCAGTAATGGTCTCTGTCAGAAAATAGAGAAAAACCTCCATCACAGTATTTTAGAAACCATTTTCAGATCATTTTTTGTGAAGCAGGAACTGACTTTCTTCATTAGAAATATTTCAAGTCGATTGAAGAATAAATCAACTATCTTGTTTTTTTTCATGAGAGTAAAATCACTTTTGTTAGAATATCATCACAGGCTCATTTTTCCTGTTAAGAGGACTCTTGTTTTAGTTTGACTAATAATGGAAACTCTTATCTTTATTGAAAGCTATGGCAATGGCACCTATAGGCGGACCTCAGTCAAGTCCCTGCCCAACCCCGGTCATGCAAGGCCACAATCAGAGCACAGGACCCAAGCCTTGGTCTGATGGTAAGTAGAGCTGAGCTGTACAGTGAGTGGAACTGGTTTGTGAACCGTCAACACTTCGCGCCAGCTGTTTTTATGCCTCTGTGTTGATGACTGTCGTCAGAGCTGGACACGTAACTCGTTCATGAAACTTCTTAAACTTGGCTTGAACATTCACTGAGACTCAGGGATGAGCTGATTACATTTTGGGGGTCAAAGGTCACTCCCCTATGAAATAAGTTCTCAGTAGAGTGAGACATCAGGGTCTACATGTCTGAAAAACCTCCTCTTCTCTGCTCTTTCCAGCTCACCACAGAGTTTTGATTTTTTTATTGACAGCATTAAAAATGTAGTTTTTATCCCCAAGCTTTTGAGGCAGGTTTTTGTTTTTTTAATATATTTTTTATATATTTTTTATTTTTTATTAGACCTCATTGCCAGGGGGTCGCTGGTGGAAGAGTAATAGCTGTCATTAATATTAAATTATTGATCCAATTAAAACAGAGCTGGTTCACCTCCAGCCAGTCAAAGCTTCAGAGTTCAGCCCCACACACCAGCAGCACATGGAGGTCTCTGCATCAGGTCTCTGATCCTGGTTGGTAAATCTCCTTTACCTGGATATATTGATCAGCCGTCTCTGATGATTCACAATCAATCATTTGTATTAATATGTAAACTATGAGAAAGAAAAGTCGGCCATTGTGGGACAGAAGTGTTTGTCCTTTGTTTGGAAAGAGGATTTAAATGTCTTTAACAACCTCTGCCACACAGATGCAAATACAGGATAATGGTGCACTAAAGTTTTCAACAAAGTTTAGAGAAAGTCAGAAATACAAGTCGATAAATTGATAAATAAATAAATACAAAACCCCAAAAAGAAAGAAAACAATATCGAGATTCCCACTGAGGTCAAATTAAAACTGAATAAATACATAATAATGACAGTAATGGATATATAGTCACAACAGCAACAGGAGGAAAGACCCTGGAGAGGTCAGAGCTGCTTTCACACTGTTCATCTGAAAAAACAGGAAAAGTTCTTGTATTTGAGTAAAATCTTATAAACTTACATAAACTCATCAATCATCTCCTCTGGTCACGTCTTTGTCGTCCAGCTCCGGGAGGCGACAATCAAGCCAACGCTCAGAAGCACCTTACCCCCGTCTCCAGCGGACGCCCGTCCCCGGCACCACCTCAAACCCCTGCCGTGCCCGCGGGGCCCATGCCTGGCAGCTCGGTGACCCCTCAGCCCCCTGGGCAGCAGCAGGTGTCCCCCATGCTCCAGATGCAGCAGAAGCAGAACCGTGTCACACCCATCCAGAAGCCCCAGGGCCTGGACCCAGTGGGGATCCTGCAGGAGAGAGAGTACAGGTGTGTGCAAACACCACAGGGGAAAAACAGCAGTTTATCTGGAACTAACCAGCTCACTCAGTATTAATCCACACAGGCAGGTGGTGTGTGGACAAGGCGTTGTGCAGCCTGCCTACACTACGACTTTTTGCCCGTTTTATACCATGATAATTAAAAGATCTTATGAAATGTTTACATTTTAGTATTAAACAGTTCAGTAGATATTGAAATTAAAGATTAGTTGCAGCCCTGATATAATAATAATAATAATAATTTCACTGGTTTAATGTCCTTGTGGTTGCTTGTTCAGGTTGCAGGCTCGGATTGCACATCGTATCCAGGAGCTGGAGAGTCTGCCCGGCTCGCTGCCTCCTGACCTCAGGACTAAAGCCACAGTGGAGCTCAAGGCGCTGCGTCTGCTCAACTTCCAGCGGCAGGTTTGTGACCGCCGCCGTGTGTCTGTACTGTTGTTTATGTTGTTGCTGACGTTCTACAAGTGCATCAAGGTGTTAAGTTTCTGCCTGCAGATAATGAAACAGTTGAATTGTGGCAGTTTAAGTTGAATAAAAAATATTTAATTAATCAGTACATTCATGCAGATCGAACCAAAGCTTCTTTTATGTTTGCTCTACTGGCCTCTACGGATTTAATGTTCACTATAATATTTTCTGATGAAACTCACCAGCAACCTGCACCAAGTTTTCAACACCAAAGAGACATTCAAGGCCATGTGAAAAACTTCAGTTCAGTGTTATTCTCGGCTCAATTTACTGTTCGCATGCAGAGTTTTTTTTGACAGTTATCAGTGTGAACTTGGTGTGTATCTTGATGTGCACAATCTCCAGCTGCGGCAGGACGTGGTGGCGTGTATGAGGCGCGACACGACCCTGGAGACGGCCCTGAACTCCAAGGCGTACAGACGCAGCAAGCGGCAGACGCTGAGGGAGGCGCGCATGACGGAGAAGCTGGAGAAGCAGCAGAAGCTCGAGCAGGAGAAGAAACGCAGACAGAAACATCAGGTGAGCCGGCATCACAGAGGAGAACTGTGTGTCACATGTAGTATGTATAGGTATATTCTGGTCGATTTATCTTGTATTGTCAACTTGTTTTTCAGGAATATCTCAACAGCATCCTTCAACATGCCAAGGACTTCAAAGAGTATCACCGCTCGGTTTCCGGTAAGATCCAGAAACTCACCAGAGCCATCGCCAACTGGCACACCAACACGGAGCGGGAGCAGAAGAAGGAGACGGAGAGGATTGAGAAGGAGAGAATGAGGAGACTCATGGTAAGAACCTTGAAGTCAAGTTAAATATTATCACCTCTTTTTTGTTTTCACTTGAGGGAATTTCTACAAACTTGGTACAAACCTAATATTAACTCTCAATCAAATCCTTAATCAAGTTGGTCCTGTTCCTCCATTAACCCCGTCACCTTCCTCTTCTCTCTCTCTCTCACTCCCCTCAGGCTGAAGATGAGGAAGGCTACCGAAAACTCATTGATCAAAAGAAAGACAAGCGCCTGGCCTACTTGCTGCAGCAGACCGACGAGTACGTGGCCAACCTCACCACCCTGGTGTACGAACACAAAGCTGCCCAGGCTGCCAAGGAGAAGAAGAGGAGGAAGAAGAAAAAGAAGGTGGGAAGTGGTGGCGATGATGATGGAGTCTTTTTTGTTCTGTTGAAAAAAATATGAAACAGTCTCTTTCCTACAGAAGATAAATCCAGTTTCATTTTTAACAGACCTGAGATTCAGCAGCAGTGAATCAGCTCTTAGACATCTGGGCTCGTTGTTATATGTTCGTGTATGATTATGTTAGAAAGTGCTATCTGCTGTCATTCGTCACACCTTGTGTCAGAGCTGCAGAGCTAATCAGCTGTCATCTCCTCCTGCTCTTCACTGCACTGGGTCTGACATCCATGATGACACTGGTGTCGGCCTCTTTGAAAAGCAACGCGCTGTGCTGCCTGTTTTAGATTCGGGGAAAACAGGATGGGAAAAGGAAAGCTGGGTGCTGACAGTGAGATGACAAATACATTTCATGCCTGTTAAAAAAAAAAAAAATGTCATCACAAATAATGCATTACCACAAAAAGCAGCAGGATAAGAAACCTGTGTGTTGATCTGCTCCGATCGTAAATCACAGCACGGCACCTACACACAACAAGCTGACAGAGTGTGTGTGTGTTACATGTGTTACATATATTTGATTATATAAAGCCACCATTACTGCAGTGTCAGTTCATGTTGGTGTAACTAATATTTTGAACATCACCTGTAGAATTACAACACGTTCACTGTGTGTCAGCTCAACGGCTTCTTCTGTGTTTGATTTGTAGAAGGTGGATGGAGATGGTGAAGGCACCAGCGCCATTGGACCTGACGGAGAGGTGAGCTACGCTGCTTTACTGCACGTTGTTATGTTTTCCTGTTCGTTTATTCCTACATTCTGGTCATTTAACGGTGTACACCTCAGCTGCCCAGGGAACCAGGCCCTTATTGGAGGCAGGCTTTTATTAGAGAGAGGCCTTTATTTCTTATTCCCTCTGTTTTATAGCTGTATTTGTTCATGAAGCCTCTTTATTTGCTGTTTTCCTTCCATTTGCTCTGTTAATTTTTACACATTAACCACCATCAACAAGCTCAGCAACTGTCCCAGGCCAAACTGAAAGCCTCTGGTTTGGTGTTAAAGCTGGATCTCAGACTATAAATCTGCTCTTTGTGGATGTGATTATGATATTCATAGCTCTCCTGCTTCCTCTGATGCTTGCGTTGCGCGACGTGCTTTGAAACCACACCTGCGTTCATGTGCTCCGACAGAAATGCGGATAAAAGAAGAAGCGAGCAACAGTAATTATCCTCTCAGAGACGAGCTGGATGCTCAGTGATCATCGAGCTGAATCAAATCAAACATCTTGTAAATAACACCATAAAACCAAACAGAAAAATCCTCAGCGTTTGTTCTCAGGCTTACACCGGCTTTTAATTGCCTCCTCCTCTGTCTGCTGTCGAAAACAGATTCACTCAGAAGGGCAATTATGGAGGAAACAATATCCCATATGGTTGTTAATCTTTTAAAGGGGCCTTTTAAAGTCCCAAATGTTGGATTGTAATGAAGGTGGTGGTGATTGGTTTGGAGCTGGGATTTATTATCCCTCCTTTATTTCCTGGCACGATTTAAATATGTGGATCAGTGAAGCAAGGACCAAACTTTACTACATGTCCATCAGCAGAACAACCCCAGAGGCTCCTCTGTGTGTGTGTGTGTGTGTGTGTGGACGCCTCAGAGAAGCAGGCTGACACAACTTATTGAAAGTTTTATCACAGTAATGCCAATTTCCAGATATTTTCCCCCTCCCCTTTGCTGGGGGTTTGAACCAGTTCCTGTGCAGCCATGAGGAAGAAGTTTGGACTCTCTCTGATGAAATGAAGACGCTATGTGGTTTTGTCCTGTGTTGTTTTGGCTGCACATGTTTCAGTGTGTGTGTGTGTGTGTGTGTGTTTCCCCTGCAGCCCATGGACGAGAGCAGCCAAATGAGCGAGCTGCCAGTCAAAGTGATTCAAACGGAGACTGGGAAGGTGCTGCAGGGAACCGATGCTCCCAAATCCAGCCAGCTGGAGGCCTGGCTCGAGATGAACCCAGGGTGAGGAGGAGCCACACAGTGATGCTGTCAGCCTCTGATGTCTCTGTTAGATGAAAGCTCTGCTTTGCTTTGTGTGGGCGAGGATTTACACATTTCTGTTCTCACTGCTTCTGCTCCCACCTTGACTTTCAGATCTTTCGGATGAGATCCTGGTCCTAAGACCGCCACCATTTAATCCTAGGTGTCTCAGTTTGTTTTGCTAGATTTTAAACACAATCTAGGAAAACCAACTTAATTAATGGAAGGACACCAGCTCCCACACAGCGGAGCTCAGCACACCTCCACAGCTGGTTGTACTGCTCTGAATGATCCATCCGTGCACATTTAAATAAAACTGAATTAATGCAAAGAAGGAGAAAGGAAGTGACGCTTTTGAGCAGATACACTGATGCAACAAGAAGCTCACTTCTAGAAATGTTACGTGTGTTTCAAGAAACACAAACCGAACAGATGTAATGAAAGATGTAATGAAAGAAACTCTGTTGTTTGTGTCCTACATTATTCATTGCTGTGTTCGTTTGACTGTTGCAAAGCTCCTGCTGCGTTCAGGAGCAGTGTGACTTCTTAATGTTCACTCTGATTTTCATCAGTTTCCATCCCTAATACTGTAGTTAATCCCCGCCCCTGCCTGGTTTGTTTGTTCTAGGGATCAATTCAAGGTTGAACATCATGTTCCTGTACGCGATGCAGAAATGATCCAGCTGTTTGTAACTGCACTCTGTCTTGTCTCTTTTGCTTTTTCCTCCCCTCACCTTTTGAAAAACCAGCTATGAAGTGGCCCCGCGGTCGGACAGCGAGGAGAGCGGCTCCGAGTTCGAGGAGGAGGTCAGTGACTTTCTTGCTGATGAACTGGAGTTCATCCCGCGACTCCTCACATCGTGCAAATGTGATAAAAAGACTCAAACTTTAGGGTTCATCTCAGTCTTGACGGTCAGAATGAACTTCACATTCACACATGTGAATCCAGCAGGGGGCTGTAGCTGTATGCACTTCCTCCGAAATGCTTCATACTGTATGATGATGTGGTTTGATCCTCATCAGGACTTCCTGTGTGATCTATTATTATTGCATTAAGCTCCAGAGATGGGATCAAGTCACATGAGCAAGTCCCAAGTCATTTTTATGAATCACCTTATTATAGATAAAGAAAAGATCTTAGTGCCTGTCAAATAATAATATTATTGGCTATTAATCTAACCTGTTTAAAAAAGTATGACAATGAATTAAAGCCAAATTTTAGCTAAATTTTGCATTTTAAAACCATATTTATCCAACTTTTAAGGAGGAGGAGGAGGCGGCCAAGGCAGAGACGGAGGAGAAGAAGATCATCGACGCCAACGGAGACGAAGTGACTGTGAAAGCTGCCAAGCACATCATCGAGTATTTTATTCTTTCTTTTTATTTGACCAGAAATTACATCTCTCATTGTTCTTAAACTTGAAACAAACAAACTCAGAGCTTCATGTGGTGCAGAAGGAATTCAAAGTACAAGACGCTTCGAAGTAAATGAAGCGCTGGTGGTGTTTGTAGAAGGTCCAGACTTGACGGACCCTTCAGTGGGGGGCTCAGGTTGTCCTCAGGCTGTGCTCCTGGCCTCAGAGCCAGCGATCATTAAAATCAACCCTGAAGAGCGCAGTACAAGTTCAGGGATCTCTCTCTGTCTTATTCCTCACCATTATTATTATTTTATTCTGTTTTTCCACAAACTCAGGTCGGCCAAGCAGGATGTGGACGATGAGTACAGCGTCCCTGCTGGAGAGACCAGCTCCCAGTCGTACTACGGCGTGGCCCACGCTGTGATCGAGAAGGTGGAGCGGCAGTCGTCGCTGCTGATTAACGGCATGCTCAAACAGTACCAGGTACTCACCTGCACACACACCTTTTCACCTGCTTTGCTACATTTCTAAAGTTTCTTTTGGAGCAGAACTTTCTTTTGTTTCCGACAACAGAAGGACAAAAAAACATTCGGAGCCTTGAATAATAATTTTTCCTTGAACTAATCAGCAAGTGTTTTAAAACAGGAGCAGCATTTGGCCACATGACAGTGAATAAATAAAACGGAGGCAGCTCTAACAGAATAATAGGAAGTGAAAATACCCCGGTGTCACAGTCAGATTTACAATTACGACATAATTTCACCCACAAATAGTCGCTTTTTTTTAATATATATAACTGAGGTCAGTTTCTTCACTTAATTGTGTTGCTTTTGGCGCTTTGTCATTTGTTGAGCTGCTTCTGTGCAGTGGAGAAAGAGCTATAAATTGTCATGGGTTCAGTCAGGGATGGGGGAGGTGGGATGGGAAGGGGGTGTGACCAAACATATGTGCTGCTAGGCAACTAAATTGGCCGATCATTTATGTTTTCCTGTGTGACAGTATCATCTCGTCTCTGCTGTAGGAAGTGAAAGATGGTGTATTACCAGAGATAGTGAACTGGCAATTGGCTGCTGCTCACATTCTCCTCCCTCCAATCATGTTGCGGCCCCAGCACTCCTCTGATTTATAGTGTGCCAGACATTAAATGAGATATGGTGGCAGCTCCCGGGGGGGGGGTGCGATTTCTGCTGCACCATAATTGGATGGACTGTGTGCAGTAACAACAGCAATCAGTGCATCAAACCCGAATTATCAGCAAGAATATACAGACAGTCTGACATACTTTCCTGTGAGTTTATTATTTCTGGTGAATTTTCCTCACAGTCGGTCGTTTCCTCTGGGATCGGCTCTGCTGTCAGGTGTTTCGTTAACAATGCCGTTTGGTTGCTGCCACTGCCCCACCACCACCACCACCACCTCCTGCTCCTCCATCCTTCCTCTTGCTGATTGTTTTTTTGCTACAGGCGAGCGACTCAGCCGCTAACACACTTGATATTTTTCCGCCGTCCTTGAATTATTTGGGATGTAAAATGCCACAGAGGCAGGAAGATCAAAGTGCAATTGGCAAACTCTCTGAAATGCATCAAATTAACTCCTTCAGATGTTTTAAACAGTTTGTACTGCCACACATAGAGAGGCAGGAGCAGTCCCTCTGTTTAAACAGAGACATTTAATAAGCAAGAGCAGGAGATTGCAATCATAGATCAGCTCCAGGTTCTACTGTGAAAGTATCAAAGCTTCAGTCCACAGAGAAATGCACACAGCTCAGAAACTGGGCCTTAAAACCAGCCGTCAGGACTTCCTGTCAAACAAAGCAGACATCAAGCCCCGCCCACCTGGACCCACCATCCAACTCTTGCAGGATGTGGTTTCTCTGAAGGTTGTAAGATAAGATAGAGATAAGATATTCCTTTGGTCGGTCCCATGATGGATACATTTCCAGTACTGTAGCAGCAGATGTTGGATCACCCAGAGAGCCGTCAGCCAATCAGAAGAGAGGCTCAGGATAATTTGACCCATCGCTATCTCGTGGAAAAAGAGCAATACATCAGACTGCTGGAAATAAATGAAAGGAGAAATGACATTTCTGCTGCACTCCTGTTTTTACAATGTGTGTGTTTGTGTGTCGTCCAGATCCAGGGGCTGGAGTGGATGGTGTCTCTGTACAACAACAATCTGAACGGCATCCTGGCTGATGAGATGGGCCTCGGCAAAACCATCCAGACCATCGCCCTCATCACCTACCTGATGGAGCACAAGAGGCTCAACGGCCCCTATCTCATCATCGTCCCGCTCTCGTCAGTACCCCTCAGCTCGCATTCATCATTCGCTCTCATCGCTCTGTGTCGTGACATCCTTCGAAAAAAATGTTGTTAACAAGGGACCAGTGCAAACAGTTCCCAAAATAATTACTGCAGCCGTAGCAATTAGTCCTAGATTAAATTACACCAATCTTATCAGCTGCAATCACAGGATGGAGCTGTAATTGAGAAGCGGGGAGGGGAGGGGAGGGGAGGCAATTGGGGGGGGAGCAGGAGTCCCATCACTGATTGAGGTACCGATTCACCTGTTTTCTCAAATGATATTGAAATGTAAGCTGGTCACACTCGTCGGCCTCCAGGGAGCCAGGAGTCAACACAAACTCACTGAGCAGCAGCAGAGACTCACTGATGAGACTCACTGATGAGGAGTGAGCTGCACATTCATCACCACACTTCACTAAGACGCCTCTGGGGCACACAGTGTAGACCTGTTGCCTTTGTTTACCACACTCAATGTTTGTGCCCGTCCCATCCCACTGTTAGGCTCGGTGACATCTCTGATTTTACAAGGTCTGTCAGCATCAAACAAAAACTGGGAGAGTTTCAAATCTGCACTTTCCAGTGAAGTTGACGGCAGAGCTCCAGGTGACTGCGTGGTGACTCCAGGTGACTCCGGCGTGATCATACACCCTGGAGCTCTATGAACATTTATTGTCAAACAAACTGCGATAGAAAAGAAACAGCAAAACTTTACAAGTGTCTGTAAAACACTTTTTTATCCATTTTTTAAAAATGAAATCAGGCTGCACAAGCTGCATTTAATAATCGACTTCAAGTGCAGCAGCGCAGGAGGTTTCTTTTTCCCTCAGACAACTCAAACATAGTCAAACTCCCACTTCATTCACTCATCGACTCTTCTTCAGTTATTTTATTGAAACAACTTCATCTGCACAGTCTAAGATAACAAAGTGTAACTTCAGTGCACCTTTACGTAGCTTCGAGCCTCAGTCACTCATCATTCACTCTTTAGCTGCCTTCATTTTCCATCACATGCTGCAGTTTTTTTTCTCTAGACAAAACACTACATGTACAGTATAATGAGTCAGAGACGAGGCTGTGAAGTGCAGCTCGGCGGGTCGACTCAGCTGCTTGACAGATGATTTGGCCTCTGATGTGTTTCTGTAGCACAGATGTCAGGAGGAGTTAAACCCTCTCCACCTCCCTGGCAGCAAAAACCACAACACCTGAGGCTGAGTGAAGCTGACAGCCACCTGATGTTGTGAATACTGTAATTATATAGTCTTTAAGATAAAGTCTTGTTATGTGTGCACTTTAACAAAACCTCCCAAGGTGAAAAAGAGTTCAACACTCATATTTTTGTTTACGACTACATATGTTTTCACTGGATGAAGCATTTTAATGATGGGTCATCACATAAACAAGCCGAGGAAATATGAGTTCACTCACAGCATCAGAGAAACACTGTTGTTCAAAGTGAAACAGCTTTACTGACTCACTGTAAAGGATTTAATCTCTATGAATAATTCAACTCTCTGTAAAAACCTGTAGGAATCTGAACTAAAGAGACACCGACTGCAGTGATGAAACACGCTGGCCTCTTGTTACTGTTTGGATGGAGACGCCCTCAGAGGCAGAAACTTACATTTAAACTCCTTCAAACAAACGTCTCCTGCTCCAAACTACTCAAAAACACACACAGTAATTAGACGGCGGCTCCGGGGTTCTGCTCAGACGGCAGCGGAAAACAAACCTGATACTCACATATTTACTTTTTTTGTGGCTTTCAGAGCGAAGTCCTTTTTCACATTTCAGCTAATGTGTGTTTCTTCACAGTGATAAATTCACAACTGCAGGTGTGAAAGGATGAGAGTTAGCGATGGGTTTCTTCTCTGAGCCGTCCGCCCTGAGGCGTGCACTGCTGTCTGTAGTCAGACAGAGCGGCAGACGCTTTAGGTTTGACCCCCGGGCCGCTGAGTCAATGTGCTTTATATGGAGCGAAACCCTGAACTCAGCTTCATTCACCTGCTGTTGTGTGTCAGGAAAAGTTAATGGGCAGAGAGACTCGACTGTCCAGGTGGGGGGCAGTTCTTAACAAAGACATCTCTCCCAGACAAAGTCTGTTGTCTCCTTTTTGATGTTCATCCAGCAGATTATGTGTGAAGCTCGATGAGAGTCTCTTTGACTGATCTAGGTTTTCTTTTCTTTTCCAGGACTTTGTCAAACTGGGTGTATGAACTTGACAAGTGGGCTCCGTCTGTGGTCAAAATCGCTTACAAGGTAAGACAAGGTCACTTTTCTCTTTGTCGTTGCCCTTGGTCTGGACTCATGACGAGGACTTTCTTTCTTGTCTTTGTGAAGGGCACCCCCGCTCTGCGCCGTGGGCTCGTGCCGCAGCTCCGCAGTGGGAAGTTCAACGTCTTGCTGACTACCTACGAATACATCATCAAGGACAAGCACATACTGGCCAAGGTGAAGGAGATCAGTGCTCTGTGCTCGTTGTTTGATGCACTCACACACACAGAATCAGAGACTGCTTCCTCCATTCGAGTTTTTAGGCACAGAAACCAAAGCACAGCTGTTTACTGACCTTGTTCTTTTTGCTAGAAACAGTTCTGCATCTGATCAAATACAGTCGACTGAACTCTTCTGAACATTTAAGTGTCTAGTGTCTGTTTGCATCTACAAAGCGAGGATGATAACTGCAGTGAATGTGATCATCATTTAAGGAAAAGGTTTGTGTTAGTTTGTCGACTGTTAGCAAAAAGTTGTGAGTGTAAGAAATCAGAGAGTGGATGAGAAGTGTCTCGTCTGTATGCAGTGCTGCTGTGCACCCTGAGCGCAGTCAGCTGTAGGAACTGCTGCGCATCATCTCCTTTGAATCAGACCTTTTTCAAATGCATCATCTCCAGGTTCTTCAGCATCTCCAGTGTCTAATGAGTTTCCTACCGCACACAGATCCGTTGGAAGTACATGATCGTGGACGAGGGCCACCGCATGAAGAACCACCACTGTAAGTTGACCCAGGTGTTGAACACGCACTACGTGGCTCCTCGCCGCCTGCTCCTCACCGGGACGCCGCTGCAGAACAAACTGCCCGAGCTGTGGGCCCTGCTCAACTTCCTCCTGCCGACCATCTTCAAGAGCTGCAGCACCTTCGAGCAGTGGTTCAACGCGCCGTTCGCCATGACGGGAGAGAGGGTGAGCGCCGAGTCTGATGTGTCTGCTTCATTTTGGTGAAACGTTGAACATCCAATCCAATTTGATTAATTATCACAGAAGGACAAGTCAAAAAGAAAAACAAACAACAAAACAAGACAGTTTCAATGACACAGCAGCCCCTACGACGTCTTTTCAGACCTGCTGTGACCCCAGAGGCAGAATCAATGCCATAGATCTGAATCTGATTTCACACAGTAATCAATTCATCCCTTTGAAAGAAGATGCGCAGCTGCGGCTTTTTGCCAAATACTGTTTTTCTAAACATGGAGATGCTGAACCTCCTGTGGAGGCTGGTTCAAAGGGATCTGTCTTTACATCTGTTTGCCCCACAAGGACTCTCTTCCCTTCACACACATCACACCTGTCATGGCGCTGAAAAGTAAAGTTATTCACAGTGACGGGGAAAAGCCAACCCACTGAAACACCCGCACGTCAGGATGAATTTGTCTGATAAAACATGGCGAACCCTTTATCTGAGCCACAAACATGATCTTCTCTCAGGTCGATCTCAACGAGGAGGAAACCATCCTGATCATCCGGCGTCTGCACAAAGTGCTCCGCCCCTTCCTGTTGCGCCGGCTGAAGAAGGAGGTGGAGTCTCAGCTGCCGGAGAAGGTGAGGCTGAACTACAGAAATGAAGATCTTCAGATTAAAGAGGAACTATGACCTGAACAGCTTCAGAGTTATTGTGATGGTTAAATGACTTACAGTTACCAGTTACTGAGGCTTTTTGTTGTTGCTGTCATTCACACAGGTGGAGTACGTCATCAAATGTGACATGTCTGCCATTCAGAAGGTTCTGTACCGCCACATGCAGAAAGGCATCCTCCTCACTGACGGCTCGGAGAAAGACAAGAAGGTACACCAGGACCCTCCACCCCCTCCACTCCCACATCCCTCCAGTGTGCTTCTCTATACATCTCTTCTTTGTTATATCGGCGTGTGTCTTCGTGACGGCCTCCTGCTGTTTGACAACTGAAAGGTCCCTGAATTCTGTCGTTTAATTGGCGCTACAGTCGCCTGCTGGTGTGCTTCATAAAAAAAACAAAAAAAAACATAGTGAAGCAGAGAAAGATGAACTATAATTTCACTTTTATTTAAGTTCTGTGCCTCGGCTTCCAGCCTCCATACATATGTTTCAGTGCAGCAGAGTCTCTGCAGAGCAGGCAGCATTGTCAGAGAACAACGCTCAACATCCATCAAGCTTAAAAGGGTGATTGAGCTAGTTTTTTTTTTTTTTTTTTTTTGATGGATAGGTTCATGGTGACAGTGTGGAAACAGTTTGACAATGTGAAAGACCCCATTTGTGGTGAAGCTACTGAAAATAATCACTCGGATCTGCAGCTTCCTGCGGCTAAACAGAGCTTCATAAAGAGTTTCAGCTCATTGCGTCGTAGCTGTAAACTCCCACGAATGACAAACAGACACAATCAGAGAGCAGCAGCTGATGAACAAGGAGGAGCAGGTAGCAGATAAAGAGCCAGATATTTCCCACAGGAGGAGTTAAAAGAAAGGTTTCGATCGACCAGTGTGGAGTGACAGCTCAATGTAAAAATCAGAAACCGTTTGCTTCAAAGTTTCTCACATGAGAAGTTTCAATGCAACTTTCTGCCCCGAGAGGAAGAGTCTCTTACTGCAGGTTTAATCTGACAGAAACATTTTAAATTAACTGTAAATGATCGATAATTTTCTCCAGGGCAAAGGAGGAGCCAAGACCCTGATGAACACCATCATGCAGCTGAAGAAGATCTGCAACCACCCGTACATGTTCCAGCACATCGAGGTGAGACCAGACCCAGACCCAGACCCAGACCTTTGTTTGAGGCTAACAGATCTCACCCTGCTGTTTACATGTTGTTGTGTACACTCACTGCTGAAACGTGCACATCACTACTTGTAGTTAGCTGGAGCTTCCTGTTTTTTTTTTTGTTTTTTGAAACCATGAATATTTTCTGTTTCAGGAATCTTTCGCGGAGCACCTGGGCTTTCCAAACGGCATAATCAACGGGTAAGTAGGACGACAGAAGTCTGGTGTCCTTCACAGTTACGCTCCTCATTCTGCTGTTTTCTTATCACTAAATGCTGGAAAAAAAAAAAATCTATATTTTTCACATGTTTGTGTTCGATCAGCTGTAGCTGTGTTTTTACAAAACACCTGAACACAACTGTATGTATTGACAAGAACAGGATGTTTCATCTCCACAAACACCACAGAGCAGAGTCATTCAGATGAACAGGGGAGTACGTCGAAACACCAGCCTCATGTTGATGAAATCAATACAATCCAAAACAGTGTTAGAGCTCTTCCTCGCTCTCTTTGGAGGTAGATGAGAGTAAAGTAGCTGGAAAAGGTTTTTGTGCTGATGCTGTCTCAAGCTGAAGAGTTTCTCTATGTCTGTTTGCTGGTGAAAAGAGTTTTATTGTGATCAGCTCTTACAGATCCACCCAGATGTTGCACACCAGCCCTTAGCTGGTCTGAAACTGGACATGTCTGGATGTATGTTTTCTCTTTTACTGCAGTTTTTCACAGGGCCGACAAACCGAAACAAACAAGCTCACACACTCACTTTTACCCCTCTGGGCAGTTCAGAGTCGCCAGTCAACCTAGTGCACAATGTTTGGAAGCTGGAGAGAGCTTGGGACAACTTGTGATCCGTTGTGTGTTTTCATCATCGTCTCCCCTCAGGCCTGATCTGTACCGAGCTTCTGGGAAATTCGAGCTCCTGGATCGAATCCTGCCGAAGCTCCAGGCCACCAACCACCGAGTCCTGCTCTTCTGCCAGATGACCTCGCTCATGACAATCATGGAGGACTACTTCAGCTACCGCAACTTTCAGTACCTGCGCCTCGATGGTGAGCTCACACACCTGTATTAAGACAAACATGGGTGTTCTGCAACTTGGACCTAGTTTGCCTGGCGGAGGCAGATGACCATGAGTGAGCAAAGTGCTGTGTGCAAATCACTCAGGCAGCAGCTTGCCTTCTCCAGCTAACACTGTCTGTCACTTTCTCCAGTTCAACTGACAAACTTTAACTTAAACTTGTGGCGTTTTATTGCTCACATGTCAAAGGAAACATGTCAGATCTGATCCTTTCAAACTGAAAAGGTTAATTCCTCATTTCTAATTTGAGGCTGAGTCACACTTGTCTAGACTAAAGGAATAATAATCTTGAGGTGTCATAATTCCCATTACATACCCTCAGCATGATGACCAGTGGGCTGTCGCTTCAGCCACAGAAACCAGAGTTCACTGAGGAGACGGTTACCATTCACCTTAATACAGAATCAGCCACTCACTCCGTTTTACCTTCACTGTGTGTGTGTGTGTGTGTGTGGACGTAACAGATGAAGCAGCTGTGGAAACATCTTCAAAGTGTGCCTCATTTAAAAAAGAGAAAGAAATAAAATAGGATGTTCAGAGAGTCGTCTCTGATATGCAGCATTTGACATATTCAGATCAGATCAGTGTAAACTGCTTGTTGAATGTTTTGAACCGTGAATAATCAGAGCCACTGATTAGTCAGCTCATGTCACATCTCTGAAACAACAAGTAAACGCAGACTCTTCAGGGTTTAACTCGACTCAACAGACTTTTTTGCATTTCACAACGATCACGTTTGATATTCCAGGAACCACCAAGTCCGAGGACCGAGCGGCGCTGCTGAAGAAATTTAATGAGGAGGGATCTCAGTACTTCATCTTCCTGCTCAGCACCAGAGCCGGAGGCCTCGGCCTCAACCTGCAGGCCGCCGACACCGTCGTCATCTTCGACAGCGACTGGAACCCCCACCAGGTCTGTGCCAGCGTGATAGACGAGCACATTTAAAGGGATCTTTATCCTGATAAAGTGAGCCGCTGTTTTCTGAGGGCTGCACTCAGCCGCTGCTAAACAGTGATAATAGAGAGCGAGAGAAAGACAAATGAACAGATTCATTATAAAGTTACTTCACTGCATCAAAACACAAGACAGGCAGCAAAGCAACAAACTCTTGATTATTCCCTCCGTCCTGTATTTCTGTGTCCCACAGCGTCTTCCTGTCTGATGTGACTGAACCTGCCTCTGATGCTTATTAAACATTATATCATTCTCTTTTTTCCGTGGAGCCGACAGCATCGTACCATCCCCCCAAATATCCTCCCCTCAGCTCATCAGCAACAAAACACAACACTTTCGTTGCTTGCGATGACAAGCTTGAAAAAAATCTTTGCATACATTTTTGAAGTCAGAGTGAAGTAAGAGTTTTGAAGTCACTAGAAACCAGAATCCAGAATCCAGCACATGAGCCACAGCTGAGTCGTACCCGGCTTTACGTTAACAACCTCGTCAGCTCGGCTCCTCGCTGTAGTGACTCATTCAGAGCGGCTTCTCTTTAGTTTTGTTTTTGTTTGAGATTTTTGTTTCTTTCACACACAAAAGACAAGACTCCAGTCACACCTCGGTGAGGAAATGCAAAGCTTTAAAGAGCCCTTGGCAGCTCCTTGTTTGTCTTCCTGTGTTGTTATTTTTGGAGTAGTTCACAGGCTCTTGGCTGAAGAGCACAAGGACCCGTTCAGGTGCAAATTAAAGCTCAGGTTTGATGAGATGTTCTTTGTGAGTGAAGGAGTGGTTTTGATGTTGTTGTTTGGATTTTACTCACCCACAGAGAAGCACACATTTATCAATCAGCAGGTGTGAACTTTGTATCGGTTTTATTTTGAAAAGGTCTCACGTTTCCTCTTTTCTTCTTCCTCTCCTTCTGCGGACTCCAGGACCTCCAGGCTCAGGACCGCGCTCACCGCATCGGTCAGCAGAACGAAGTGCGCGTCCTCCGTCTCTGCACCGTCAACAGTGTGGAGGAGAAGATCCTGGCGGCGGCCAAATACAAGCTGAACGTGGACCAGAAGGTGATCCAGGCGGGCATGTTTGACCAGAAGTCCTCGAGCCACGAGCGCCGCGCCTTCCTGCAGGCCATTTTAGAGCACGAGGAGCAGAATGAGGTAAAAGCTGAGTTTGTATGTTTGTAATTTAGGACAGTTTGTTTTTTATGAGGGTGGGCGGCCATATTGTTTCTGGATGGAACGTCTTCAGATTTGGTGCAAACATTAACTTGGGCTCAAAGATTGTAAACCAGAAACACCAGTTACAACAGATTTACACACAGATGTGACTCAACTAACCTCAACTCTTCACACCTGTCCTGCGAGAGTTTGGTGCGTTCAGTTGGTTTGACAAATAGTTAAATGTGTGAAATCGGATATAAAGTTTCTCATGACCAAGTTGAGGTGTTCATTATTCCTTTACATGGCGAAGGCCTTAAATCCTCCTCCATCCCTATATGGTGAAATCATACATGCTGGTTTTGATGGAGGTGCGATCAGCATGTTAACCTTCCTTCATTCAACATCACATGTAATTTCAGCTCTTTGACTGGTACTTGATCAGATCTGTAGGCGCTGCTCCACTGATCTGTTTTGATCTGGCGATGAGGACGGTGTGATGAATGTTGAGTTTCATGTCTTTTCATGTTTGTTTTTTTTTTTTCTTCTGACGTGACCTCAGGAGGAAGACGAGGTGCCTGATGATGAAACCCTGAACCAGATGATCGCCCGCAACGAGGATGAATTCGAGCTCTTCATGGTGAGAATGGTGACATTGAACTCGAGGAGCTGTGTGTATAATGAATTATTAAATAACACTGTGTATAAGAGGATACAGAGAAATCAAGACATCATCACCTCCAGCGAGGAGATCAAGTTTCCCACTTTTATCATTGTTTATTTCTTTGTGTCTGATGAATAAATAGAAGTAAATAAAAGCATAGTGGAGCTGTTTGGCCTTGGTGGAGGTTCAGGTTCTGCTGAGCATCTTTCTAGTCAGTGATCGTTTATTAACGGCAGCATGTGTGTAGGTTTATTCATTTTATTCATCGACATAAAGTGAAAAATAAAAACAGTTTCAAACAAAAAACTAAATAATACAACTTAATCCGCAGATACATATACAAACGTATCTGTGATCAGTGTCCGATGTGTCATTAAAACCTGCTCGACACAGTGTCATACAGGTTTTCATTGTTTTTTTAAATACTGATCCAGATCCTGTGGTTTGGAGGTGAAGCCAAGTCTGAAATAGAGGATCATTCAGCCACTATGGATCAAATCCTGTGTGCTGATGTCCTGACACAGCAGCTCGTCGGCCGCTTCCTGAGAGAGAGAGAGAGTGAGTGAAAGCGAGCGAATCAATGCGCTGCCGAGAAATAAGATTTGATCTGCTATAGTGAAAACGGAAAATAGAAAAATAAATACGCTGCGCTCTGCTGAGCTGGACGAATCGATGGGGCGGAGAGCAAAAGCACAAAATAACCGACCTTTAAAAAAAACAAAAAACAAAACAATTATGAATATACCAGGAGGAGTCGCTGCCAGCTGCTCCTCTCTGCTCCGTCCAAAACCGTCCAAACCAGCTCTGTCCAAACCAGAATAATTGTAGGTTGTCCATCGTGTCAGGATTATAATTCTAGTTCACATTCAAGGGTTGAGGCTCTGTCATGGTTGACAGCAGCTGCCCCCCCCCCACAACACAATCCAACGCCAGATGCTGCTTTGCTTTCTGCCCAGAGAGAGACTGAATCGCCATGGATACGGGACTCACAGTCTCCATGTCAGTCACAGAGTTTCAGACCATCTGGGTTTGACGTCTTTCATACATTTGTTTTGTCTGTTGGCTCAGACACTAGCTCGCTAACAGCAGGAGCTCAACACCACATTTTATTGTTAGTATTTATTATTCTTTATCCTCCAACCTGACGCACGTCACCTGTGTCACTCACCTGGGCCCAGGTGTGTCACAGGCTGGGTTTCCATCAGCCTATTTCTGTGAATTATCGATTATAATGTTCACAGGAATACCTGTATGGAAAAAAACAGACTGCCTCAACTTGTTCACCGCGCCTTCAGGTGACAGGATATTGATTAAGATCAAAGCACATCTTGTCCTGATACTGTTCAATCTGAGGCTGATAATGCAGGCTGCACCACAGGGATCTGAGGTGTCACTGCTCACTGTGTGTGATCTGACGTGTGTGATCTTCCTGTCTGCAGCGTATGGACATGGACCGACGCCGCGAGGACGCCAGGAACCCGAAGCGGAAGCCGCGCCTCATGGAGGAGGACGAGCTGCCATCTTGGATCATCAAAGACGACGCCGAGGTGGAACGGCTCACGTACGAGGAGGAGGAGGAGAAGATGTTCGGCCGAGGGTCGCGCTGCCGTCGCGACGTGGACTACAGCGACACGCTGACGGAGAAGCAGTGGCTGCGGGTAAAAGTCTGAACGTCACTAAAACAAAAAGAACAAAAGGGAAAAATTAGACTTCACACTATTTATAGTTAATAATGTTATTGTTTCACTGGTCCGGCTCATGTGAGGTCAAATGAGTGTGACGCCTCTGCTCTAATGAATAACTGCACAGTGTTTCCAGTCGTACAAACCTGTAGAAACGACACTAAACCACAGACTGAATGAAGGTTATTTTCTCCTAATCAGCCACCACAGAGACTGAGATCAGACAGTCAGGGTCTAATTATAACGATGCTGTTGAAGTTTAATATTATCACATCGTTATCCATTATAATAATGGAGGTTTAATGATGTGACAGCCTCTTAAGATCAGTGTAAACAACTGGACTATTTATGGTGTCATCACAAACAACTGGAGTCTTAACTATAATTGGAGGCATGTGTTATTTCTGTGTGTGTGTGTCTGGGTGTGTGTGTGTGAGACGCTGATGGCACCCAGTCACCCTCACCAAACACCCAGTGACACATTTCCCTGGAGAAACGGCTCAGATCCATTTTATCGACCGAGGCTCAGGTGTTTCAGGAGAAAAACAAGAATAGAACAAAGAAACTTTGAGGCTGAGGAAACTGTGGGAGCTGCTGCAGTTCAGACCGACTGTAACTGAAAAAAAAAAAAAAATCTTTACGACAGTGTTTGTACAGTCAGTGCACAGGCCTGAGAGATGGTTTCATAACATGAAACATCAACGGGCAGAGACAACCTCCAGCATCTCCTCTTCTCCAACACAGAGAGCTGCACAGTTCATTATCTTCTCTCTGGGCTTTTACATGTACAGTGTAATTAAAACAGTCAGTTTTCATTATTGTAAAACCAACAACAACACTGTGCAGATACGAAAGGAGCGTAAAATATTACATACATACAACAACAACAACAGCCAGAGGCAAACAAAGACAGAAAACAACAGATAACATCATGCAATTATATAGAAATATAGAAATGTACATTAAAATCAGCAGCGAAAAATAATTAATCGGTTTGGTTTTAGCCTCAAAGTCTAATGTGAATTTTATATGAAGGAGCTTCTCCAGCTTTGTTCTTAGCTGATTTAATGTTCACGTGTAGTTTTTTCTTTTTTAAATGAATGCAAATGAACTTAAAGTATAAAATTTAAACAGCTTTAACGTTTTGTTTATGGTCTTTTGTCAGAGTTTGCATCCACATACAGAATAAAAACAAAACATAATGTGAGCAAAATAAAAACAAATCACAGTCTGCAGATGATAAAATGATGATGAGCGACATCTTCATCAAGCCTCTCTGCTGCTGTGGCTGCTTTCACCCTCCAGGCCATCGAGGACGGGAACCTGGAGGAGATGGAGGAGGAGATCAGGCTGAAAAAGCGCAAACGCAAGAGACGTCAGGACAAGGACTCGTCGGGCCGGGACGACGGCGGCGGCAGCAGCAGCAAGGCCAAGAAGCGGCGTGGGCGCCCCCCGGCGGAGAAACTGTCCCCCAACCCGCCCAAACTCACCAAGCAGATGAACACCATCATCGACACGGTGATCAACTACAGAGACGGGTAAGAAGAAGAGCTGCGTCGCTCTGATCGACCCAGTTGTTCTGTCACTGTGGTCCATGAGTGAAGCTGCTGCTCTGTTTCAGATGATACCCTCATTTTTGATCCGTTCCACAGAGGCTGGTAATTTTTCTACCGGACAGTGAGGCAGAGCCGATATAATATATAATATATAATATAATAATATAATAGACAATATTATCATTTTATTAACCAACGTGGAGCAAACACAGCAGGATGAAAAGGAGCACAGTGTTAATGATGATAACAGGAAATACTGTGATTATTGTTATTGATAATAATAATAACTTTGAAAATATATTGCAGTATTCATTATAATTAATCAAATATCATTCCCAAGTCGACATCGACCAAACCAAGGCACCTGAAATTCCTAATAATAATGATCAATAAATGAATATTTTTTTCTAGATATTGTGTAAATGTATATAGTGACGAATCATTCAGTGCTCATTATATTCTCATTTCATCCTACAATGATACTAATGAAAGAAAAACACATTTGCAGTGAGGCCGTCGATGAGAGGTCAGGGGAGTTCAGCTGACAGTTACCTGTTGCAGCAGACAGATTTAGACTTCATCGTGTTTACCAGCTTTATCCCGTCACACACCATCTGTGGAGGAACAGCTCTGTGATTGTGCTCAGCTCTTCACACGTCGCCTCAGTATTTTACACCGACGACCAAAAACTACATTCGTTTTTGTATTTTTTTTAAATTGATTCTGCCGGATGCTTCCTGCCCTCCGTGCCCACACAAGCTGCCCATCAGCTGTGTCTGAAGCAGTTCAGCTGCACAGCGTGGTGCCTCAGGCTTCACACTGTCGTCCGCCGGGCTCAGGGCCGGTCGCAGTGTTTCTGCAGCTCGACACGTCAGATCTCACGTTTTCAAAATGTGCAACTTCAAGCCTTTAAAAATATCACTCAGAAGCAGAGACACTTCATTATTCATCATTAATTAAGGATACAATATAATAAAGCAATGATAGAACCACTGTATAAAATATGAACGAGTGCAGAGGTCAAAACGGAGGAAACCAGCCGTAGAGACCAGATCTGTTTTTGTACCAAGGTGTAAACATGTTGATTTCTAACATTTACACATGGCAGTCTATGAGTGTCAGAGCAGCGCTCTAGTGGTCATCGGAGGAACTGCAGTTTTTTCTGGTTCTTCACTTTTCAGCCTTGATTTTCGGTCTCAGGTTGAAGGTGTTTTCTGATGCAGCAGCGTGGCCCTGTGAGCCTGCGTGGCCCTGTGAGGGTGCGTGGCCCTGTGGGCGTGCGTGTGGCCCAGTGTTTCGCTCTTCTGTCGATGTGCTGCTCAGGAGAATTCCCATAAATCTGATCCTGCTTTTTAACGGCTCGTTTTATTTAAGGAAAATCGATTTCATGCAGCAGATGCCAGCACAGCCGCCGCCGCCGCCGCTGCTGCCAGGGACGACATGAAGCTGTCTGTTAACCGTCATCTCATCAAGAGTAAAATCTTCACCGAGGTGCTCCCACTGTAACGGAGGCTTGGCTGTGTCCAGCTTCAAACTTCATCTGGTTTGGCTCATATCTAAACGAAGGCCGAACCATGTGCATAGAATATTATGATACGATGATGATCATGGTCTCAGTCACCTTTTCAGTGGAAATGGTCATTTTTGAATTTAATTTTCACTGAAAAACCAGTGATGATGTGGTTTTTACTGGGATCTGGACCAAAGCAGCGTATCAGCCCTGTGTCTGGAGTGTATGATTAATCGGCCGGGGGGGGGGGAGTCTCTGCTGCCCCACAATGCTTCATTTATAATCCTCTGTTGTGACACATAATTCCCTTTATCAAAACCTCGCAGCTCCTGTGATTTGGATATTACACTTGGCCGCGCTGTGGCTCAGATAATATTTTGATTAATTGTTTGAGCCGTGCAGAAGAGAACGAGGCCACGTCTGGATCGTCCGGTGGAAGAAAGTGGAGATTCCTCCAGCAGGAATAAAACACACACACACACACACACACACATCCCTGTATTCCTTCAGTCCAGCGGTCCAGTCGTGTGTGTGTGTGGTCTGTTGTGTTGTGTCTGCCTCTCCTGTGTTGTCTGTTACTGAGGAACATGTGCATTCGTGTTCCCTTTTTCACTCAAACTCTCCGGCTGAGAGCTGAGCCAGGAAACTGAGATTCTTTCCTCCTCCGCTCGATGCTCCTTCTTCTCAGAGCGTCTCAATCATCTCGGCTCTGGAGCTGCTCTCGCTGAGCGAGACCAGACTTGAGAGGTTTTCCACTCCAGGACTGACTTCACACGTACGAAAGGTTGCGCCGCCGACTCCACATAAAACACATAAACCTCACCTTTTAAACTGCACCAAGCAAAACAAGTCCAAGTTAAATTTGATCTGGAGCTTCCTGGAATTTAATAAAGTCTTATCTCTTCGGTGGAGTCTGAGGTCACTGACACACACACACACACACACACACACACTGGTTTGAAAGGAGCAGTCGTTTTATTGTGTTGCCGTCACTGATATCACACACTCTTAGTTCAAAGCCTTTATGGTCACATCTCCACAGAAGTCAACGCATGCGGTCCCTGCTGCCCTGATGCTGGACTGAAAGGCATCACCAACACTTGACACAAACCGTTCACCTTTCTGTGGCTTGAGCACAGTTTACAGAGTGGATCTGAATTCGCAGCACGTCCGGAGCTCAGAGACAGCGACGTGGTGATGGAGCTGTAACAACATCTGGAAATCAGGCTGAAGGCTCATTACAACCTGCGATTGTATTTTTCTTAAGGATAAATCCATCAATCCTTTCATCATTATGAAACAGGTTTAATCTGGTAATTAACAAAATCTAAAAATCCGGTTCAAACCCTGCAGCTGAGCTGTTGTTTCCACTGATCATAAACACACTGTGTGAAGAGCGCAGGTGAGTTACTGTAGGTAAACGCCTCCTTCACACTGTCTTCAGCTGCTTCATAATCAGTTCGTTACTGAGTCTTTTCCTGGGATTTGTAGGATGTAGAAAGTCGCCGGCCTCTTGATGCTCACAGGATTAAAACTGATCCTTGAAACGACTCCTCGTTAATTCATAAAGCTCTCTGACTTCTCGCCTTCTCGTTTAAAGTCCGCTGCGCAGCATCTGAAGGTTCCCGGTGTCAGCGCCTCTCGGTGGTCACATCATAGCGCGGCTGAGGCAGCATTGACCTGTGTACATTCACTTTATGTTCTGCATATTGAATCTTTTCTAATTGCTTGACGTGACATTTAGATTCGAGGAAGATGCCGAACTGCATGTGCTCACAATGATAAGGTCATTTCTTTGTGTGTGTGTGTGTGTGTGGAGGGTGTATTACAGTTTTCTTAGACACTGTCTCATTCATTGTTATTTTCTGCTGAAACCGCTCAGTGATGTGAAACATTAAAACCCTTTTAAACTTTCTGAAGGTCAGTACATTTACTGAAAAGGGTTTTTTGTTGTAGGAGGAGGAGGTCTGCGTTTTAATTAGAAAGTTTTAATCATTAATATTTAAGGATTGAAAGCACCTGAAGGTTTGAAAAAAAAAAACTGGACAGGAAGTTCCTGCCGGTCGGCTCCGATGATGATGTTGTATTGTTGGTGTGTTTTATTTTGCAGCTCTGGCAGACAGCTGAGCGAGGTCTTCGTCCAGCTGCCGTCCAGGAAGGAGCTCCCAGAGTATTACGAGCTGATCAGAAAACCCGTGGACTTCAAAAAGATCAAGGTTTGAGGAATATGGATGATCCAGACTCTGACGCAGTGTTTACACACTAATTAAGTAAACAGTGAGCTGTGTGTCAGAGCTGAGGATCAGACCGTGTTGTTTTCCCTCCTGCCGACAGGAGCGTGTGAGGAATCATAAATACCGCAGCGTGGGCGACCTGGAGAAGGACGTGATGCTGCTCTGTCACAACGCCCAGACCTTCAACCTGGAGGGATCGCAGGTCAGAAACCCCAACAGTGTCTAATTTAATCTTTCATTTTTCATGTGTGTGATGGAGAAGCAGGCGCCTGCAGGAGAAACAATTCACTGCTGTGACAATTACAAGAAACCCAGATGTTACTGCAGCTGTAGCCTGGTTCTCTATGTCTCCTCAGGATCCGTGAAGTTGACCTTTGACCTCCTGGATATCAAATGTCACCACCTCATCAGTTTATCCCATTAGACATTATCGTTACACTGTTTCATAATTAGCACATAGATTTGTCAGATGGTGGTCAATGGCGGGTTTAGTTGGGCCACACTGACCTTTGACCTTAAATTTAATCAGATTCTCTTTGAGAGCCCTCCTGGGTCCATGTCACATTAACAAGAACATGAGGCCACACTGACCTTGACCTCTGACCTCTGAGCACCAGAGGTGAATCAGTTTGTCACTGAACTCCCTCAGGGATTTTTATATTGTTTTATAAACCAGTCTCTCTCAGCTGGTGGTGGATGCTGCGACGTAGATCTCATTCGACGCCATATTAGGGACATTGTTCCGTGTTTCTTCCATTGATTTAAAAAACAAAAAAGAAAAAACAAACACATTTCATGGAGTTTTTTTTCCCCTCATAAATTTCTGAGCCTCGTGACGTCCTGATCCACACAGGCCCCGTAAGGTGTGTGTGTTTGTGTGTGTGTTGGTGGTCCGTCCTCCTGCTGAGCTCCTCAGGCAACACTTCAGTCAGTGCATCTGCGTAACTGTTGTTCCCTGAGTGGCGTGACTGTCGTGAATCAGCCGTAACCTATAAAATGCAGAATGTGATGATTGGCGGCGGCTCAGAGCTGCAGTGAAGACAGACGTGATGTGCTGAACGCCGTCTCCTTCCCTGATGTGGAAATCTGCTAAAAACCCCTAAGTCTCTTATCAGAGTACAAGTGAATCTCTTCAGGCCACACAGATCAATATTTTACAGGCTCAACAATCAATCGGTTTATTAAAACAGAAAATTCTGAGCCCACGCTGCCTGCTCCTTCACCCTCCTTTTATCCGTCTGACTCTTCTCTCTCTCGTTGCCTCGTGCTCACATCTGTCCTGCAGATCTACGAGGACTCCATCGTCCTTCAGTCTGTGTTCAAGAGCGCCAGGCAGAAGATCGCCAAGGACGAGGAGAGCGATGACGACAGCGACGAGGACGAAGACGATGACGACGAGTCAGAGGCCGAAGGTAAGACGAGCAGGTTTAGGTATAACTCCACCGACCTCCCACAGCAGCTGAAATCCCTCTGTAGTGTTAACTCACATGCACATTAAAATATAAAGAGTGGTGAAAAGTAGAAACTACTTCTTTACAACTATTGATCCCAGGACTGGAGCTAATTGTTTTCAGTATTGATTACTCTCCTGGTTATTTTCACAAGCAGCTGATTAATCGCTGTTTGCCGTTCCCTGAGCTCAGACAGGGCTCAGATCCCTTCAGTGGATTTAATTTTAAATGGATAAAACTGTCATTTTTGCCCATCAATCATCTTCGCTCGGTGGTCGCCAATGACAACAGGAGTCACAGGGACACCGGTCAGAAGGGACTGAAAACTCAATTCAACCTGAGAGTGAGACAGTCGTCCACCTCTCAGCGTCAAAACAACCCGAGGACACACAAACAAGACGACGGCGGATTTACAAGTCTCCGAGCTCAGACTTAAAGCTGCCGGAGCGAAAGATGGCAGCGCCTCCTCCAGACTGACGGAGCTGCAGAGGAAGGAGCCATGGGACTGCCTGCACAGATGCAGATTTTGAAAGCCGCCAAAGGGGCTTCGACAAACTTCTGAATGAAGCGTTTGAAAAGTTTTGTAAATGAGAGATTATTTTACATTTTTGCACATGCAAAAAAAAAACACATTCACTTTGGCATCATAAGTTATTGAGTGAAGACTGATGGATGGTTTTATCCCTTTAAAATGAAGTTGGAGGGGCCTGACTACGTCCTGAAGCCACTGTACTTTATCTTACTAATGTCTGAGTCCAGATGTGGGTGGAAAGTGAGCAATGAGTGGTTTTGGATAAGAAAACAGTGATTAAGACTTAACTCGAACTTCACAGTAAACGCTTGTTTTTTCTTTCAGCCAAGTCCGTGCGGGTGAAGATCAAGCTGAGTAAGGAGGGGCGGAGCCACGACAAAGGCAAGAAGAGGCAAAGCCGAGGGAAGGCCAAGCCGGTCGTCAGCGACGACGACAGCGACGACGACCAGGACGATAACGTAGGTCATCTCACCTCACGAACATTTCAACTTTAAAAGGGAATCCTTTCAAATCTGGCAGGAACCATGAGCTGATTAGATTTTGGCTCTCAAAGGTCAGAACGGTTAATATTTCATGTCACGGTGGATGAACAGGGATGTGAGGAGTCAGAAGTGTGAGTGGAGGAGGCAGACGACCATGAGGTTCAGGATGTGGTCAAATAAATGTCAGTGAGCCGCAGAGAAAAATCAAACCTGTGAGCTGAAGGTGAAGCGTCGCGTTTCTCCTTGAATTAGAAAACAGTGTTGTGACCGAGCTGAACCCAGATCAGATAGAAACAGGAGAACGATGGGATGGAAGTCACTCCATTTCTGCATCACACATCTTCTGCTGTGTTCATCCTCGTGCCAACAGCCCAGGGTCGTCTGGATGGGAACGGGGAATGAACTAAAACTCATACCACTGATGTCCCTGCCTCCATTGCGATGGGTCATACAGGTCGTCTGACCACACTCTCTACTTTCCTCTCTGTTAAGCTCAGTGGACGTTTCCTTGAGCTGCAGATTCAATATTAGTGATGCCACCTGTCACGAACTGGAGCTGCTGATCAGATTTGAAGCCGCGGTGACAAACCTCACACTCTGTAATTACTTCAGGGAGCTCGCTGAGAGTCTGGAAGGGAAGGTGACATTTTAATAATCCAGGTGTGGACATGACACGTCTCCACATCCAGGTCGTTGTGAACTTTAAAACTCTGAAATTCACCTCCAAAGATTCAGCATCATACAATCAGCATAGACAATAAAAGCTTATAAACCCAGAGAAGAAGAAGACGAAGGAACAAACACACGTGAACAGGTCTGGATGTTAAATGTTTCAATGTTTGAAACTTGTTTATTCCATTTTTCTGTGGTTCAGTGTTTTCAGGGTCAGTTCAGTGTGTTCACAGAGCAGTTTGTGAATGTGGAGGAAGAAAAGCGCATCAGTTGGACGTGAGTTCAGCTCTGAGAGAAGAGACAGTGGCAGGGTAAATATAGATGAAGCGCTGAACTAACATCAAACACCTTGATGTGCCAGGTCGTAGAAGAGAAGTCTGCGACCAGAGGGATTCAGATTCAGATTAAAAAGAAAAACATTTTAATTTTCCTTTAAATTATGTTATTTCCAAAAATCTATAAGTACTTTAATCTCCTTTCACACTGCTCCTGTGCATCAGCAGCAGAGGCATGTTGCATCGTGTACGGTCGCTGTAATTTGACAGAGATTACTCGGCTCCATCTTCAGACGTTTCTCAGCTTACGTAACATTCACTGTGCAGACGTTTGTGCACACACACACACACACACACTGATGGGGCCCCTGTGGCGAACTCCACGCTGTAAATCTGCAGCCGCTGATGCTCGTGCTGTTTATAGAGTTATTAAATATACTCCAGAGGTCACCGCTGTAGGCGCCCGAGTCCCAGCAAGTGTGTGTGTGTGTGTGAGACTCACACACTCTCCTTTCTGAAGTAATAACCCTTATTTTTCTCCGATGGCATTTACCTCGTGTGTGTGTGTGTGTGTGTGTGTGTGTGTGTGTGTGTGTGTCTATTCCAGAGCAGAAATCCTTCCATTGAAGAATCTATTGATTGACAAGTTGTAAAAGGATTCTTTGTTAGTCGCTTCTTTGAAGCCGGAGTGAAAAGGTCGAGCGGTGAAGACTGATTGAAAACACGCTGTGATAAAGATAGAATCATTTCCAGCAAAGGCTCCTTTCTAGGAAAAATAAGGAAGTGGAAGCATCTCTGACTCATTTCCTAGATAAATGCGGGACTTAAATTTCTCCGGCATGGTGCCAGATTTCCGGCACGAGCCGTTTCATCGTAGCAGCTATAAATAGTAATAATGTCTGATGTAGCTGCTGCTCCTTTTTTACACCACCTCTGTCTACATACAGCTCATAGACACACTGGTTTCCTGGGCAACGCCCCGCCCCCCCAGTACATCTGATCGCTTAAACATCACACCTGATAAAGTCAAAAGTGAAGGCTGTGCACATGATTACGATTCACTCATTCATTCATCATCTCATGGGGGCGTGTCGACACCTGTAGACCGCACTCGCAGCAACAAGTCACACGGGAGGACCTACATGTGCCAGTTATGCAGCTCAGTCCCCCTGAAGGAAGGTCAGACGACGACATGCGTCACCTGTAAGGACGGTGCTGTGCTCAGCTGACTCACCTGCAGCTCACCTGTCAGAGAAGCGCTCTGTCTTTCCTCTCTTCAGCCTGGTGTTTGACTGCACTCGTACAAAATGTGATGATTTAACTTCCATCTGAGCGCCGATCAGCCGAGCCAGAGCGCAGTGGATGGTCAGGAAAACAAAAATCACAGTGTGCATCCCTGCAGGAAGAGTTAGAGAGAAGTCAGGTGAGAGGGAGTCGAGCGAACTTCAAAGGTGGACTAAGTGTAACTGCACTGTGAGAGCTCCGACCTGTGTTCATGGTTTTTACTTGTCAGCTGCTAAATTATGGATCAACAGATGGATTCGCTATTTCATTCAATAGCTACAAGCATCAGCATCAGCCGTCGGCCCTTTAACTCCGGCACACACTTGCTTTAGGCCGTGTAAATGTCGT
Organism: Caranx ignobilis; assembly: GCA_021432705.1. Classification (NCBI taxonomy): domain Eukaryota; kingdom Metazoa; phylum Chordata; class Actinopteri; order Carangiformes; family Carangidae; genus Caranx; species Caranx ignobilis. The sequence continues at coordinate 2,699,634 of JAFHLA010000010.1, read as the reverse complement.
TGTTTGCACTAAATCCACCAACCAACCAGAGACGAGCTGATAAAACCTGCAGCGACACGTGTCGGACCTTGTTCCTGCTCTGGTCTTACTGACGGTCGGTCGCTGTGAGCTCCGTCCCTGCTGCCAGTCCAGGTTGTTTCTGGATCGACTCATTCAGACGGACTTGTCGAGGTCAGGGGAGTTTTTTCTGTCTCATGGTTTATTTATCTGGCCTCCAACATGACACGGGTTTGGGGGAAGTGTGTTAAATTACTTCACACCCACCTGAGTTCAAAATTCTTCATCATAACTTTATTATAAGCTGAATTAGAGACGTGCCCCCCCCCCCACAGTGTTCACAGTGATAGTAGGATCCATACAGTCTGTTCCTTTTACGGATCATATTCTACGGGCGTTGACTCAGACGGGCTCTAGTGGTCATTAGAGGAACTGCGGGGCATTAGAAACATCACTGAGCTCTGCCTCCAAACACAAAGTTTCCCCTTCATCACATGTCGTGATCTATTCTCAGTCGTGCTGCTTTTATTCGTGCCTCGAGTGACACCAACCTGCCGGGCGTTGGAGGTTGATGTAAACAGCTCCGCCAAAATAAGATGAGGAGTGGCCACAGGGCAGCCGAACACCATGGTAACTTGAATATTAATGCAGCGTGTGATGTCTTCAGCCGTCCATCAGCCTGTGTGCGGAAACCTTTGTGTCCTCTTGGATTTCTCAAAGGTGTTTTTAAAGCCCCCCCCTGAGCGAGAGGAGAGGATGTAGAGATGTAAAAGTAAGGAGCAGGGCTTCACCTTCAGACCCTCTCTCCTCATATATTCAGCTGGAGATGACCTGCACTGCCTCACGGTGACACGCCCAGCGTCCTGTAAACCTCCATCTGTTCTAATGCTCTTCATCTCTCTCCACAGGATCAGTCCGACAAGAGCAAGAGCGACGACGAGTGAGAGCTGGATGCCAGGACGTGAGGATATTGTTTACGGCACTTAACAAACAAAAGGACAATATCTTCCATTACTGTCGTTCATGTGCAGATTCAGATTTTTTTTTCTTTTCAAATTTAGCTTCTTTCGTCTCCTCTGTCTCTCTGTAGCGTGTATCGTCGTCCCTTCTTCTTCTTCTTCTTCCCCCTCTCGGCTTGGAAATGTATTACTAACAATCAATAAGCTACAGCAATACCAACCTGCGTGTATTCCTGTTTTTAAGACAGTTTTGTAGTCTATTTTTTAACTCTGTGCTTTAACTACATTTTAAATTCTGTATGAAAAAAAGACAGAAAAAACAAAAAAGATTTGGACATGCCACACGCGCTTATGCTTAATTTGTACTTGCTTGCTTGCACTTTTAGAAAATGAAATCTTAATATCCAAATTTTAAATGTGTGAACACACGGTATATGTAGCCGCCGACGTCCAAGTGAACTCGGAGAGCCACTGGTGAATAAATAAATGGCAATCAAGTTTTTAACGTTTGGATCTATTGTTTCACCTCGTGCAGTGCCAAATGTTGACGTGTAGAGGAATTGATCGTTCGCTAAAGCCAATAAGAGATTGTGTTATCGTAGCTTAGCTTAGCTTAGCCTTAACTAAACCAAAAAACACAGAGCAAAGGAGGAGTCACTGTGTTTATCTGCTGTTACACAAAACTGCAGAGTTTAACATATCAAATCAATTTGTTTACCAGCTCAGACAATAAGTCGATCAACAGAAAGACAGTTTTTTTCAAAGGGTTAATAAACATGATCCGTCACCTGTATGTCTGCACTCGTTGGTGCTTTTACTGTAGACGTGGAGGTGAAAACGTACTGTAAAATACATGGACGAATGGCAGCTAAGCAAAAAAAAAAAGGCTACGATCAAACACAACAACGAGGATGTTGACTTTGATATCAACATCACCTTGCATGTAGGCGTCAAGACGTCATCTGCAAGTTTCTCATTTTTAAAAATGATCCTAGTGGAAACTTTAAAAACAGTTACAGAGTTGAAGCAGCTCATGGAGGAAACGTCAGCCTGGGTACTTGCTTAGTTTTGTTAGATTAAAACACTGACAGCTGCCATATGATGGAGATCAGCTGATGGTGCGGTGACATCTTCTTGTTAAAAGAAGGACAATTAACAGTTTAACTATCAATTATTTGTTAATCAATCCATTGACACGGTCCAAGGTGACGTCCTCAAATGTCCCTTTGAGAGTTTTCGTCCGACCAACAGTCAGAAACCCAAAGATCGTTAATATATTTCCTCGATAAACAGGTGAAATGATGTTTTTCTGATGATCGACTAAAAAAAAAAAAATCGCTCTGCAATTCAAAAGCTTGTCAGATGTAGCATCGCCAGCTAACGGCTTAGCAAACGGTCAACTGCGAGACAACAGGATTATATATCTGACATTGATGTATCTTGGAGCCAATGAGCCGATGATTTAAAAACGTTTGTTAGAAGTGGCCATAAACGCTGAATGCTTTTTAATTTGCCTTTTATTGAGAACAATGTAACCGTACACTATAGAAGTGGCGCATCATGTAGATAGACCCACGTGTTTCCATGTATCGTTTTTCTCTAGATCTTTCAAGGTGTCGTGACGCGGCAGGAGCTTTTTGAACTTGTAAAAATGTCCTCACAAGGTGCGTTTGGGTTTTTGGTTTTTATTTTGAGAAAGTGGCCTTCAGAGCAACAGATTCACAGGTTAACACCTCGTCTCGCTGAATCAAAGCAGCGGCTGTCGTACCGTAGCAGTAAATGTAGCTCTTTAAAGCGTGTGAACACGCGCTGGTCCGGCTGCAGCGAACAGATTGTAGAGAACCACGTCTCCGCTGGATTTTTGCAGTTTCAGAAAACGGTTGACAAATATTTGAAAAAAAAACAAAAAAAAACAGTATTATGGATTTAAAAATCTGATTTGAATGACATTGAATTTAACAGTATATTTTAAACAATGTATTGATTTATACTTTTTTTTTTTTGTTTTTTTTGATCGATGTGTTTGTGTCGCTCGTCATTTTATTGGTTTATATGTTGTTTGTAGCATGAAACTCTTTTGGCAATATACTGTGTACATGCAGATATACCATTTTTTGTTCATGTCGTATGTGCTCGCCAACTCTCCGTAAGTGTGACTTAATCTTTGCTTTCTTTGCACAGTGTCTATGTGGTTGTATCTCATGGCCCAGGGCAAATAAAATCTCACAGATTTTCAGCACAAAAGAAATGTCTCTTTGTTTATTTACTTTATTCGAATTAGAATTGGATTTTGTACATGTTTTGTGATTAACGCTGTTTATGCAGCTTATTATTGAGTCAAGTTTATTTGTAGTGTTTGGTGGTGGAATATATCTAATAATGAAATTTACCATTATTAAACACAAAGTAGGGACAGTTGTGTTTTACTTTTTCTTTTTATTGGGCTTTTATATTTTCATTTTGTGCATAATGGAGTTTTTCATTTATAAATGTTCCTGATTACACTTTGTAGTGGTGGCCCATTCTTTCCCATGGGGTCTGTTGTATTGTTAGTACAAGCTCTGAATATTTCTGCAACTGTGAAAGTAAAAGTAAAGTAAAAGTACCCCCCCACTCGTACTGCAGCAGTGACTGTGTGATTGTGATTGCTACAGGTTTGATGGCAGCGAGTGACACAACCTCAGTCCACCGTCGCATCACTCTGCCTCTCGCTCTTAATTTACACGTGTGTGATGTCTCCTGATGACATGGGAGAGAAGCAGGATCTCAGAAAGTCCATGACCTGAACTGTACCTGAAGAAAATGTTCCCATGACAACAAGGTGTCGTATAAGTGCGGTCAAACCTGACTTTTTTACACACAACAATGTGAGGATCAAAGAGCAGCAGACGTCTCTTCTTCTTTGTTTATTAGGTGTGTAATGAGCTCCGCAGCCTCACAGCTACACAGCATTTGTTTTGATTTGTTTTTTGTCTCTCCTCCATGTGGAGAGTCAGTGTGTGTGTGTGTGTGTGTGTGTGTGTGTTTTCTCACACTCTATACTACTGTCCCTCCTGGAAGAAGAGGCTGGTAAATGAAACCCAGCCAAGAGACAGAGGGAGCCTTCTGGAAACACATTTATTTCATCTGGGTCTCTGCAGGCTGTTGCTCTGCTTGAGGCGTTGAAGTTAAGAGTGTGTTTGATGTGAGCTGTGACCAGTGCACAGACACATGCCCCAGGAACCACCACCACCACCACCACCACTACTGCTAATACTGTTCCTACTACATGACCTCATTTCTGCGGAGTCATTACATTTTTTGATGTTGGATAATCGAGCTGCTTCTGTACCCACAAACACGTGTCCACATGTTCAGATTCACCGATGCCTTGATGTAAAACGGCGACCCTGGACTCAACACTCTGCAAATTCAGAAAACACCTGAAGACGTTTTGCTTTTCAGTTGATGATGTGCCAAACGAACTCTTTACGTCCCTCCACATACGTACAATCTGTCGGCCTGTGGTTAAATGTGCAGCTCTAATCTTCATCAGTTTCACCGAACATGCAAGCAAACAAACAAACAAACAAACAAACAGTCCAACAGCACAACAAAGACAAGACGTTCCTAATCTTAATTGAGGAAGAGAATATCTTGTCTCTTTGGTTATTTTCCAACAACACATTGGATTTTTCCGCTGAGTCGTGCAGCCTCTGGGAGGTTTTAACACTCTGCTTCACCAACACCGTCACTAATCACACACTGTGGTCACGGATCCCAGCCGCCCAAGGTCTGAGTGCAGCCCTGCCCCAGGTATCCCATCATATTTCTTGCCTTTGGTTTTTCTCAGTGTCAGCATCTTGGGATTTAATGCTGCCACATATTCCCATCTCTGCAGACCTGCTCCATCAGGTGTGAGTCTCAGGGGTCAATGTGTTTCCAGCAGGCGGCCTATAGGTGGTGCCAGTGTGGCAGTGTTTCACTCATCCAAGCAACACAAGGAAGGGAAATAAAAAAGTTATTCAGATTTTTAAATTTCTCCTTTTCTGGTCGTTACAGCTCTGACCAGAAGTTTTCCACCAAAGTTTTGACAAACAACAGAGAGAGAGAGAGAGATTTTCTTCAAAATGAATTTAAACCTTCATTTCAACATCATCATGTGCTCTTATTTACTTTTCAGGAGTTTCCCCCAACATTTGCACACGCCTGTCCAAACCGCCGCTGTGCTGAAGGCATCACGGCAGCATTGTGCACACAAGGACAGAGGAAGGGCCGTGGTACTGTACAGCTGTCGGGGCCCTCACACTCTGCAGCACATCAAAACAGCTCTCCTTTTTGTATTCCTGCCATTTTAAACAGAGCTTCACTAAGCCAATTCCCGCTGAAGAATGACCATCCATCGCCCCCTTTTTATCTGCCCCTTTGAAGTGCCGAGCTGTTGGGATAGACTTGAATCCAGGAAGAGAGGGGCAAATTGGATGTTAATCCTTGTCTGAGAGCCAGCGATGTCAGCTGGAAAAAGTCAGGTGCCAGTTCGCTCTCTGCTATTCCTCTGTAGCTTTTGTCCACGGCTCACACCATCATCACATTCTCCAAGCAGCGCATGCAGGTCCTTCCAACCCCACACTGATTCAGGGAATTTTCCCTCCTAATGACTCATGAATGGTGATCTGAAAGCGCCAGGTGCTCTCTATTATTAGAGGGCCCGGTTTGTCTGGTGCTGTAACCCGTCCGCATTCAAAAGGCGGGAAATGGGCCCTATCGATGCTAACTCTTGCACAACTTAAAAGGAAGAGCGGGAAAAGGCTTTGTCTCCCTACGGATTCCGGGGTTCACTATCAGTTTAACGCATGATCGAGGAAAAGGCTCATTTTTCTTTACAGCTTGGTAAGCTGTCACACCACAGGCTCGAGGACAATGAGGGTTTCCTGCAAACAGGACACATCATGTGTACCTGGTTTATCAAAGAGCACATAAAAGGTGCAAACACAGATCGTCCTTAAAATGTCATGGAAATGATAAAATCTACCATCACAGGTTCTTTGGGTCATCCAATCAAGAGTCCAAATGTCAAATATAGTGTATTCAAAGCTAAATCTCTCATTTTACAACCTGGAAATACGCTTATTCTTCCATAAATAAGGTCACAGATTATCAAAATTATGGGTAAATGTTACTTCATTCAACATAGCACATGTTTAGCTTTATCAACCTTCACCCATATCAAATCCATTGAAGAAAAGGCGGGAAAAGGAAACACACATGTCTTGTAAAAGAGTAAAAAGGCATTAAAACTGGGACTTGTTGACAAAGTCCATGTAGGAAGGGCTGGGAAGAAGCTAATGTTATGTTTTCTTAATCCCAAACATCTCGTACAAAACGTTGCGGTACTTTTGTTTGATACGTTTGAAAACAACTGATACTCGCTTTCAACCGTTGACAGTCTCCATGGAAACATCGCTGGTGGGCAACCTAGCGTCAAATGTAGACGTGTATAAATCAGGCCGTCAACGGCAGTCCAATCAGATTTCTTAATGATATTTTGAAGACCCGCCCCCCTGAACGTCAACCGTCTATCTCAGCTAATATTCATTCAATTGGATAAAGATACTGTCAGTCAGGCGACAACGGCTGTTCGCGCATCGTGATTGGTCCCTTGTTTTTTTTGAAATTTACAAACTTCAAATGACCGGAATTGATTTTTTTTTTTTTTTTACTTTCCCCCAGAGACGGAGCACGACGAAGGTATGATGATCGAGTGACTTTTATTTACCGGCTTTAACTGAGAAGTTGCCACATTTTGGAGGCTAAAAGTCTGCGGTAACAGATTGATTGTTTATAAACAACGTGTCTAGCGTATGAGGCGTTTGAGACGTGACTGTGCTACTTGTTTCATATGTAGACAAGCTGGTTGTTTAATTCTTCATATGAAAGCACAGTAGGCTCCTACAGCAGGGCACATCTCAGCTTTGTCATCGCACAGCATGTCCACTCACTTTCTTGTTTTGTGTCCCAGCTCAGTCCAAACCTTTGATTTATTCAGGAAGCACTGACAGCAGCAGTTTGCCTCCATCCCTCACAGAGTCATATACAGTACGCTCACAGCTGGAGCTTCTCACAACAAACCACAGGCTCCTCTGCCAGATTAGCCCCAAGACAAAAAGAAGCCATAGGCCCTTATTAACCTCCCCACTCCTATAAGCTCTTGCATTGTGTGTTTTACTTCAATCAGCTGTCAAGAGCAGTGCACACAGCAGGTGCCATGACAGCTTCATTATTTATAGAAAATAAGGGGAAACAAGGGTTTGGTATGAGGCATGGTTTCAGACTGTATAGGTCACCTTAAAGCCTTTCTGCTCTTGTTCTCCATGGAGTATGTTTCCAAGCAAATTTGCACTTAATCAAGTTTAAAACTGGAAATCAAATGGCAAATAGTCCTCCAGGCCTCAGGGAGTCTGTGGCTCCTGGGGCCTGGGGGCAGAAGCCTGCCTTGGTTGGTAATCCAGCTTTGTGTCTTTGTCAGCGAGTAGCCAGAGAGCGTTTTGGTTAAACCTTGCTCGAAGGTGTCTAGAGTCTGAAACAATGGTTTTCACGACTTTTATCTCTCGTTTGCTTTAATAAGCAGGGTTAGGGTCACCCCTTTTTGAATAACATTGAGTTAATCTTGATTTAATCCAAGATATATTGACATACAGAGCAAAGCTTAGGGCCTTGGGACCGTGTTAAGCTTCAATGCCAGGATGCAGAACGTTCACACCCATGTCTGTTTAGTCGTCCGCAGGATTATGTCAAAATTACTGACCCGGTTTGCACCCACCATGAGCCAGGAGGAAGAACCATGGATCTGCTGTTTTTTCTTTCTCTGAGGTCTGATGTACGCCGTCTGACATTTGGAGGTGTGCACTCTCTGAGAGCTTTTCTACCTGGCCTTTGCACACGCAAATTATGTGTGCCAGAATAGCCCTCTGGTTCAGGACCCATCTTCACAAATGCAGAGGAGCTGTGACAAACGTAGCGTGTCTTGCCTGCAGGGAGAGAGTGTCTTATATCGTATGATAATATTTTTTTGAATGAAAGGAGACTTGTTTCTTATCACAAACTCCCCTGCACCACCATTACTTAATACCTGACAGCCTCCAGAACAAGCACCTGATTTTTCACTTCTCTTTCATCCGGTGCAGACTTTAATCCAGCTCCAACCAACTGTCAGTTTGACCCTCGCCACAAATCATCTTTTTCCCTCTTGAACTCAGACAAACCTCTGACAGAATAGACGGCGTGTGGGTGGTGACAAATTCACCTCGCTGTGGCTGTGCGCCTCAGAATGGATGAGCTGCGCAGGTGAAGCCAGCAGGTGCTCCGCCGGGTCACCGAGGTCTGCAGAACAAAATCTGTCGACTCACGGCTGCTGAGGTATTTTTCCAAACAGAAACTTTTGCAGCGGAATAACTCGTAAATGTCATGAATCTGTTCAGAGCTTGAAATGCAGGAGCTCCAGTTAAAGTGAGGAATGGGCCTCAGAAAACAAGCCTGTTCTGGTTCTCCCCAGCTGCTCCGGCTCACAGCTCCACCGCCTCGCGCTCCTGTTGTGTCGGCGGCAGATAAGCTGCTCGCCGCAACGTTGAATTAGTTTCCTGTTATTGTTAATTATTGCTAATGAATTGATTTGTCATGTCGTCTGAACTTGTGCATCAGCCGCAGACGTGAGTTATTCTGTTGTTCCATAATTAAACCGGTCAGCCGGCCGGTCCAAGGTTATTTTTATTGGACATTTAATTGAGGCATTTAACGATAAGAGCATCCCACACACACACACACACCACACACACACACACACACACACGCACACACACACCTGTGATGAGGAGCAGATGTGCCAAAGTTGTGCCAAGCTACCCAGTCGTGCATCAGTCCTGCAGAAACACTCCTGTGGCCTCTGGACCTCCGGCGGTGTCTCGGAGGAAGCGCTGCTCTGCTCACAGATCTCATTTCACAGTTTGATGCGAACAGCAAAGGACAGACAGTCTTTTTTTTTTTTTAGTTCAAATGCAGAGCGTTGGCGTTCAGAGGAAAGCTAGAAGACCTTAACATCAACGTCTCCCCTTTTAGCTCGGTTTTTATTGCGACTCTCTGAGATTTTATGACTTTTGACCATTTGTTTTGAATCTTGTTTTTTTAAAGTCATATTTCATGTTGACCTCAGCTACTTTGATTTGTGCTGTGTGTGATGATGGATGATTTTGGTGTGTGTGTGTGTGTGTGTGTGTGTGTGTGTTAGACCAAACTTTCCTCAGTTTCTTCTAAATGTGAAGCTCGGCCTGTGTGTAGAGTTGCACTGATGATCAAACTCTTTCTACAGCTTCTTTTCAACAGAGGTATGACCTGTGGCATACGACACAACAGAGGTGTTTCCAAGGGATACGAGAAAGTGATGAACGTAGCTCGCACTCGCTGTTCAGTGTTTAATCATGGCTCCCTGTGCAACACCGTACCTTTCTGCATTTCATAAAACATCTCCAGTTGGCCTCAGCAGTAGCAGCATGTGAACGGGTCAGTGTTGTTGGTGGAGGCTGTCGTGAACTCTCCTCACCATGTGCAGGAGCATCAGTGAAGTTTCGCGGCGTCCAGACTGAGGTTTCAGCCGCAGGAGTGAAACGGAGAAGCGTTGCTCTGCAGGCCGTATTTGACAGGGAGAGAAATCTTTAACACCACCACCAGAAAAGACTCCTCTACGCGCCGCCTCTCCTCCCTGCTCTCCTTGACAAGCCACTGGAGCAGTAATGTACATCATGACTGCACATAGAGACATGTGTCAACGTTCAGCAGGGGTCTGAGAGCGAGAAAGCTGCCCACATCCAATCCATCAACACGATGGCATGAAGCCACCGTGTGTGGGAGTTGGTTAGATAATTATGTTTGAAGGGTATGACATTTGGACTAGTGGGGGGAAAGAGCAGTGGAATAAGGCTGCAGTGAGGGAAATCGGCGCCGCTGCTGCGGTGCGTGCTTTTTGTGTTTAATATCTATATATGAAATGTGAAATTGCCGGGAAGGTCTCAGTTGTGTCTCTGCATCAGTAATTTGAATCTGTGTGTCTTTTACAGACATGCGCCGTGGTGATCGGCAGCAGTGACGTTCAAGCTGAAATCTACACGTCTGCCTTGATGCGCTCCACCGCTGCGACAAGTGGCTGCAGAAGATCCAGAGATGTGCGTCAGGTGTGCAGCAGGCAAAGCGTCCTTTATAATGCAAGTAAGATGGCATCAGATATGGAAACAACACTGCCATGGTTACAAGGTTGTAATGATCTGATGATGAAGATTCATCAGAGAGACAAAGGTACTACTCTAATGAAAAGGCACCGGATATCAGACTGTTGCTCAAATTTAAAGGGGAGCTAGACAATGTAGTGTGTGCTACAGTTCAACAATGCAGAATCTGTTGTGACTTGTGTTGTCATTGCTGGCAGAAGTCCCACAAACATGGGACACGAATAAAAATAGAAATCTCTGGCATTGCAGAGAAGACTTGGAGGACGGAGATATCAGGTTAGAAAATTAATATTATCATTGTTTCCATTGTGTTGGGAGCCCTGCTGTGTCCCGGCATTGGTCTCACTGAAATGACTGAGGAAACGTCAGACAAACATTCACTCTCTTCCAGCTGTGTTCAGCCGCAGCTAAGTTAAATTAAAGCTAATGCTAATGGGATAAAGTCCTGAAAAAGAGCTTAAACTGCGCGCAGCTTTTTAGAAAACAGGCACCAAAGGCTCCACACGTCATGACTGTCAACCAGCCTGACGTCTCTAATTCCAATATTCACTCAACTGCTGAAGGAAATCTCTGGCTCCCCAGCAGCTAAAAGCTTCACTATGTTCACCAGCTGCTCTCAAACTGTCTGTTTGACACTGAGCAGGAAGTATATAGCTTTTTCTTTCTTTCTCTCTCTCTCCCTCTGAAAACAGCATCTGCAGCCAAAAACGACTCTATACGAGCTGAAACGCCATGTGAAGTTCAGTAAAAAGTCTGTAAGGCTGAGAGGAGCTGCAGGTTCAGGTGACGACCTTCATCAGGTGGATCACAGTGAATGGTCAGATTGTTGTCACGTTTTCATCTGCAAATCTCAAACATGGTCGGGTAAACGCCAGCACCTGATCATCAAAAGCTCCACAGTGGAGCTAGTTAGTATCAAGGTCATGGACGAACATTCAATCCGAGGTCACTGAGAATAAACGCTGGCATTTAAAGACCTCGCAGACGCTTTGAAAAACTCGTCCTACGACACATTGAAGAGCCTTTTGCATCTGAAAAGCTAGAACATCAGTCCTCCTCATGAAAAAGGACTAGTTTACCACTCTCTACGGACACGCCACCGAGACACTCACTCAGGTTACGGCGTCCATGCGGCAGCAGTGGGTTCAAAGAGAGGCAAAGATGAGGAGAAAGTGTGGCGTGTGGACAGTGTTCAAGTCATCTCTTCATTCCACCGTTTGACCCTGATGTGCTCAGGAGGAATTCAACGTCTGAAAGAGAAGCGGGATTAGAAAAAAGGCCGCCAAAAGCAGGTGGCTGGATTGTAAAAGGAGACGATCGCAGCCTGTTGGCTCAGCGCTTCGACCTTCTGATAACATTTTCTCTGCAGCTGCACCATCTGGGCTTTGATGTCGCGAAGGTGTTTTCTTTTATTTCAGTTTGTTCACCACAAATATTCCAATAATAAGAGCTCGAAGGAATTTCGTCCTACACATACGTGATACTTGAACTCCCCAAATAGAGCAGTATCGATAGAGCAGAACCAGAAATGTCGTCTTTTTTTGTTTTTGTTTTATTTCAGCCGTATTTGTCTAAAAATCTAGCGCCTGTATTTTCCAAATTGCAGCTCGATGGCAGACCAGGTGATGCCTCGTGTTGCCTCCAGCCACTGGCTTCAAGCAGAGACTCTGCACCCTCAGACTTGTAGTCTTCAGCCACAACCACTGCTGGCATTGATCAGGCTGGAGCTGCAAAAACAACACACTCAGGCTCATTTATCATCTCTTTCTGTTAATTAGTGAGCACCGTACCTCTCTGATTAAATGTGATACACCCCAACTGCGGCTCCCCTCTTTCTCTGTGAAGAGTTTAGTGTCTTTCAGCTCTTTGTTTCGGTGGCACAACCTCCTACGTTGTTGCTGTTGTTTCGGGTCGTCCTACGCGTTCTCTTCAACCTGTTTCCAGCAGAGGCTGATGGTCGACTGGCGACGCTTCTTAAGGTTCAGTTAACACTGCTTCATTCATGATTAGTCTGCGCTGTTTGATATTGTTCAGTTGATGAGGGCACATATTAGTTCAGAAAAGTCAACAGCCGTCTTGCAGTTTCTGTGAGGAGTGTGTGATGATGGTGAGTGTGAGAGCAGAGAAGTACGAGCTCACTGAGTTCATGCATAAAACTGAGGAGATTGATTTTTGTGAAGAGGCCTGGTCAGGCGTCACTTCTGGCAGATTAGTGACCGAGTTATGAAGTGAAATACTCACTGCAACAGAATAAAGTTAGAAGGTCGTGCGCCACTTCTTTCAGCTCTTTGTTTTGGCGCTACGACCTGCTACGTTGCTGTGTCGGTTCGTCTCCTAAGAACAGGTTGGCCAATCAGACGAGAGGAAGCCCTAAAATCTCACTCTCTATAATATGGGACGTTTGAAATCCAGTTCAGCCCCAGTGAGCAGAGGCAAAGACCCACGGCCTTTTAGGGCTGAAGTTCACCAACAGTCATTTGAATGGGAAGTTTAAGCAGCAGAAAAGTTGGCAGATTATGAATGAGTTAGAAATACCTTCCCGTGTTAATCCACAAAGCGCAGTGGGCTGGATGCTCTTCAACACCTGTCTCGTAGCGGACGGGCCGAGGACGCCTTTGAACTTTGCTGTTCATGGAGTTCGACCTGAGGACTGAGGAGACACAGCGGCTGCAGCTGTAAAACCCACTGAGGTGCTCCAGCAAAGGCATTTTCAGGCCAATTCGGCCTCTGCTCAGGTTGAAGTTGCGTGATGCTGATATGACGGATTTTCCACCACAGACATTTAAACATGTCATAATAGGAAAAAGGAGATGTGATGATGGTTAAATTCCAGTTGGCTGCGTCAGTGTCAGAGTCCTGGATTTGTGAGTACAGATGCATGGTACTATGAGTCTGAAAACACTGGATTTGATGGACCTGTTTACTAAAAATAATGATGATATCAAATACAGTCTCTGATTAGTGATTCTTATTCAGGACTGCAGCTTTGAAAGTCATCTCCAGACTTGATCAAGTGATACTAGCATTAATAATGTCAAAACGACCTAAAGGCCTTCAGAGCAGTTTTATTATTCAGGTTTTTCTATCGACAAAATCAAAACTCAGCAGATTATTCTGTCCTTCACTTTGTGCAAATGAGAAGGAGCAGGATGTGTTTTATAGGAACAAGTGGGACGAGGCGGCACCTCGCTGCGGCGCCATCCATCAGCCTTCTGCGCAGGAAGATAATCTTGATGGACGACTCTGCAATGAAAATAGGGTAATAAACCACTGTGTAGTGATCTGGCATCTAATGAGGCTTTGAACTCACCAATTTATAACTGAAACCAACTCATCGTCATCATCATCATCATCATCATCATTGCCTGCACAAGGGCAGCACACCCACACCAAAGGTCTGAATATCTGTCTCATGAGCTTGTTTCATAGTCATTGTAACATCTTATGTGAATGTAATGAGTAAAGTGTAAATCACATTCAGAGCTGAGCAATATGCAAAAAAATAGATTAACATACAAAATACAGCAACAACGCAACACTTCATTTGCCTTTATGAAAAAATGATTGGATATTGAACCATATTGCGATCCCAGTCCACCCTGCAGCTCTTAATTACATACAGTGGATATTAAAAGCATGAAACGCAGCATCACTTACACCTCAGTACAGATTCTTCTTCCCTCAGCTGTTTGTCTGACAAACACAGAATAACACCAAGTTCAGATGGTTCTGCTTCCTCACTTCCAAAGCAAGAGAGAGGAGAAAGTGTTGTGTCTTATCTGGACTCAGTCAACTCACATTTCCATTTTGAAAATGAGGAGTTGGTCAGCGGCAGCGGTTTTGTTCTGAGGAAGTCGCAGACATAAATCATCTTCACCAGGAGCTCGGCCTGCTGGGAACAAAAATTGCTTCGACTTCGAAAGCAGCGACAGAAGATATGTTTGTCCTGACGCACGCAAGAAGGAAGCAGCTTATATTATTTCCACCATGAGGAGAAAACTACTCAAACTATGCGAGTGATTGTCAGGCAGATAAGTGTGGAGAAGTGCTGAGCCTGTCATCGCTCCGGTTTTAATCAGTTTCGATTGTAATCTCAGAAAAAAAAAAAAAAAACCAGCACAAGTGTCAGTGTTGTGCTCGATAACCGAGGGAGAGAAAAACAAACACTCCTCTATTTCTGAGTGAAGATTGTAAGAGGCAACGATGTGCAGAGTGCAGGCATGCGACGAGGTCCGTGCCGCGGTTGTGATTTGTTATTTTACCAAACACAAATATCTGAGCAATGAGTCACCAAACAAACACGTACAGCTCCGAAGGTGGAGCCAGAGTTATTTCAGGTGAAGCCCGTCACGTTTTCTTTTGTCCAGTAGTATTTATCTTCATGTTTGAGCTCAACCGAAGTTTTCCACAGCTCTTAATCGGACACGTACTTTATCACAGTGACACAGAGGGACACCGCGGGCGGAAAACAAAGTGGGTAATCAGAGAAGCTGCTGAGCTCGGAGGGGACGAACGGCCTCCGAGCAGCCAGACAGAAGTTCATTCTGCAGCGCTGCCCGCACATACCCTCCTGACCAAATATTCACCAGGCATGTAGGCAAACCATCCATCTGCATTCCTGCAATCCTCTGGGGTCTGCAGAAACAAGAGTTTCATGGAGATCACATGAGGACTGTGAAAGAAGACTTTCTCAAAGCGAATGCCGCCTCACTAGAAGTGGGGAGAGGAAAAAAAAAAAAATCACAACTAACCATCGCATGCATTTATTTTGAAAGACACACTGGCTATAAATAAATACATTCAGCTCAATGTCCAGAGCAGCTTGGCTCCCAGAGACAGTTGTTTTTAGCAGAAGGCTTCACTTGAGCGTGACAGCCAGGTTTTGGAGGATATGCAGGTTAAAAGTTGAGCTTTTCAGCCTCTCAGTAGTTTCGCTCTGAGCTGAAAACAAAAACGCTCGTTGCTCCAGACACTCCTGGGAAAGAGGAGCTGGAAAGAAGCGTCAGGCCGTCTGAAGGCTGGCAGGACAAAGTGTAGTGAAGCACATTTTCAAGTGTCATGTCTGTCATTAGGCCGCGTGCAGCAGCAGTTTAACGCCGTTTGTTGCAGCTTGAATTTTTCATGATGCTTCATGAATTTTTTCTTTTGGCTCGCTCTCTTCTAGCTGCCTTGTTACAGAGGACTTTATCTGAAGCTGCTGTGTGTCAGCTGTGTCATCAGCAAGAGGGGAAAAAAAAAAACAAAACTACATGCACATTCTTCCAAAAAAAAAACAAAAAAAACTTTGACCAGCAGTTTTCCCAGGACGGACGTATAAATGCTCTCTGTTGTGGCCCACTGTCTTTTCTCCGAGTGTCTGTGGTTGGAGATGAGTGGACCTCTGATGTGGTTTCGTTTGCACAATGACTCTGTGATTGCTTTTATGGGAGGGAACGTAACTGAATGCATCTCTGACTTCAGCTGTCCTCTTGTTTTTGATGTGCCACAGGGAAATGATCTTGAAAATGTCACATTTGTAATGATAATGACCCTCTAATCAGGCAATGAATGTCATTTCAGGCTCCATGTAAGTTTAATGCCTGTGAATACTTGAATGTTTTTTGATGATGAGGGTCTAAAACTGAGATAGAAGCACCTCTGCGTCTAAATGCTAAAATTGTTGCATGTGGTTTTCAGGATTTGCCGTAATCGTGAGCGTCTCCGTCAGTTATGGTGCCAGGGCATCGAGCAGATAAGTCACCGCTTTGACCTGCAGGTGGGGGCTGCTGCAGAGGTCAGGCAGCCTCTCTCTCTCTCTCTGGGGACCATGAACGCCTCCACAAATATTCATGAAAATCCACCTATCAGCTGAAGATTTCCCAGCGTGGGCCCAGGTGTTGGACCGAGTGACATCTTGGAGCCACGTTCAGCACTAATGGGGCTAAAAAGTCGAAGCATCACTGCATCTATTAATATTATCACAACATTAATGCAAAATAAATTGGAATGATGGTGACTGAGCCGAAGCACCGGTACAATGACTGTAACCGGTTTTTCTAAGTCGAACCTTGAATCATTTTCACATGGTTAGAAGTCAGCAGATACATGAGCAGCTCAGTCCAGATCCACAGACCCTGACCTCATTTCAATGCACAGACGAGACCGTACCTACATTATGCATACTGTATCCTCAGGTGATGTGTCTGCAGGGAGCGAACTTTCCGCTTCCTGCGCTCGTCGTATTAAGTTAGAAAGTATTTTCAAAGGGAATGAAGCAGGGTGAATTGAATTCTCCCGGCTGAGCCCCGTCACTGTTGTTTTTATCTCGGCTCAGGCGGATTTGATTGTGAAATTGCCGTCTCAATAGGAGAAAGACATTTTTCAGGGGGGAACAGAGTCTTCAGGCCTCCTGCTCCTCTTTCCTGACATGTCTTTTTCCCTGGACAGGAGCTGTCTTGTCTCGCTGGAGCTGACGTAACTGCATATTATACAGTCGTGTAGATAACCTGCTGCTTTCAAGAGCAAATGGATCCTGAAATTCAACGCATGAATTTTCATTTTTCAGCTCTCACTGTAGGTGTATACATTTCTGAAGCCTGGCCTCGTCGGTAGTTTAAAATGATCCCTTTATGTTCAGTGTTTTAGAGGTTTTTACTTGAAAATGAGCATCATTAAAATAAAAATAAATGCAGGTGTCTGACTCTCCAGCCCCATCATCTTTCATAACAGATGACTCACTTCAGATTTTCCAATAAGTGCTTTTCTTCTCCACTGTCAATTATTGTGTAGCGTGTCTCTGCTGCTCTCAGAAACCCCCTTTATCACTGCATTAAGATCATCTCCTAGTCTCTGTCCAAGCCGCTCTCATGTGGCTTCATGGGAAATGTTTTACTCCACAACTGGAGAGACGGGGGGGGGGGGGGGGGCTCTGATTAACAGCTTCTCCTCACCAGTAAAGTTGTGGCTTGTTTATCTAATTGCTAAGGGGTGCTTACATCATTCATGGGTGATAACGTGTTCACCGCTGACTAATTTCCAGGTCGGGGTGTTTGTGCACCAGCTGGCGGTAGACGATAACTGCAAACACCCTCAGTCATGGTTAAGGAAACTGTGGCAGGAACCCTGACTGGGTTTTCAGGATTCATGAGGCATCATCCAAGCGTGACCCTCAGGAGCTGCTCAGCCAGCCAGATGGTGTCCGACCTCCGGCTTCATGCATCCAAATGTGGAGAAATTCTTGAAGAAGCTTGGACATTACAAGAGAAGCTCAGCTTGGATTGAGAGATATTTGGACTGCGGCTCAGACAAGCTTCACAACCAGACTCAGACCCAGACTCCTCAATTGCACAGTGGCGTTAAGCAAGTCGGTGCGGTTACATCAGGAGCATCAGGAGATTGTGCTGCAAAATGTCTGTCCAGCCTTTGTCTTCCCCACACAACGATGAATCACCAGCGTTGGTGCTCTAACAGAGTTTCCACATCTTTGGTCAAGCACATAAAGGTCAGTCCTCAGCTTTCAGTGAAGCTAATCACTCATAGAAAATGAGATAATGCTCCTTTCTCTCCCCGACTTTCTTTTCCTGGAAACTTACAGATGCACCTCCAAAAAAAAAAAAAAAAACAGGAGGAAGGAAAAAAAGAGAATAAATCTGCAGATCAACCTACACTTGTGTATCAGAGTGTGACACCATCTCTTGTCTCCTCATTATCATTATTATCATTATTACATGTTCAGGGCACTATAGTGTTCATAATGAGCTGTTCTTTTGTGAGGCATAATCTATGCATTGTTCTTCAGCTCCACTCTGTAGCCTCTGGAAAGGTATAAATCAGACACTTGAAAATGAAATGTAACAGTGAGATGTGACAGGATCACTGAAGGGCCGTCCTCACACTATGTTATACATTATGAATAGTTGTTGTTCTAACCCGTGCATCTTCTTACCAACAATATTGGACACTCTGGAGATGCTCGTATGGTAAATATGTATTCATGAGTTTTATTCAATTGTGTTCACGCTGCAGGGTTTGCAGAGGTAAAGGGATGTGAAGTATCTGTGCCGCTCGTGCTGCGGAGAAAATTCACTCCGGCACACCCGGTCTTCCTTTAAAACCCCCTCCAAAGGAAAGCAGTGACAAGACAAAGTGATCTGAATAACGAAGATCCCCACGGCGACAGCCAACAGGAAAACAAGACAGACAATACTGTTCTCAAACCCAAAGGTGAGATTTGAAATACCTGGGCATGGTATTCACATAAAACGAAGATGGAAAACACACCTTGTGCCGTTTGGAAATGTGTAAAGGGATTATGAATGTATACGTTCTTCTGCATGTAACACAGGTGACTGATGAGAATTACATCCAGATTCATGCTGTGAGCCACTTAGTGTGAGAATGAATGGGACTGGAGCTGTTTAAAATGTCCTGTCTCAATAACTCTGGAGGATTTACAAACCAGACGACTTATGAGGGGATTGTGGGTTGCAGGAGGAAAATGAATCGGTTTATATTTTCGAGAGACATCTTTTTTTTATATATGAAAGGAAAACAGTTGACATCAAAATAATCTTAACTGTTGATATCAAATTTGTGAGTGAGTGAGCTCCTTGTAAAGCTGCTGTCTCTGCAGGTCACCCCTGTGGACTCCAGCTTTTTGTGTGTGTGTTTATGCTCCAGTTGATTTAGCACCACGCAACTTTTTCAATTTTCTTTGGATTAGCAAACCGCATCCAAAATCTGGTTATCTTCTATTACCTACACCACACAGCTCTGACATTTATCGCAGCATGGCGGCGGCGGCAGCAGCAGCAGAGAGCTGGAGTCAGAGCCGGGAAGCGTCGTCTTCCTGCAGTATTTAGTATGAAAAGAAAAGATGATCATGATGTGATCAGAATGACTTGTCGGTGGGGAGCAGCTCCAAACTGGGATTAGTATCATACATATAAGATGTGCTGTTGTGTAACGGCTCCCTGAGGCAAAACACTCTTGATGCTGGATTATAATTTAAGAATGACATAAAGCGTGCAAATCAAAAGCCATTTTATTTTGTTATGGTCAGGTTCACAACAAACGGCTCTTTATGGCTCTTCAGTTCTGCTGATTGAGACACTGCGCTCTGAATCTGACATTACATGTTCATCGAACATAGTTAGTTTTCTGTAATTTCTCTGGTGACACTGACGCTCCAGATGCTACTTTAAAAGGCAACTCGGGGGAAAAAATACAATCAAAAATGTGACAGCCTGTTTTCCATATAAATAACCGAGGATGTCATAGAAACGAGGGTCTGCATCTCAAAAGGAGAAACAGACAGATATTTCCACTGCGCTGGCATCTGACTTCGACTTTGTTCAACTTTTCTGTAGAAAACATGACTTCATTCTTAAGTGCAACACGTTTTCTCTTTGAAAAAATGATATGTTTATGGCATCTCAATGTTTCTCTCCCCCATGATATTATTATCAAACAAACAGTGAGTAAAACAAAGCATTTACCACCAGCTTTTAGACTCAGAGTCAAACACAGCTAAATATATAGTGTATATATAATGTAAATCACAGCACAGTGTCTTTAACTTATGTTCATGTGACTCTTGTCTGTTGCGTTTATAAATCAGTGTTGGTGGATTTAGTGGACTGGTACATATGTGTTCTTCATGAGCTGCAGTCTGGTCACTATTTCATATTTGTTGTCAAAGAAAGTTTGACTGTAACCAAACACAGAGCGCAGATAAAGGCCCGAGACCAGCTGACACTAGGCAGACTGCAAATATGATGCGGTCCAGCCATACGCTGGGTTATGACCTTGTCTTGTTAAACTAATGTTTCCCACAGCAGTGCAGGGAGTATTAGTGTTAACACTGACAGTCTAGTCTCTGTATTTCCTCTGTCTGGTGGTCAGACCCTCCATCAGCCAATCCACGCTGCAGAGGAGTAAGAGTGAAAAGTTCAAATATTGGACTTTCCTGTGAAGCTGGTTTGGTGACGACCGCCCGGTGCCAACATCAGCACAAAGGGATGAGGGCAGCGAGCAGCTCTGCACAGCCTGCGGCTCAGCCGGTATGTGTCTGACATGTGGGAGCAATATCGACCAGAGGCTGGGATCCTCGGAGGAGGCTCACAGACGCCAAGTCCCCATCAGTGTTGTTTGTTTGTTTGTTGCTAGTTTGGTTGTTTGGCTCTGCACAGGATACGTTTCCTCATTTTCAAACTCAAAACACACACCTACTGGCACACATGCTTTTTCCCTCTTGCTAATACAAACCCTGAAGAGAAACAGAGACTTTAACCTGCTGATACAATTTCATCCCATGCTGTTTGTTTATAATTATAAATCATTTCATCCAATAAACATCTTATTAAGTGCAGGTATTGGTGTTGGCAAAGCAGATGAGCTTCAAACCACATTTTCACTGCCTGGGAGGAATGTGATTTATTTTTGGAGCAAATTCACATCAAACTCACACAATATTTGACAAGCACCATAACGCATCTCCTACTTCGAGCACATACAGAAAGTGTCCAGAGCTCCAGAATTGGCACTTAACCATGCACTTTTGTTTCACTCCGTACAATCTCCTTGCACTTACGCTCCGCTTTGCTACAGCACTGCAGCTCGCTGACGTCCTCCACTTGCTGGTTTCTATGGATAAAAGCATCTGCCAAATATAAAAGTGTAAATAAACATTCAACACCCAGTCATAACAAAACGAAAGGAAAAAGTAAAAAGTAAAAACTGCAAAGCATCACACCCACTCAGGACTTTGGAAGCCCTTTCAGCAGAAGTTGCAATCTAAAGTTATCTTGGGTAGGATGTGAAAAGTTTTGCAGACCTGGATTTGGGGAGTGGTGGACAGACTTTTCCAGGTTTAAGCTCACCAGTCCAGTCTCCCTAATAGCTTGATGTTCCCACCACAATGGGATGGTACTGGACAGATGATGAGTGATGGTTTGTTAACTCCAGACGTGACTTGGCTTGGAGTTTGGGTTGAACGCTTTAAGCTTGGTTTGATCAGTTGTATTTCTTTAGATGATTGTTGTCCTTCTCGAAGCTTCTCCCAGGTCTGGATTTAAAATTCTTCGTCTAAGGCTGCAACCGAACGAAATTTCATCAGTTTTTCAGCTGTCAAGGAGCAATGTGGGGACATACTGTAGACGAGTGTCTCAAAGACGTCAGCCATGTGTTCATGGTTGATTAATTATTATGTGTCAGGTCAGAAACAGTTCAGTGGAGTCTCTCCTTCAGAAATAACAGACCCAGTCAAAGGAGCTGAGCTGCACAGGATGATCGTTCTGCCAGTGAGTCCTCATGTTAAAAGGCCTCTCGTTTGCACCTTTAAATTGACACATGCTGTTTGGAAACACAAATGATAAACCTGTCCCCTGTCTTGTCCAAGTGTCTTAGAGTCCAATCTGACACACATCCTTTTATAGAAAAGTAATGCAGTAGCTCTACGTCCTTGTTCAATACATGGATCGTTATTTGCAAGGATACCTGGGCTTTTCCATGGGGGGTGTTAGCTCCACCCTCTCTCTTTCAGGGGCATATGCCCCCCCCCCCCGGTCAAATAAAGACCTTTTTTGTTAGGTTCTTGTTTCACTCAGCTGGAATCAGCCTGACGACCCTGTAGGACGCAATTATCTTTACAGAGTGAAGTGGGGACTAAAAGATTCAGCAAGCTCCTCTATAATTTAACTCGTCGCTCTTGATGTCATTTAGACCACAGAGAAATTACAGGTTGTGTGTGGTAATAGACATGGGCATTATGCTGGTCTGGCCAAAGGGGGATACCAGCAGCTACCTTTGAGTGACATTGCAACACCTCATCTGATGAGCTTACAAGGTCTTGCTGTGATGATAGCTTTAGATAACTCTTTGTTTTTCACTGGTTTCCATACAGTCCTATAGGTGGCCTCTCAGTGTAGCAAAGGCAGTTTTGACATGCTTCGTTTCCATGAAAATGTCAAGTTTCACACTGAGCTGGTGAAAAAATAACTAAATAAATAAATAAAACAGTAGGATGAGGAGAAAACCTCACAGGGTCAGAAGTGGACGGACAGCACACTGACAGAATTTGAATCATATGAGGACCGTCCAGTGAGCTGGCAGTGAAACAGTACGTGATGGTAGCTGTAGCTTGTTACAAAGATAGGGGTGGAAAATTGCCCACATATGTGCTCACATATGTCAGCACTGAGCACTGATCAGCACAGGTTGGATGTTTAAATGGTGACATCACTCCACCATGTCTCCTAGGCAAATACCTTCAGTCCAAATAAGGCGTTCAAAGTTCATTTTGACCAACTCATTGAGCCGTAATTAGCAAGGTAGCTACATTTGCCAAACCGGCCAAAGACAACCGTCATATCTGCTGCAAAAGCAACTGTCTTTAGCCAGAAACACAAACTTTTACTCTGCATTAAGTCTCAGACATTTATCACTGTCATCCAGCTGAGGACAGGAGGCTTGATGGGTGAAGCAACAGTGGATGATATTGACGAGATGATTAATTGATTATAGAAAAAAATATATATAAAAAAACCTTATCATTTCATTTCTATCTGACTGTATCGCATATGCTTTGTATCAGCATGTTCCTGCCCTTTATTAATGTTGGATGCTGTTTACACTGTGAGTGAAATGTTAAAAACGTAGACCTGAAATACTGCAGATGTTTCTTCTCACAGTTTCCCAGAATTCAGCTCAACATATTGGTAGTTTTGGAAACTTCACATGCACATGCAACTATTGCAAAGACATTTTGTAAAGTGAAAGGAAAACAATTTAGACAGTTGCTAATGAGATGAAGGTTTATTTCCTGCACCTGCTGTTACAATATGAACACAGCAGCATGGTGTATTGAGCCTGACACACATAAACAGCTCTGGAAAAGCAAATTAGCCAAAGCTGAGACCAAATATTTAAATACCTGGCATTGCAGTGTTGCGTGGCATGTTTTAGCGCAGACAGCCATCCAGTTCGCCAGCTGTCATTAAAATTGACACCTTTTGAAGACTTTAGCACATTGTTTGTACTTCCAAACTGTGTGAGCCACCGAAATGTGGACAAAACAATGTTCGTCAAATGTAACACACAGATCTAAAGTAACAACTGGCCCCAACAAAAATGCTAATGAGATTCTGTACTGCTATATAATAGCACCAAAAACTGGCCTCTGTGCAGTGAATAAATCCTAGATGTCTCAGCGCTGGCTTTGAAAATGCAAAACAAGCTTGCCGGCTAATGTTACTTGTGTTTTGTGTTTGAAAATGAGGTTATGTAAGTAGACCTATTGGTTGGTAGCTAGTTGGTTGGACATACTAATGTATGCAGCTTGTAGAACACACCAACACAATGTTCAATCCACCCTTTGCAGTTTTTTTCTCCTTCTCTTCTTGCAGCAAATCCTCAAATTTAAAAACACCAAATATCAGTTAATATTTAACATCTTGATGAATGATTCATCGACAAAATGTAAAATCTTGTCTCCAATTACCATAGAACGTATCGACCATCATTTTATTTCCCTGAAGCTTACGAAAAGAGAAAGTGTTATGTTTCATATTGTCAAGTTGTGTTAGGATCGGAGTAAATTGGTCATGCGTTGTTATTTTTGCCGTGCTGAACCATTTGCCCCATCTTTTATTCACTTCAAACAGCCAGCGCATCAACTGCAGAGGCATTAGTTATAATCCAGCGGGCAAATATAGGCATCGGTTGTGTATTTGTGTGTCATCTGAGCCTCTGACTGATCTCAGAAACAACACTCCTGCAGTTATTTCCCTCCGCCGTCTCTCCTTTTTCCTGTCGGCTCTGTATGTTTATGAGGAACATTCATAAAGCTCTGGGATAACGGCAGTGTATGTTCATGTATGTTTCTCATTTGGCAGCATCTTGGATAAAACTGCATTTATTCACACCCACATCTGTCATTCCATTAAATTTATATCCCATAACACTGACTGTAAAACTCCAGTGCAGCATGGCTACTGAATCAGCAGAGACAAATATTAACACTTGATGTGCGTCATATGTTTCTGTACAAAGACTGAAGTCTCTTCAGCTGCCCAGGACTCTTGTAAAGTTGTTGTGGTTAACACATCAGTAATATGTAAGTCTTCTTCCTTCCTCTGCTTTTCTTCATCCAACATCACCACTTTCCAAACAGACCACGTGTTAGATGTAAGTTTCCAAACATGGAGTACGAGGAAGTCTTTGTCTTGAAACTATACGACACAGCCAGATGAACCAGGCAGGTTATAGCGGGAGGGTTTTGCCAATGAATTATATTTTCAACTCATAGTAATGTAACATTGTGAACAAAACTTTATCCCCATGAGAATTAGTTTAAAAAGTCAATTTATTTAAAACCTTAACATGAAACATCTCCTTTCTGTGTCAAATATTCAAACTCGACTCAGAACAGGCTCTGCTGGATTAATGCTGAATAGAAATAAGACACACGCCTGACCAAGCACTTTAAAAACCAGTTTAGTTAACTGACATTGGCTCTGAGCTGAAAATGACATTAACAAGTAAAAACTACAGTGGTAAAGCAATTTATTCAAGAATTAAATACGAAGCATGGTCACCGGGGTTGCTGGCAATCCACGCTGCCCTTTTCCTCGCTTTGGAGGCCTGCATTTCCTTTCATGTGTATGCAATTACGTCATATGTTTATGCAAAGCTGTGGCCTTTCCTCATTTTAGCCTTTCATAATGGGAGCCTTACTTTAACATTTGCACTGTCTTCCAGTTACGGAGTGAATAATGTCTTAGTTTCTTGGACATTATTAATGTATGCATAAACACTGGTCTAAATACATGGCCCTGGGGCTGCTTATGTAAAAATGTTCCTTGTCTTTGGTAAATATGACGTTTGGGTAGAACAGTGGGCAGGCCTGCTCAAGGTGGTTGTTTCTTAAAGGTTAACTGTGTGGGAAGTGTCTCTGGACAGGGAAAAATGAAAATGCTCCTGGTAGCACAACAGAGGAATCACAGAGCCTGTGACTCATTATTGGTGCTGGCAAAATGGGACAAACAAAGTTATTTGTACTGGTTTTGGTTTCAGGTTTGATACGTCACTGGTTTTTTGCATCAACACGATATTAACATTAAGTTAGCGTTAAAGCTGTCTTTGATTTAAGATTTGATCAGCTTGATGTTGTCTGGTTCTCCATACTGTGGGGGCATCATGAAGCAAACTGTCCTGGGTGAACCCAGACAAACGTGCCAGTGATTTCAGTTTTCCTCTGCAGATCCGTCTGGTGAAGAGGGAGCTGTTGAGGTTGGAAGTTTTTCAACATGCTAGAGTTTTCCTAGTCTGAACCTCCTAGGACATGAAGCTTGATGTTGACCAATAGGATGACAAAGCGCTCTGATGCATTGTTTACACACAGTGAAGGTACGTTACCTCGCTTCATGTAATGTAATGTAAGTCAGTGATTTTGAGATGAACACATTCCTTAACATACCTCAAGTTGTCTCTGAAGGACACAGTCCAACCTGTCCTCTTCACCAGACACAGGAACGGCTCCACAATTGGTTTTTCTTCCTTTTCTGTTTGTGTCTGAGCTAAAGACTGCCAGCATCACTCACTGCACTTTGGTGTAGCTGACAGATTCTTGTCACCGGCTCCAGACCGAGACACGGCAAGAATTTATACCACTGTGACTGATTAATTTGACATGGTGACCATCGTGAGAGACAGAAATGTTGTGTAATCGTGTAG
Source organism: Caranx ignobilis (assembly GCA_021432705.1). Classification (NCBI taxonomy): domain Eukaryota; kingdom Metazoa; phylum Chordata; class Actinopteri; order Carangiformes; family Carangidae; genus Caranx; species Caranx ignobilis. The sequence goes on along the minus strand of JAFHLA010000010.1, from coordinate 2,673,713 downwards.
TGATCTCGACATGAGAGTCATGAAGTTCAGATTTTTTTTTCCTTCATTGAAACCTGTCTCCTGGAGCCTGCAGCCGCCTCCACCACTCCAGCGGCACACTCTGTAATCAGTGCCTTTTTCACCTTTGAAAAATGCACATTTGAAATGACTTGAAAGCTGTTCTTCTTCAAAGTGTTCAGTCTGTAGCATCGACCCTGTTGCATCAATTCACGATGGTTAACTAACTACAAATATGTGGTAGATATCAGATATATGAAGGGAGCACCGATCCCTGTTTTCACTGAGAGGCTCTCTATATTTTGATTGCAGTCATATTTCTGTTCAGTTATGTTCTTATCATGAAGAGATGCCGTTACATTAAATCAGTTTTAAATTCGATCAAATTAATGATGGATAGAGCTGACGTTATCACTATTACTTCTATATTTTGTTGTTAAACAGCACTGACACACAGATCTCCCACATCTTTGCAGGTGTCGAGGTGATTGTTCCCATCAGGGGATTGTTATGTTCACTGTGTTGCCACGTGTGCAGCAGCGTGGATCTGTCAGAGCGAAAACTATCGCAGCGGTGAAAACTAGTAAACACGGCTTCCTCGACCACATCTCACACACGAGCTGCAGCGAGACTTTCTGACACGACAAAATCTGAGTTCAATTACCTTGCCCACATTACTTTGTAGACGTCTTATTACAGTAGGAGGGAAAATGCGCAGCACAGCAGCTCGTGGAGATGACTAATGCTTGGGTGGTAGTCGTTCTCATCTCCTGTTTACAAGGTGACGTGTAAAACGATCAGACAGGGGCTAAAGTGACCCAGTTCTAACTCCACATGGGGCCCAAACATTCACCTCCTTCACAATCTGGCCTCGGTTTTTTACGTCTGTTTCCACTGAGCTTCTTCTGTTGAAGTGAGCCTCGGGAGAGCAGAGGGAGGCAGGGGGTGAGAGTGCAACGCTCCACTCTCATTATTCACCATTGTTTCAGTGGTTTGTGTGACACGGCAAAGGAAGTAAGAGATGACTGGTGCTCTGAGGAAAACACCACTGACAGTCAGTGGGTGGTATACGTCTCGGGTCGTGAGTCCAAGAACTATAAAATCATTAGGAAATTTCTTATGACAGGAATTCACAAGCTAATGAAGCAGGACGTCGAAATGTACCACAGTGATTTTCTACATTAAGTTGAAAACCGAAAGTAGCAGAGATGTTGAGTTTTACAGCTTTTGCAATTAATGAACAGTCAGAGTTTGGCTGATATTGGAGATTAAATAGAGACAACAAACTGAGTGGTACACATCCTGCCTTAGTACACTTTTATTATTGAATATGTCGACAAATAATTCTCTGTTTGCACTCATAAGACACAGAGCAACGTTATTATCCTGTTGTCTCAGTCCCAAGGCTCATGCTGCTTACAAATATCTTTAGAGAGAACTGAAGAAATTGGAGCCATTGTTTCTATTTTGCAAAGGTTAGACATTATTGAATGATTTGATTTAACTGTTTAGATATACAGTACTCTTCCTCCTGTAAGCGAGGAAATGATTTTCATGGACAAATGAACAGGTGGTTGAAAAGGAAGCAGTACTGTTTTTGATCTCTGCCCAGGCCAGGTGGATCTCGCTCCCTGATCAGGGCCTGGGGGGGCTGTAGGAGAGCAGGGAGACACATGAGGCTGAACCCCTTTTGGCCATAACAATCTCCTTTTGTTTTTGTTTTTTGTGATAAAAGTAAAAGTTTAAGCTTGTAGACACAGCACCTGAAGTTAAATTAAGTTATTGTGCTTGACCAACATCGATGGATTGAGTCAAGGCTACACTCCATAAGCCACCACAGAAGAAGTAGTGTCAGCTCAGTGCTGTCTCGGATACATGATCGTTCCCTCACAAGATACTTTCCACAAAACATTAGCCTCTTATTCTGAAACAAAAGGACTTAAATGGACCGTGAAAGTACCAGAGACCCTCGGGCAAGTGACGCCTTTCACATGTGGGGACCCCACTCTGTCTCCTATTGGCTCTCAGACCTGGGGTCCCTAGACGTGAGGTCCACAGTGTGACCCTCTTGGCCGGCCCCTCTGGCCTCACACCAGTTCTTGTAGTCTGGCTTTTTTGGAGCCTCTCTGACGTCACTCTGGCTTCAGTTTGATAAAATACATTCCCCTCCGAGGAATCACCGACCCGACCCGACTGTAGCCTCGATGAACCCGACCGTCTTGTTTCCAGTGTTTTGTGACTGTGGAGACGAGCTGAAGACAGTCGGTGACACAACAACTGTATCCGAGTTACACTCAGTGACACGACGACGTCTTTGCGCGGGGGCTGCATCAAATCTGCTGCTGCTGCTGCTGCCGGGGGTCGTTGAAATTCACAGACCGTCAGAGGCTCTGCTGGCTGTGTTTCCGTAGAAACGGCAGAGGGGATGGTGGGCATCGAGGAATGCGGGACACCAGTGGTTGCATTCCCATGTGCTGAGAAATCCATTCATTACTTCATTGGATGGAAAAACAAAAAAAAAAAGAAAAAACAGCCAAATAATGTCAAGAAACACAACTTCCTGTGGTTCTGACTCAGTTGGAAACTTTTTTTTTTTTTTTTTTGAAAGTTGTTCCACTCCAGAGAATAAATGAACAATAATTTATAATTTATTGAAATCTAAAAAACCAAATCAAACTTTATGTTTGTGTTTTTGTTTTGTTACAAATGCATGAGAATGAATGAATGAATCAGAAACCTCAACATCTGCTTCTCACCCAAAGAACAACTGCGTAAAATCAAAGAAACATGTAACAGGACGTTCAGGTGACTGTAAAAACAACATGTTGGTTGTACACGGATCAGTACGTTGTTAAAACGGCAACATTCGCTCTCTGTATGATGATGATGATGATGAATCTGTACATTTTCTTTCATCTTCAGTCGTCACAGTTGTTTGTGTTCCCAGAGATGAGCTGTCAATCACACAGCGTGGAGAGGTGAATGTTTTTAACTCTGGATGATTGGGCTGAATTTACAGTCCAGCGCCGTGACAGTGTAAGTTCAATATTAAAATGTATTGTAGTCTGTGTGAGTTCTGTTCTGCGAGGCAAATCAGACAAATCTCTCTTCTGGGGACAATAATGTCGAAATTGGGGAAAAAATAATCTTACCACAAGGTCCCACAAGCTCCATTTAGCAGCTGCTCTGGAGCCGTCTATCACATCACATGATCTTCATCAGCAGAAGGAATGTGGACATTTGTCATGATGTGAAAAAATGTATTTAGTTTCAGAGGACTTTCTAAGCTTTTCATACATGTTGGCTCCGAACCGAAATAATTCTTGACCTTGGGAAATCGGTCTCGCTACAAGGTCCATTTAGTAGCTTCTCTGAAGCTTTCACTGATATCTACTCTGTCAGCAGATGGACGTCGGCCAGTCGTTAAGGAAGAGTGGATTTTAAGAAATATTTTTTAACTTTCAACTTCAACAATAAACCCAAGGTTGAACAGTGGCCAGCAGAGAGAAGAAGTGAAGGAAGGAACAGTAGCAGCCCTGATAGTCATAAAAATACAAGATATGCTGAGATATAAAGACAGTTTGAAGGCAGTAAGTCGTGAAACTGAAGAATCACAGTCAGTTCTATTCAATAACAAAGACCATGTTGAAAAATATGGAAAGTTAGTTAGTTTATAAGCTAGTTTATGTTGCCAGTCTGAATGTAGGTGACTTTTTCAAAGGTCTTTACCATCACATTACATCATTTCATCACAATGCAAAACAACAGTGTAAGTTAAGATCCAAATGACAACAAAAACAATTAACAGTAAAACTACCAACAACAACAATGATGAACAATACGTGTCCATGCAAAAACAGAACTTACCACTGCAAACAGCACATCAGCTAACGTCCGTTATCTCCATATCTCTTGTTAACAGCCGGCTTTTAATTGATGACTGGGGAACAGTAAGGTACATTACAGATCTCCCATCACAGATCTGTATGAGAAACAGGAGGACGGGGAGGTTCAGAGGTCACGAGTCTCCCTGTTTCCAGTCACCTACCTGCTCCTGCTTTACACATCTGCACCTTTTTTAATACACAGAACAACATGGTGGCACAATGGTGCAGCGTTCCCACCCTGACCAGGCTCATGTTTGATCCCTGTCCATTTTGTCTCTAATCACTTCCTCTCCATTCAGATGGATATTACTACACTCCTCTGTCGCCCTCCTGCCCTCCACTTAATTGTTTTTCTCCACGTCGCACACAAACCTCTTTAGCTTTAGTGCTCATGCTTATGTAAGAGCTGCAGGAAACAAAACGCCACGAAAAAAACATTTAATAAATGGTTTCTACTCAGGAGGAGGGAGCAGGGCTGTGGCAGAGTGTGTGTGTGTGTGTGTGTGTGGAGGGGGGGGCTCCCATTCAGAATATGACAACCATGTTTTAAATTATGTCAGATCCCAGCGCGCCCCCCTCCCTCTGCTGGAATGTCTCCTTTAGCACAGAGGAATTTTATTACCCTACCTTCCCTCTGTTGTGGTGTCACTGGGGGACAAAAACCAGCGCTGACCCCATGGGGGCATCTGCCGGGCTCACCACCTAGATGCACATTGTGACTCTGGCATAACTTCGCCGTTAGACGTCACAAGTCATTGTGTCGGGGCGTTTTTTGTGTCTCAGGACAAAGCGTGAAAGAGAGAAAAGAAAACAATCCAGATGCCTTCTCTGAAACGGCTCAGCTTGCCCCCTTTTATAATGCAAGTGGGGGTCAGCTTTGTTCGAACGTTGTCCTTTTTAGACAAACCAACTTTTCAAAGCACATACCTATGTCTTGTAATTAGGTTAGCTGTTCCCCTCTGTCTGGACCGGCTGATGGCTCTGTCCTCTCTTTGGGGGGATTATTTTCACTTGGCAAAATTATACAAATCACAATCACGTGTCGGGGTGCATGTATTCATTATCTTCCACTGAGTACCAGTTGCCCCGAACCCAACACACGCACAGGCTGTAATTTAAAAGCTTCTGAAACAATGGGTTTTCACCACGAGTATAATTTTTGTTTTTCTTGTCTGCTTTTTGTAAATATCTGGCAAAGCCGTTTGGTCCAACAACAGAAAAAAAAAAAAAAAGAAGAAGAAGAAGAAGGAGAAGAATACAACAGGAGCCCAGAGGGGACTCATTGTCTTCCAGTAAAGTTTCCAGATGTCCTTTTTTGACCTGACTTTGCTCGTGAAATTATTAATGTAATGTACTGTGATGGACGAAGCATTCAGAGATTTCCACAGTGTTACAGAGACAATGATATTTCTATGTTATAGAGATAATTACATCCATTAAAACATAAATCATCCAGAGAAACGATAGAAACATAAAAGATAGAAAATGAATTCCTTCTTTCATTTGAATAAAAGACATTATTTGTGCCTCAGTAACAATCCCATTAAACTTCACTATATTTCCACCTGTAAGAAACACAGTGAATATGTGACTGTTATGATCCAGGTTCTGTGATTAGAAACAGGAAAATACGTATCAGACTGTTGAACCAGGGACACGGGGGTTTAATTAGTGGCAGTTACGAAGTTCATGATGTGAATACGTTTGAGAATCGCTGTAATATTTTCCCCCCTGAAAGGAACAACAGTAAAAGTGTCGTTATAAGTGACAACTGAAGAAGACCATGTGAGTAAGGGGGGTGGGGGTGGTGTTGTGTGTGGGGGGGAGTTATAGGAACAGCATGAAAAACAGGAAATAGAGGGATCCTGCTGTTTGTTTTACACCCATATAAAAAGTAATGACACAGCGATCCTGAGACTCGTCTTTAACAGCGAGGGAGCGGAGGGGCGGTCGGCTCAGAGGAACCGTACCAGTGTATGTTTCTGCTTGAGTGACAATGAGTGAGCGCGGACGCGTCAGCACACCTGTGTAAGCAGAAACCATCTGTTCTTTTCGATTGACACACACACAAAAAAAACTTCTCCCAGAAGAGCCGACATGAAGATGAAATACTAAAAATCTTTTCCTTTAAACCTCTCGAGTAAAAAAAAAAAAAAAATAAACAAAAAGTTTTATCAAACTTTATCTGCATAGAAATCCGATTTTGGCGCAGAGGCCTGCTTTCAATTTGCTGCATGTGATTCACTGCCAATTGTAACAGCAACTTATTTGTCTGGCTCTGTGGTTTGCAAAGAAGACCAGATGTTGGCGGCCAGATGAGGCCAGATGAGGGAAGTCTGACGGTCTGTGTCTGTGCAGCGGGTCAGCGATGGACAGGATGTTGATAAACTAAGAAACCAGGAAACCTCGAAAACAGCTTTTCCCCCAGCTGCCCTTGTCTCTTCATGACTTCTCATCCCTCCTTCTTACTCTGCACCTCCTGGCCCTTCATTTATTTTCTGCTCCTCTTGCCTCCAACCAGCTCCATCACCTAGTTCTTCTCACCTTGTCTGTCTCTCTCTCCCACGGCGGTGAGGCCATGAGGCGTGCAGATGTGCCAGTTAATCAGGTTTCCTTATCTGCAGGCGCTGCCTGACGCCGGATGCAGCCAGGTCTGTGCACCGGCGGAGCAGCAGCCTCCATCACAATCACAAACACCAGCAGACAAGAGAGGACGGCGGCAGGGCTTCTATTGTTGTGTTGGGCTCTTGGTGGATCCTGCAGCAGAGAGAGAGACAGAGAGAGGGTGGAAGGGAAAATGAGTGTTGACACCGGCCCCGTCGTCGTGCCCAATAAAAGCTGTGATATCCGATCATGTGTCTTCCATGTGTGATGCCGACTCCATCACCCTGACACTTCATTGTCGCAGCTCAGACTGGAGTGGACAGACTCCAAACTTTTTGAGATGAGTGAGTCTCTTGTTCTTGTTTTGGTTTGTTTACAACCAGCAGGTGAGCGTGGAGCTGGTGTAAAAGACACAATGCTTAAGAGTTGATGAAATCTTTGCTCATCACTCCACAGCTGGAAGTCCAAGACTGAGAGAAGCAAAACGGCCAAGAACCAAGAAAATGAATCAAATAACAAAAACTAGATGAGCTGTTAACTGAAAAAAGTGGGCTGAGAATGAGGCTCCACAAAAACAAAAATTGTGTTGACAGAATAAAGAAAAACAAACTTAGCGTGGCGCCCGCTGGGATGTCGGCAAACATGCGCTCACCCGCCCGTCCTTTACTGCAGAATGACTGAGTTATATAAGAAATGAGCCCCGGTACAGTCGACATGAAGGAGGAGATTAGCTTTAGAGACCAAAAAAAGTTCTTCCTAGCAGGTTGTAAACATGTTTATCTCTGCAGTAAAGATGAACATTTCAACATGGGAGTCAATGGAGATTGAGATTCAGAGCCAGACTCAGAGAAATGCAGGTTTTGGTTGTTGAGTGTTGGCAGTCTGTCCACAACTGGCATCATGGCAAAAGTTGAGGGAAAGTGCCCCCGTCCCACTGGGGATTACTTTGACTACAGCGGTGTCACAGATAAGAGCCAGTGGCTTGTTGTGGAAAGTGATGAAATATGTGGAACAAATCTGAAAGGGGAAAAAAAATCCTATCAATCTAAAAGTCCATTTGAAAAAAGCTCTTACTTTGACCTCACCTTGAAAAAGTTAGAGAGCGCCCACCGTTCTTCCCCTGAGAGAGACACTTCACCCAGGTCCACAGTAAAACTGAGCATGGTCAGAAAACAATAACAACCACAGCAGCAAACTTTCTAAAACTCAAAACAAAATAAAAAATGCAAAACAAGTTACCTGAGAATCTGCCCGGACTCTGAGGAATCCAGCCCAAAACCGTGGACTCTGTTTGTTTGTTGGATTTAGTTTTATTTATAAGTCTGATGTCTCAGCGCTACAGCTTTGCTTTATGCTGTATATCACGTAAAGATCTCACTTTGAACTTACTGCTCCTGTTTGATAACTTGACTTTACTCATCGGATACGTTCACATTTGTGCTCTTAGAAACAAGCGGCAGTAAAATTAAACTGTGCTTGTTTCTCCTGTGTGTTGTAGTGTTTGTTGTTTGCCATCTCTCACTGACTTGGTGGTGTCTGCAGTTATTTTGGTCTGTGTCTTGATCTTGTTGATCTTGATTATCTGTCGAAAAACCAAATTACTTGTGCACTATCGGCTCAGAACGACAGGAGTAGCTACAGTACAGGATGAAAATCTCATCTCTGTGATTTTCTTCTCGTCTCTGTTCTGGCTCTTTTTATCTGAGACTAAAAATTGAAGCTCGTATGAACCACAGAAGAACCTCGACCATCTTCTGGGTTCATCTGTCTGCAGGACTGATGTGAGACTAATCCAAGCTCCTTTCATTTATGCTCCTGTCCCTGAGCGTGACCCCTGACCTTTACACCAAAGCACCACCTCTCTTTGGGACGTTCAAAAACACCACAGTCGGCGTATTACACCTGAATCTGTCGCTCACTGCTGAGAAATCAAAGAGATTTCTTAAGCAGAGAGGTCTCGCAGCCAGCTCTGTGCAGGTCTGTGCCCTCGAGTTATTGACAATGTGTGGAAAAGTTCAGCTTCAGATGAGCATCGAGCACCAACACAAGCAGCCAACAGAGAGGTCAAAGGTTAAAGTGCCCTGAAAACTTTTCAGGACAGGCTTTTAGCCGTGGTGCACAGAGGCGGTACGCTGTGCCTAAGGATGCACCAGCAGTTTTATACATCCAGCTCTTAGTACATACTCTGAGATATTAAAGATACTGCGTCACAAAACACTGCTGAGCCTCCTGTCACATGATTCAGTGGAGCCAGCTGACTGTCTGTCTTAAATTAAATATTCCTGGTCTTATTCTCCAGACGACTTCAAAGTTACTCTGACAGACGTCTCCTGACTATTAAACCATGAGTCTAATGAATGAGTTCCCTCAACTCCATTAAATTCATTTTCTACAGAAACATGATCAGCATACGTTTCCCAGCATGAACTGTTCAGAGTCTTAAAACTCTCCAGATCCATTCGCTTTTGTAATGTGAAGAAAAACACAATGGAAAGTGTGTGTGCGTGTGTGTGTGTTGTTTTTAATCAACTTTTTGAGCTCAAGTCACTGTTGCTTTTTTTTTTTTTTTTTACAATAATGAAAGTCAATATTTATTTATATATCACCAAACCACTGCAGAACTTCCCTCCCTTTACTTTACTGATAAATGACCTCCTGACCCCTGGGCTGTGAACCACTGGAACTATGTATATATAGAAGTTAAAACAACTGTAGCTCCACTATTGATGGAAAGATTTTCACCTTATAATCTGCAGAACAAGCCGATCATATTAAAGGGTTTTAGTGCAGGACTTTTATACTTTGCAGTGGAGAGTCTTTACTCAGTTATAGGCACTTTTAAGGATGTGAGTGCTTCCTCCACCTGCAGCTGAGAAACCAAACCCGATCCCTCTGACGTTTCCCTGCTGCCATTTGAATTCCACTTTGCAGGTTGGAGGTGTTTTTAATAACACCAAATGTCCATTAATATTCATGAGGCCATTTGCCCTTCAGGCCACGTGGGCCCCTGGACCGTTGGCCCTGCCTGTTAGGTTTCGACATTCAGCGGAGATATTTTCCACTAATGCAGTCCCCACAGAAAATCCAACCCCACCTGGTCCTTCAGAGAGAGATAGAGAGAGAGCGCCCCGACATGGAAAACGACAGAGATGGACGGAGACAGAAGTGGAGGATGAGCAGAGAGTAATGAGCGTGAATGGCTGCGACGCCCCCTAACCTGATCTCACATGCAGCTGCTGCTCTCATTAATGCAAACTAAACTTTTCCCCGAGTTTAAAAACTGAAATTTCCCCCGAAGTTGAAAGATAATTGTACATTTTATTATTGACTCGGGCCTGCAGCACGAGTCCACATTTACATAATTATAATGCTGGTGGAGAGGTGACCAACCTGGGGGTCACGACCTCACCTGGGGTTCAACAGGGAGGGTGGGAAAAAAACAGATCTTTTCCAGACCTTTAAAACAGTGAAAGTTTGGCTGAACTACTCTGAAGTCCCATCATGATTAATCATCTGTTAATCAATGTATGCCTTTTGTCAGGGCGTTAATGCTGTTAAAGGAGCTGTGGCTCCTCTTCTCTGTGCACCGTCCCCCTCTGTACTGGGTCATGTGACCCCAGCGGGGCTGTTTGCTGCGCAACAGTGAAGAACATGAAAACAAAACATGTTGAAACAACATGTTTTTTCAATATTGGTCCATAAATATATGATATTTATGTTTACCGTTCATCCTTGGCAGCCAATCTTCCTCCTCCTCCTCCTCCTCTTCCTCCTCTTCCTCTGTCCCGTCATGTCTTTATTTAAGAACAGAGTGCTGAGTCATTGTTGTTGGGTGTTGATATAGAGAGATGTGGCTGTGTTTCCTATATACTGAGCAGCTTTTCTCATCCTGTTGTGTCCTGAGATGAGTTTAGGGAGGTGGGATCCTCCTCCTCCTCCTCCTCCTCCACCTCCTCCTCTTCCTCTTCCTCCTCCTCCTCCTCTTCCTCTGTGCCTTCATGTGTTCAATGAGAACAGACATGATTATTGTCTTTTTCCATATTGATATAGAAATGTTTTGTCCTGGGATTAAGTTTGGGGAGTTGTGATCCTCCTCCTCCTCCTCCTCTTCTGTCCCACCATGTGTTGGGGCTGGAGGAGAGGGCCGAGTGACGTCACACAGGGCTGGTCTTGCCGTTTATTAGCTCGAGGAGCCAAGTGCCAGGTCGCGAGAGCTTCACACTGCAGCTCTGTCCGGCCGGCGGCAGAGGGGATGTCCTACTAACTCCACCAGAAACTTTCTAGAAAACTCAGTCAACAGATTAAAACGAAACGAAAAGAAAAAAAAACTAAAAACACTGACTGACTGACAAAAGTGTCGTAACCCGCCTCACCCTTTCTTTTAATGAAACTTTGGCTGCTCTCAGACTTTTGAAACTTTTGAGGCTGAAGCAGAGGCAGTGCCTGCACCATCCACTGTGACAGGGCTTTTTGAATGAGCCGGGTCACGCTTGCGCAAAGAGTTTTTTTTTTTTTTTCCTTTTTTCTTTTTTCTCACTTTATTTTAAAATTTGACGTTGGGATAAAGTTTTTGTCTTTCCTGACCTCAGACTCGTGATGGCTGTCCTGTCACTAGCGTTACTGCTTCTAGGATTTGCGCTGACTTCAGCCGACAAGGTAAGTGTGTGTGTGTGTGTGTGCGGCGGCGCTGAGCGTGCGCATGTTGTTACCATCATCATCATCATCATCATCATCAGGACTTAAACGCAGCCCAGTTCATATTGATCAGTAAAGAGCCGCAGCCGCGAACGGCGGTGTGTGCTGGCGCTCGGCCGCTGCACACTGCCTCCTCTGTGAATGACATGTTGACACTGCATGAGTTTAGCCTGTTACATAACACGTGTGAAATAGAGGCATTTTTGTTTTAAAGAAGTTTTACAAGCAGCTCGGCCCTGCAGTAAAGTGGTGCAGGGCGGCAGCGCTGCTGCTGCTGCTGCTGCACATCTCAGCCTCTCAGATCATGACTCTTTTTTTTGCTCTGGTGTGGCGTGAACAGCTTTTAACGAGCTTTCTCTTCTCTTGCAGGCTGGTGAAGTAGATAAAGAGGGTAAGTCCTGCTCGTTTCTTAATAATTAGAAGGTGGTCGCGAGGGAAAAAAGCACGAGAGTTTCCTCCGAGAAAAACTCAGGAGGACAACTCGGTGCACTGAGATCAAAGTGGGAGGGGAGTTTGAGTGTGTGTGTGTGTGTGTGTGTGTGAGGAGCTCTGTAATACACCCTCCCCTTCATACCCTCCTCTACCACCCCACTATTCCCCAACACACACACACACACACACTTATATTACATGAGCAAACTGCTTCAAGGGCTTTGTTATACAGGAAAGAAAATTCCACTTCTAAATCCTGCACATCTGTTATTCATTGTGAGGTTCAGAAACAAGTGAGCTGCAACAGTGTCCACGTAGGATCCTTTTACACCCGCTGTTATCTCCTGAACACCTCCAGGGCCCTCACACAGCAAGATGACAGCTGGCAGTCAAGCAGTGTTGGGCGGCAGTTGAGCGTTTGTGGTCGCCCGTCTCCCACCACGGGCTCCGCTCGGCCATTATCAGCCTTGTAAAGCAGCTACTTCACCAATTTAGTGCGGTTTCTGTTCATATTTCACCTTCTGCCACAAGTTAAAACCATTTGTATGAACATTTTGCTTCTTTAGTGGTGTGTAGAAAACAATCTTTGGTCCGAATCAGAGGATAAGGTGGTGAGCTCTGCTGTTCAGTTTCAGACAGTTTCAACCCAAATATTAAATGCCAGCAAACTCTGCATCCAGTCCAAGTCAGACCTTGATTCATTCCCCGACTAGCTGCTAGAAGCACTTGTTGATTTTTCCTCATCCACAGTTTGTAAAGTGCATCTGGCTGAAGGAGCCGACGGAGTCCGACTTGCTGAGTTTGCCTTGTAGTTAGGTCACATCGACATCGGATCATGTTCCTATACACAAACAAACCGCTCCAGGATTAGTTTGTGACCGGACTGGGACCGCACCCAACGGCTTGATTGTTGTATTCTGCTCAAATGAATTTGGGGGGGGGGGAGAGACCAGAGTCCAGTTCAACCAGACTAAACAGTGTGGGTTTGACAGTGACCCAAGTGAACCTGTTGCATTCACCAGGTGTCTCTTCTCCTCTGGTGTGAATGAACTGAATCATCAGGAGTTCCTGAGCTCTTCGGCGTATTTCGACAGGACAGTGTTGATACGACAGTAGTTGTTAAGAAAACACTGTTACTGTATGTTGGACAACCAGAAAAAAAAGGTCTGGTGCGAGTATGAAAAATGTTCCTACACCTGAAACCACTTCCATCTGTGGAGTCCAGGAGGTTTTATGCAACGACTGGCCAGGTGTGTAGAGGTGTGAGAGTAAGCACATTTTTTTCTTGAAGCTTAGAAACACAGTCTCTTTTTTTTCACTCCTTGCAGCACCTTTATCCATCCCAGAAGTTTTTGTGGTTTGGTCAAGTTCATCGGTTTTCAGATTTAGTCGAGCCATCCCTTGGTCGTCGGTGGAACAAGTTCTGTTGTGGGTAATTGTGCATATCAGGGCTCTTAAGGCCTTGGTGTCCTCCAGTCAAGGTGTTTGTCAGGTGTCAGCTCATCTCAGACCTTTCCGACCTTTGAACTGAGGATCTGTGTCCAACAGTTTTCACCCTAAAAGTGTTCACTGTTTGTAGATGTCATTGCATCTCACCGACCCTCCTCTGAGTGATCCATCTGAGAGACCTAAAAAAACCCCATCTCATTTAAAATACAGTAAGAACATGAGCAAACAGCCTTCCTGTGTGATGACAGCCATGTTGGTGTCGGTTGTTGTCTCTGTGATGTTTGTGAGTTCACAAATTCAGCCAGTTCTTGTTACCACTAGATCTTTAAGGTCTGCATTGTGTCTCAGGTAGCCTATCTGAAGATGTGCAGGTGAACATCATCCTTTCAGATGATTCATTTGGTGTTTTGCAGGTGGATAGTTGTGCAGTAGGTTTTGTCGTTCCACAGGTTAGGAATCTGGTGCCCAGGGGAAGACTGATAACCTCCTCACTCAGTTATCCAGATTTCCTCACTCGTTCTTATCTTTAAGCACCAAGGTGTCATCACGCATTAGGACAGCAAAGCAGTTTTTCTTTTTGTGTCCAGTTGCTGCTCTCTCTGTAAATTTAGCAACTAGAAAAAATGGTTGATGTATAAATTAAGCTTTGAAACAGCCAGTGTTGGTGTACCTGGCACTTCTGGCTCATTGGCTCTTACCCTTGACAAGTGGCCATTGACATGTAACACTGAGATGTGTTTTTGCAGGTCGAGAGCCATTGAAGCGATTTCAAACCTCTACAATAAATGTCAGGGTCTGGTGTCAGACCCTCACAATCAAAGAACAAGTGTGTCTTTGGGAAGCTGCCATTTTGCACCAATGTTCAACAATCATGCAAATGGAGAAATCCATCACAGCAGGGGCAGAGAGAGCAATCTCTCCTCTCACAGGAGCAAAAAATAGACCCGGTGTAGTAAAGGATGCCAGTTTTACTTTTGGTCTTTGTCTGGACATGAGCTCTGCAAAACCAGTCCACAAACTTTGCTCTGCCGAGTGTGGTCAGACGAGGCTGAATGCACAGCTTGTGTGTCTTAGAAGGGTCATGGACCAGGAATGAGCTACAGTTGCAGTCTTGAATCAATCTCAGATCTGAAAATCACATTTTGATTATAAAATAAAAGGCTTTCATCATGCACACTTGCCAACTTGCTTGGTAGCAATGGTTAGAACATCCAATAATTACCATTAATAAGCAGCATAGCCTTCCACAAGTTATGCTGAGTGTTTGGTATTTGTGATGATATTGGTTTCAGCTGGTCTCAGATAGTCATGCTCCATAAATCAAGCAAAGTCTCTCCACTTTGACAGAATTCATCGTTTTGAATAGAGACACTGAGAGTGTATTGTGAAATGAGTGACAGAAGCCTTGTTGTGTGACAATGAAGGATGTGTGCCAGTGGGCATCGGAGTGGATGACCTTTTAGTGTAATCTAATGGACAGAGCATAAGTGCTGTCTGGGCTCTCTATTCGCTCGATGTATTTCATCTTTCTCTCAGAACTGTGGCTTTTCTAAAGAGCAGCTACAGACTCTCAGCTGAAATCTGTCCTTGTAATCCTCCAATTTCAGGATGTTCAGCTCATCAATTCAAGACACGGATTGTAGCTGCGGAGACTGAATGTACTGATGGAGAGTTAGCTTGTACTTTTTCCTATTCAAAAATAAACAGATTCCAGTCCATGGTTCAGTATGTGCAGCTCAGGGTAGTAAATCTTAGGCACTGGAAATTAAGACCTGTTCAAAATAAATGTTCCTTTAAAATGTTTCATGTTTCATAACCTCAACGCTGAGCCGCAGCATCACTGCAGATTGACTTTCAGGCAGAACTGTTCCTATAAATTTGCTCTAATGCCATTTCATTAGTTCGAGCTGGACTAAAACTTTATGCATTAGTGGATCATAAAAGAATTTAAAGGCCTTGTAAACACGTTTTTTCAATCAACTTATTGCCCTGAGCAATGGGGTCCTACATGAACACAACGTTATATTGCTCAGTTCTGTGCTTTTTTTTCCCCCCTCTGATTTGAAGTGGGGGGAGCCAAGTTTGGGAAAGTACCAATTAGGAGGTAGCTATACTTTGAACTGAAATGTTATGATGATTGTGATTCGTTTAGTGCTGCAGCTTCATCTCACCATAATTTATATTTCTTATATTATCAATATGTGTCACTTGTTGGTGATGAACCCATCTGCAGGTTCCTTTTTAGATGTAGCCGGCAGCTGTTGGCAGTGGAAACGCTCTAAAAACCAACTGTTCACAAACCGCTCGGCACCAAACAGCAGACGGACAGGGAGTGAACACATTGCAGCATTTAGCGGCTAAAAAGCCAAGTATTTCCCTCGGGTGTTTGTGGAGACCAAAAACAGAGTGAATATTGGACTCAATGTTTATCTGGGGACCAGATACAGGAACGTAGACGAATGACAAAGTTGCTGCAAAACCACTAAAGGTGTTAATAAGCAACTGTTTTCAGTCTCTAAACATAGAAGGTGATGACAGAGCAGGCAAACAAACTTCTGCTGATCTAATGAACCAGTCCCTGAATTAATTGGATTTCTGGACGCAGAGGAAGCTTCCTGAAGAGTTGGAGGTTAGGACCTGATACTAAAAGTTTTCCACTTTTGTGGGTGCCACCACAAAGAGAAAACCATTGAGTCTCCGGTGGTTGCTTACCAACTATAAAATCCATCCTGTACTCTGCTAGTTCAGCACTTTGCATAATGAAGCAGCAGCTGTAGGAGGTTCTGCTTGCATTAGCACTAACTTAACGTACCTGCGTCCAAGGTGCTGTTTTCAATTAACTGCTGTGAATTTGAATTAGATCCACTGGTTTTCTGTGAATCCCTTAAATGCCATCATTAAAAAGTGTTTAGAGATATAATTACTAAATGTGAAGGCTAAATGGCTACTGCTGAAAAACAGCAGCCATGATCATGTGTTTGAAGGATTCAGTAATTAAGTTCTTTTAATTAATTATCACTTATTTTCACCAAATTAACCTTTGATGACCGTGTGTTTCCTCAGAAACATTTGACTGTATAAAGACGTCAGGTGAGGTTTTCGTGGTCATTAAGACAATCTGGAAATGCGTCTTAGGTCTGGATGTACAGAAATCTGCTCCTGTCTTTTTTCTAAGTCAGGGAAATGTCCCTTGAGATTAAACCTGGGCCTCTTGAGGATTAAGCAGTGAAACCTTGCTCTTGCAAATGCACACTAATGAACTGAGCTAATGCTTGGCTTCTCTTTGACCCATGGCTCTGTAACTTCTTCATCCCATAAAGATTTGTCACACTGGCTTTCTCACAAAAAGCCAACTGTGGAGAAATATGTAAAACCCAAATCTAAACTTACATCAGCTGTGCACATGTTGCACAACCTTTTCACATATCGGTATCAAACAACTGACTCTGTGTCATTCATGTTTGTGGAGGGAGTAAGGTTAACATGATGTAACTGTGAGGTATTTGCTCTGTTGGGCCAAAAAAAAAAGGCCCTTTGATGTTTTCTTGCATGTTCAGTACCAGGCACGTGCCTGCAGTTTGCCTTGGTCGTGGAGTGTTGACAGAGGAGCATTGTTTCCTCTTGATCTGCTAAAGTCAGTGTGATGAAGCTGCGTCCATCCCTCAAAGTATAGCGTTTTCATTTTATCAGTGTGTCTTGTCAAATGCATGTTTTCATCACATGCACAGAGCATGCACACTGTGATTTGTAAAGCATGTAATTTCCTAAGACGTGTAATTTTAGTTTCACCATTGACACCTGTTTGAACGTCTTCTAGTCAAAACCTATAAGATAATTACAAGGTTTCAATATTCATGTTGGATTTCTTTTTTCCAACCAAAACCAACCAAGACATTTTTTAAAGTGTCTGCCATTCCACACATTTTGAAAAGCAAACCAAGCTTCGGTGGAAATTTCCTTCACACTGTGTCCACAGATTTTCCTTGTACAATCGACTAGACCACAAATTTGCCAGTGAACACAGGTCTGAGGGTTGATAATGACTACCATCCAGTATGGGGATACATATTTTTTGGTGCAAGGTATTTGCTTTGGACTTGTTAAAGGCAGTAACAGCTTATGAGGAACTCCTGCACACTCCACACTCAACTCCTCGCTCTGTAGTTACGTTAGCAGATCTAAAAGCAGCATGGTTTAGAAGACATGTTGGGGTCTCTTGGACGTCTCTGAACGTCTGTTTGTGTGCACCTGTAATATAGAACAAGCCCATACTTAGAGCGATGATGGCATCAAAACATCACAGGGATCTCATTAAAAGGATCAATAGATTAGCGTAGCATCTTAGCCACTGTAATGGCTCTAGCAAAGAAACAGACAAAATCAGCCAGTGTCACCCAGAACCACTGATCTGATCAATCACATGCAAACTAAAGTTACTGTCTCAGGAGACCTTGTGTGACTTTCTAATAATGACTTTATACTTTATACTTTCAGGAGAGGTAACTCTCTGATTTCATGATATGATGATCATGATGACAGTTGTACTTATGGTGATATAATGAGAACCTTAGGGAAAGTGCCCGAAGCAATTTGCTCATGAACGAGTTAGATAATGAGTGAATCGGCTGCATGATGAATTAATGGTAATTGATTGGGCAAAATTAATTCAAACAGTAATGGCTCAGACACAACCCCGCAGGGCTCCGATAGCAAAAGGAACCAGGCCACGTTTGTTTTCTTCTGATCCACTATATGCCTGGTTTCATGGCCCAGGTCTGACCCATATACAGGATGATTGTCAGATACTACTTCTGCATCTGGGCCAGTTCTGGCGCATGCACACAGAAAATCTCTGGGTTGTCAGTCAGCACCGGTGGATAACAGCTGGAATGTGCCCAGATGTGGAAGTAGATGAGACCGTCCTGGCCCAATGACTCTGGAATTAAGTTGAGCCAAAAGTTTCATTTTGTGCCTGGAGAGCCACAGATTTCAGGGGATGTTTTTCTCTTCACATCACATGAGCATTTGTTATTTTTCTGTGCTTCCTGCTGCCTTGAGATTAAATTAATGCCTCGCTGTCATCATGTTGTTTTACAGACCAGTTGAGGAGCCGTCTGAAGGAGTATGGCCTGGTCACGCCCTTCAGCACCGACTCCCACGGACACTACCTGTCACACCTGCTCTCGGCCACGCACAAGCAGCGCGTCAAGAGGGAGGTGTTTTCGTCTAGTGAAGGTGAACAGAAACTGTTCTTCAACATCACCGCCTTCGGGAAGGAGTTCCACCTTCGCCTGCACCCAAACAACCGGCTCGTGGCCCCAGGTGCGATGGTGGAGTGGCACGATGAGGTTCAAGGCTTCGGGAACGTCAGTGACATTGCCGGAGTCGACACCAGTATGGGCGCCAACCAGACCGAGCCCATCAACGGGACAGAGAGGATACTGCGACGCGAGCTGCTAAAGACGGATTGCACCTTCATCGGTGATATCTCAGACGTCCCCGGGGCCTCGGTTGCTATTAACAACTGTGACGGGCTGGTAAGTCCTCCTTAGCCATAAAGCTCCACACTCCCCCACCCCCTCAACCCTTGTCTTTTCATTACAAAAGTGCCTTGACCTTATCAAGTGACACTAAGGGATTTTAGATGTCCGTAACTCCTAAGTTTAGCCTTTATTTACGTCAGCACTCGGCATTTTTACAGCACATTGTTCCCGGAGATATTCTTTAGGCGGGCAGACGGAATAGCTTTTTGTACAGGGGTTTGTCACGGGTGAGTGGCCATCCATTGCGGCCACAAACCCGACGGATTTTCCCTCCAACCTCTTCCCAACATAAAACACGAGTCTCCTTTGTGCTCCACAAAAGTCTGCAGCCCTATCCTCCCCATCACCCCTCATAAAACACTTGAACAGTAATTGAGAAATGACCTGGGCCAAAATATCCTAGAGTAAACCAGCGAAACATCTCTGCATCCAAGGGAAAGTCTCAGTTAGCCAGAGCCTAAAGTCCTTTAAATGAAGTTCTTTGGTGTAGAAACGCTGCAGACTTTTAAAATGCAACACAAAGGACGGACCCTGACTTTCACTCCTGATAGCCACCATGTTGAGAAGCTAAAACACAATAATAATACTGGTGTTATTTCATCCTTTTATTATGACAGCGGTTCTGCCGCAGAAACTGAACCAACAGTGAATTCATCCCGTTAATAAGCCCTGTGTGTAGCTGCGGTCAGATATTGCCTAAGTGTACTTTATTCCTTAAGAGGAAACAGGTGGGCTACTCCTGCACTGCATTTCTCTCGAAGAGCAGTGTGTTTGTTTTCCCCAGAGGTCGAGAACTGGAAATAAAAAAGTAAGAGTCATCGTATGTCTTCATCATTTTCGTGAATTTAATCTCCGGGGGAACGGACAGACTAATTTGTGTGTCAGAGTAAAAGCCCCATTGCAGCTTATAAACAACTCCTCTCAGCTCAGAGGCGTGTGCCCAGCATGATGTCAGAAATCAAAAATGCAGCCACAGAGTCATTTCAGACTAAACTACACTTCCCAACAGCATTAAATATTGTATCACCCGATGCAGCAGTTTGGATATTTTAGATCTCTTTAGCCACATTAGCAGAGTAGTAGAGCTCTTGGAACGAAGATATCATCTGTCACTTGGTGCAGATTGAAATATCTGGACGGGCTGACTTTGGTTTGATCTTGGGACTCCTTATGTTGTATCACTTGCGTGCCAAATTCATCACTTACCCAGTGAATTACATCGACAGTTGGCCCCAATAACTTGGCAGTTTTCAGTTTGTCTAATATTATGTCTGGCTTTTCTGCTGAACGTATGACCAGTCCTTCCATTCTGGGCGTTTTAAGAGAGTTGTTGATCTCTTATTATACCACAGTAAGAAGGCGTGTGCTGTGTGTAGACTGGTAAAAAAGGATCTGTCAGGGCTCAGACCTGGTTTGGTCCAGGAAACGTAGATCAGGTGGTGAATGTGTGTTGTTGAAACTTATTTCGGGGCTGCAGCTCACTTTTTTTCTTCCTGGAGCGCAGTGTAGCTGTGGTGTCTCTGGTTTAACAGCGACAGGCCAAGGAGTTAAAGGGGAAAGAAGCAAAAATTGACGTGTTCACCAAGACTCCTGCTCATTGGTTGAGCAGATAAATAGGATGTTATTGTTGATTGTAGTTTTCCTTTGCCTGGATAAGTGAGCGTAAGTGTTTAAGGATCATATTTGGTATTTCAGCCAGTGGAAGAGGAGCTGTAGTTACTCCCATCGTGCTCCATGAAGACGGAGAACATCAAAATATTAGCATCGTCATTGTGAGCCTGTTTGCATGGAGATGTTAGCATTTAGCATCTGTGTAGAACTGACAGAGCTGTGAACCTGGCTGCAATATCCTTATCTTCATGAAAAACACTGATAAGTGGGATTTTTGAGGGGATAGAAAACAGAAAGCCTCAGTGTGCCATGTACTTAAATCAAATGATAAGAGTCTAAGGTTGGACCGGTGCTGCTTTTGTAAAGTTACCTATGAACAGGCTGCGTCTCACCTGAGGACCTCTGAAAGTGGTGGTGGTGACCTGTGGATATGGTGAAAGTGAAGAAAACCTTCATTTAATTCAAAGTGAAACAACATGAACTCAAAGCGTGGCGATCAGCGTTCACTTTAGATCATCTGCGTGTGGGTCCCCTCGGGAGTTGACTGTCAGAGGGAGGCCAGAGGGCGCCCTGCGGGGGTTCGCTTTCTTCTCACCACGTTAAAACAGCTGTAACAAGGCAGCAGCGCATGCAGAGAGAGATTCTCCCAGGCAGGCGTGGGCGTGGGAGGTTTTGACAGATTTGCTGGCCAGCAGAAAACACTGAGGCGAGATAGTGTGTGTGATACTGACCTGGTGGGAGGAAGTTCATGTAATCGGACATGACTTCTCAGGAAAACTTCAACATGATGACTTACAAGAAGAAAGCTGGCAGGTATTGTTATGTGTTTAGCATGAAACTTGAGTCAACCGTTATGTGACGTCAGAGGAGCAACACACAATGTTTCTCAGCAGATGAAGGTCAAAGTCATCTAGACGGGAAACTGAAAGGAGACAGCGACAGGATTTAAGTATTTCATTTTCAGATAATAAGAGCTACAAATGCAAATGCACCTTAAAAGCCTGTTTTTGATAAATAGTATTAAAATGCTGTGCTCTTGAGGATCTTAATGGTAAAATCTGCCTGGCAACAAAAAAGTTACTTTTCCATCTGATGTTAAAACAGATTTAAAAAACACTCATTCTGACCCGTGATAAACACTCTGTGAGGCTGAAGGAAGCAGCTTTAGAGCGAGGCAGGAATAAAGACGGTGGCGTCAGTCTAAATGAGACGAGACTGAAATGGTAAAAGAGCGTTTTCCTGTCTCTGAAGACTCATGGAACAGACAATCAGTAAACAGGTCGTCTTCAGAGGTGACCTCATGCCACGCTAGAAGAAACAAAAGTCCAACCACCACTTAGAGCTGCAGTCACACTGAGTATCTGATTTATTTATTTATTTTATCAATCGTTAGTCCTGCAATTACTTTCTTTATTAATCATTGATCGATAAAATGTTTCCCAGAGCACAGGGATGTCTTCACATGACCTGTTGTGTTCAGGCAACTGTCCAAAGACATTGAATTCAAAATGATCCAACAAACCAATCACAGTGTTGTTTGTGATGTGTGCCTCTAAAAGACAGGCACACACAGTTCATTCCTTAATGTGACTGACCACTGAGAGTCCTGACCACTGAGAAGTCCTGAGACCAGTCCTGACCACTGAGACAAGTCCTGACCACTGAGACAAGTCCTGACCAGTGAGACAAGTCCTGACCACTGAGACAAGTCCTGTTTTCCTGCAAAATTAAACCATTTGCCCTCAAAACATTTCATCATTCAGACCAAGCTGCTGGATAATTGGCTGTAAATGTCTTATAGTAAATTACAGTTTAACACAAATTGAATTTCCAGCACCGGTGTTATCAGTCGCAACCCAAATGAATGCAGAGGATGCTGTCTTAACAAAAAAATAAAGTGAATATCCAAGTGCACACATCCAAACAAACACCAAGATGAAATAAATTGATTTCTTTGCAGAGCTACATTTTAATTTCCGTTTGACTTGAAAATGAATATTTTATATCGCTGACAGAGCAGGGGCTGAATGTACAATATGAAAACAACTGGTTTGCCTCATTCTCTCAGAAGTGAACAACCACAGCGTCTCTGTGTGAAATCCAAAATATAATGTCTAAAAATAAAACAATAGCAATGTCCATAAATAAAGATAATGCCAGTCAGGGCTGAAGGCTGGGACCAGGCACTGCAGGATCCGGCCACTTCCTCTGATTGGAGCAGGAGGAAGCAGTTCATCACTTGGACGGACTCGGTCTCTCAAAGTCTTTCTTCTCTGAGACATTTATAGTTGGACCTCGCAGGAGATTCAGGCCTGAAAGAGAGGAGTGGATGGGTGGGAGGGTGGCCGGGGAGGGGGGGGGGGCACACAGGATGTGAGAGTCCTGCTTTGTAAATAGTGTTGTGGCAGGATGTCACTTTGAAGACGCCAGCGGCCATCACAGGTCAGTCGCTTTTGCCCAGTGGAGGGATGATTTGAGACGGCTGCTCCTGCTGGACGCCTCTGTATGTGCATGGACTGGACTGTCGGGGGGGGGGGGTTCGAGTTGTCCAGCAGACATGGACACGATAGGAAATAGTGAAATTTGAATTTCTCAAATGCATAAGCGTGTTAAGGGACTCTATTAAACACTGTCTTCTCTTCACTTTCTGTCACCAGATTCGTTTTCTGAGCTGTCAACATCATTCACTGCAAACTGCAGCAGGAAAAGTACACAGAAGGGACAAAAATAAAGCACTGAAACTTCCTCAAACCTGAAATATTGTTATTCTGGGATAGAAATTAGTGAAAACCAAAGCCAAAGTCTGATTCTCTTAATAATGTCGACGCCTCAAAACAAATGAATCTGACCGTTCCCTGGTTTCTGGAGCTGATTTGAAATGAGCACTGGCACTTTTCCTGCAGCTCACTTCTGCTCTGACTCCAAATTTTCTTGTCATTTTCTGTGACTGGAGACATTTTCTGTTCTGTCACCATCACAAGCAGTTATTATTTGCTGTATATTGCGATGATCAGCGCTCGGCCAGCAGGAAACAACATATTTAACGTGCGATGGGACACGACAAGAGGAGAGATCGACATGTCTTTTTATAAAATTGGGTGTTTTTGGTTAGAAGATTAGCAAAAGGAACACTCTCCGTTATTCTTCTCAAAAGATCGTTTCGTTTCAAAGGAAAGAAATGTAATATTTAGAAAAAAACATAATTGATAAAAACATCGGGATAACATCTGGCTGAAAAGAGACTCTCCCATTTCACTGTCTGCTGCTGGAAGTATTTTCTGGGCTGTCAGCATCAGCAGAGCTTTTAAATGATTGTAAACACTGGCTTTTTACAGCAGGAAACAGGAAATGTGAGAATGATAAAACACTAGTAAGTTTAAAATAACCCAAAGTGGATCTGCTGAATTGAAAACTTAAATGACACCACATCTCAGAGCTTTTGAGACGTCAAATCTACAAAATCGTTAAAAGGAACTGGGTTTAAAACAGGTCGTTTGGGCTGAAAATCAGTGAAACCCAAAATGACATTAGCCTACACTCGAATGTGCTAATTACACGACGACACTGTTCACTTCAGCGTCGTCTGGCTGCTGTAGCGTACGGCGTGGTCACTGTTTGTTTGTGTTGTTTGCAGCTTAAATGCAAAGCATGCTGGACTGCGTAACTCGACATCAAACGCTCAGCAAACCGGTGGTTGCTGATGAAAAAGCCTGTCGTTGAGGGCCAGTGGTCTTTGATCTCAAGTGGTAGCCCTGGCCCTGGCTAGGTGTGTGTTTTACTGTTTCTTAATTATAGCCAGGCTGCTGTCTGGAAGTCTTTACTGCAGCAGGCAGCTCCACTGCTGAATGCTTATGAGGCAGATACTTCAGCAGCAGCAGCAGCAGCAGCAGTGTGGGGGTGAAGCCGGGCCGGTCTCTGCTGACCTGTGTGGGAGCAGCCTTCGTGTTGCATGGGGAGAAACAAGGGAGAGGGGGGGGGGGGGGGGGGGGGTTCTTGATAAAATCTGATGAAACACATCAGCGCTGAGCTCTGTTTCCTGCCTCTTTAATGTGTCGAGCAGGAATGGATGTGTCAGGGTCGCAGCTGAGGCCACGTTCAAACCTGGTGCACGGCAAAGTGGAAGAGACAGAACCTGACGGCCCATTAGGCCACTTATTCCTCATGTTCACTGCAGTTAGTCATGGCTTGATTTATGCAACATGTCCTGCGTTTTTTTTTTTTTTATATGTATCACAAATAGGAGCCGGACTTCAGGGGTGATCTGCCTGCATCAAAGCAAAATGGACTGTTTTATATTGTCGGTGATGAATGTGTGGAAGAGAAAGGACTGAAACTCACCATTTCGTCCTCACACCTTCTTTGGGTCAAATTAAACTTGATGAAAGTCGAAAAATAATCAGGGCGCATGTGATCGACTGTGCAGGAGCGTTATTTTTCTTCCATAATAAGAGTTCACGATGAGATTTGAGACCTTCTTGAGTGCAGAAACTTTGGTGGAAAACAATTTGAAGTTTTGATTAGCCTCATGTGGTGCCAGGTTGCTTTAAAGGTGATATTAAGACGGGGCCTTCATTTCACGGTCTTCAGGTGAGGATGCAGCGTGTGCTCTGCAACTATGAGGCTTCTTGGCTTTTGATAGATGAATGGGTGGATAAAACTGTCTTTGGGAAATTATGACGGGAGTTTTTTTTTATTTTCCCAGTGGATTATCTGAGCAGATGGTTAAAGAAAACACTCGCTGCAGGTCTGGCACATCGTGTGTATTAAATTTTCACTTTCATGTAACTTTTGATAACTTTGATAAGTATGGAAGAAACTTCTGCACAGGGTCGTGGAAGGACAGTACAGAGATGATAAGTGAGGTTTTAATGGACAGGAAGCTGAGAAGGAGAAAGAAAAGGAGGCTCTGGTACAATGTTGATGATAAAAAAAAACACAAACATGAACTGGTTTGCCTTGAATGATCTCTGATGTTTACATGGGAACGCCAGATGACGAGGTGTTAAGACTCTAATCTCAGTGATCTTCTGCAGGAACTCTCACTGCTTTCTGAACACACATCAGCCTGATAAAGATCCAGAAAGCCTGAAGCTGGTCCAGGTCCCACATCTTTAAAACATGGACTGTCATCTCAGCTTTTTTTTTTTTTTTTTGAAATATGGGCTGCGTGAAGGCGTGTGTTTCCGTTAACAGGATCTAATGACAGTGCTCGATCCCTGAAACACACCTGGTGTAGTTCGGAAAGGTTTCAGGTTTTCATGGCAGTTTTTACAAGTATGGTCGGGTCATCGTAAACAGCCGAGGAGGAGGAGGAGGAGGAGGAGGAGGCTCAGCTGAGGACGGTCGGTTATGTCAGTCTTTTTTTATGTTGTTCACGTGGATGAAGCCTTACAGCACACGACTCTTTAAAAATAAGGATTAGAGCAAACAGTGAAGGAATGCAGCTGACCTCGCCATACCAAGAATGTGTGTGTGTGTGTGTGTGTGTGTGTGTGTGTGTGCACACTGTATCATCCTCCTCCTCCTCCTCCTGCATGACTCTCCTCATGTAAACTCATGTGCTCGCAGGCTTCCCTTGTCACTGAGTTGATGGTTCACACACTGCAGATATGTTATTGTCGTTGGGTCGTTGCCCTGAGAGGCCGAGTAAAGCTGAAGCTCCTCGTGTCCGACTCGGTCGTCGCTCCGTCTTCTGTTTCTCGTCCTGTCCTGCATGTCTCGTCGAGCAGGGAAGACCGTCGAGGAAATTAACGAGCTCTTTTTAAAACTTATCTGTGATGAGTAACAGCCTCTCGCTGCTCGACATGACACAGTGGAGATGATGATGATGATGATGATGATGATGGTGATGGAGCTCCAGGCTGGAAAAACATTTGAACTTTTACTTGATTTTCCTCGCCGTCCTCAGACACAAAGACGCCGAAAGCCTCATCTCACGTTGTGCACTGATGCAGGGCAGGTTGGCAGCTTCATCTAGTGTCAAAGTGATGCGGAGACAGCTGTGTGTGCATCCATGAGCACATGACACACAAAGACACCAAGAAACACCAGCTCAGCTGCAGCTCAGTGACGTATTACCTCATATCAGTGTTTTCTGTTGTCAAAAGGTCTGAGGAGGACAGGTCGTGTTAAAACCACCTCTGTTTGTCCAGAGACATGGATCCTGTCAAAGAGGAGCTTTTCCTCTGTTTTGTTTTTAGCTCTTCTGTTTAGTCACGGTCTCCACTGTGGTTGAGACTAAACTATCTCAACTACAATCAGATGGTGGAACGTCCACCTGCTAAACATCAGCTCAAGAGCGTTTTTCCTCTGGGAGCTGTGTTGAGTCAGTGCTCGGGCCTCACAGAGCTGCTGTGGCTGAAAACCCTTAGACTCGTTATGTAATGCTTTCACACTATTATACACAGCCACACAAAGGCTTTGTTTACCTCACAGACTCTGTCTGAGCTGTGCGAGGCTCGGGCCACATGTGTGTTTGTCATTGTTTATTGTAAGGCACTGTGTTGCTGAAAACATCCCACTGCTCCACATTAGCATGTTACAATCACAGTTTGCAGATCAGAGAGGTCCATGAGGTGGCTGAGATTCTGTTATACTGCACTATTTACACCTATGTTGTATTAAACCCTTATAGGCAGTGCTGTAAATCAAGGATCAGAATTGCTCAGGGAAGTTTCCCTCAGTGAGAAGGCACAGCTTGAGTTGTTATGTAACAGAGCTAATGAGCCAAAAATTGACTTTCCCGTCTTATTTTTTAATATTTGAACATTTCCTCTTCCATACACATTGACCACATCCGTTATAAGGTTGTGTAATGTGTTTTAGATTATGTTTAAATGAATCACAGTTAAAGTGAGAAAGTTTTTAAATGTAATATTTATAATTAAACTTCAAAGAAATTGCAGTAAACTTGAAAAGAAACTTTAAAAACTCATTTACACTTTTGAAGTGCCGATCCATAAGACGATGGAAATCAACCATCTCAGCGCAGTTTTCCAGCTTCTCTCTGGAGGTTGGTGTCAGCCAATCAGACGAGAGGAGGCTCTGAGCCTCTCTTCTGATTGGCTGACTGGTGATCCCAAAAAAAAAAACAGAGCAGATTTCAGAATAAAACACTCAGAGAAACCAAATCCTGCAAGTTGTTGGATGGTGGGTCCAGGTGGGAGGTGGAGCTTTGGGTGACTGCTTTGTTGTGACATCACAAAGTGACAGGAAGTCCTGACAGCTGGTTTTAAGGCTCAGTGTCTGAATACAGGCTGTGTGCATTTCTCTGTGGACTGAGGCTTTGATACTTTCACAGTATTAATATAGAACCTAGAGCTGCTTTATAATCACACTACACATGGACGTCTACCTTTATACTGTATGGAGCTTTAAGACGCACGTCTACCTTTATACCGTATGGAGCTTTAAGACACACGTCTACGAGGCTTTAATTAAATGATATAAATGATGCATCTGAGTGAATCATACACACAGTTTTCCAAGGCTCTAAGTCTGTAGGTTGCTCCAAGCATCTCTGAAGACTTCCCGTAGTGCTCCTGTGGATCCAGTCTCAGTATCTCTCCATGATGTTGAGATCAGGGCTCGGTGGGGGTTCAGCCCCCCCTGAAGCAGAACTCCTTTGTTCGTCTTGTCAATGAAGATGCGTCTTTACCACTGTCTACAGTATGAGTGTGTGTCTTTGTCGTGCCACACGCACCGATTAGATCAGATTCCTCCCTGATGGTTTGATTACATGATGAAACTGTTGCACAGCGATGTAGGAAAGCGCCTGAGTGGAATCTATAATGAACGTACAGCAGAAACAGCACAGCAGCTGCCAGTGTCTTTTAATTGTTTAAAAACAAAGTTATTACACAAGGACAAAAAAAAAAAGAAAAAAGAAATGGAAAATGACATTCCTCCTTATTGTCACTGTGGTGCTGACAGGTTGTGATTTGAGTGTTCAGACAGAGATCTGTTTGATTGGGTGCCACATGTCCCTGTGGCTCAGAGCTGCATGCAGGTTTTTCCAATCCCCGTTGATTACGGAACATGAGATCTGTGCCGCATGTGAGGCGGGGGGAAAATCAAACCTGACTCTGGGCTGCGGCACGAAGTGGGTCGACGTTGACGTTGACGTCTGCGAAGTACCAGTTTTTCAGTTTTTGTTTCATCGCGACAAACAAACTCTTAAGCTGCGTGGAAGTGCCTCAAAGCAGCCGTGAAATACAGCTTGAGCCTCACAGAGTTTGTTTCCATGAAGCCGGACAGCTGGAACAAAACCCTCCTCCTACCCTGTGCTGCATGAGGAGGGACTGGGGTTTTTTTTTTTTTTTTTGTTAGTTTTTTGTTTGTTTTTCTGCAGGCCTTGGCAGATGCACCGACTGATCCTCTGACAGACAGAGAGCTGACCTGAGATCAGCACCGACCGGGTGTCTGACTGTCGGTATTAACCTTCACCACCCCGACGGCTCTGTAAAACTTGGCGCTCTCTTAATGTGTGTCATGTTGCATAATCGGCTCTGCCAGCCAAAAGGGTGAAGCACTGCTGTGACTGTGCTGTGTGTGTGTGTGTGTGAGTGTGTGTGTGTGAGACTGTCAAGTGTAAACACACTCCAGGCCTGATGGGTAATGCATCAGTCGGAGTATTCTTTCACAGCAAAAACCCTGCCTGTTTTTTGCTGGGGGGGGGGTGTTTTAACCGAAAGTCTCGCTCAGTCCAGTCGAGCCGAGGCGATGCTCCTCGCCTCGCCTCACAATGCTGAAATTCATGAGGAGTGGCAAAATTCAGCGGCCTAAACTTTTGGCCTCGGAAACTTAAAAGAGCATTCTGGACCGCGCGCCGCTCCCCGACATATCTGGAGCTGCCGAGGGAGGGAGAGGAGGAGGGAGGGGGCAAAAAAAAAAAAAAAAAAGCAAAGAAAATATCCTTTTTGATTAGAAAAAGAAAAAGGCGTCCAGTTCCTCTTTGCAGCGAAGTGAAGTCAGGCACAAGAGTTTTATTCACTAATAGTTCTTAATGTTCCTTGTTGACTTAGCCAAGGCTTGTTGCAGAGGTTTGACCCCAGAGCTGTTTGGGTATATGGTTTGAGGTACAGGAGGAGGGAGGTGGGGGGGGGGGGGGGGGGCTACACCAAGATATGCAAAGCCAAGCTATTTCTTCCGAGCTCCTTCTCCTGAGCAGGTCGGTCCTCTGCCGGGGGGGTGGGTGGGGGTGGGGGGGGTGTTTTATTGATATTTATGTGTTTAAACATTTTTAATCACGACCTATATAAACTTGAGAAGAGCCCACATTTTCTGTTGTCGTTTCACGTCGGACATTGAGAGCCATTCATTTTTTATTATTTTTTTTATTTTTAAGCCAAAGTGCGGACACCTCCTCGCCTCCTCGCCTCCTCGCCAACCTCCTCGGAGCCGTCTGTAAATGTTTGCTCTGTCCGGTGAAGCAGCACAAAAAGGCCGACCGAAAATAAATCCTTCGTATTGTTTCAGCCTGTTTCACCTTTCACTGCCCCGCGAAGGAGACAACAACAAAAAACTCCCTGTCGTTCCAATGCATTATCTGTTAAGTGTTTGGTTTTGACTTGTTGATATTTGATTCTTGTTTGAAAGCTGTAAATTCAGCTTTATGAACTCAGACGTGCAGGAGGAACGAGAGGCAGCGAGGTTATGAAAGAGAGCGAAATGAAGTATTTTGTTTTGCACATTTCTTTTCATTAACTGTGAAGCCTTTTCAAAAATAGTCTCTAGGATTGAAGACGCTCGCTCCCCTCCTCCTCCTCCTCCTCCTCCACCTCCTCGGCTTTTTGCAAATCACAAGAAATGAACCGATGTATTTTTTTCGTTCCCTTAAAGGATGGGGATGAAAATGGCAGGTAATGATGACGAAGGTTTGCTCACATTTTTGAAAGCAAACACACCTTTGAACAACACCGAGGGTGAAAGGTGGCAGTGTCCTGGCTGAATCCAGACCCTTTTTTCAACGTCGCAGCAGTACCTCAACTTTTTTTTTTTTTTTTTTTTTTTTTAAACGAAAGCACGTTCATACCGACCTCCTTAAGAAGTTTAGACTGAAAGAGGCTGTTTTTGAAAAACTGGAGCCCTTCAGCTGAATCCCATATGTTTTCTTTGGCAGACGAGTGCTGTCTGCTTGGCTGGGGCTGATGTTGGGGATATTAAACTGATGGAACACAGGACTCTTGATCCCCCCCCCAAAACACACACACACACACTTTTTTTTTTTTTTTTTTTTTTTTTAAAGAGTTGTGTTTAGCTACCAACTGGCTGAGCCTCTATCAGACACCTGCCGTTGTCTGCTCTGATACTGGATACGACTGGGCGACGAGTAAAGGTGCACCTCTCCAGGTTGTTGAGGCAGCTTTCAGAGGCTCAGTTTCTTTTTGTTTTCAGTCAGCTCTTAACACTGACGATGGGACCGATGCCAGGTAATCATCCATGAGATGTTTTATCTCATGCACTCGACAGTCGGAGATGTGTGTTTTTCCTGATGCTCTTTGTTTGCGCCACAGATTCATTCTAGTGTGGACGACGGAGAAGGCAGAACAGAAACATCAGCCGACCTCAGATCGACCTCGGTGATGTTCGGCAGACTCAATGAAATGTGTAGTCATGTGTGTTGAGGTGACGCTGAGTGACTCATGGGATTGTTTTTATTCTCTAGTCGATGAGTTTGTCGCTGTAAGTCAGTGGTCGGAGGGGGCGGGGTTATGTGTCGTCGATTGATCACAGGTTTAGTGGTGTGCACATCAGTCAGAGACGACCTGGAGCTAAAGCACTGATGCAGGTTTACATTACAGCAAACCTGCAAATACAAACCCACACTTAAGATGCACTGCTCAGTTTTTCCCTGTGTGGAGGGTTTTTATCAGTTTAGAGCTCCAGGTAATGTTTATTTTCATCATTCAGTAATTAAAATCAATAATCAATAATCACTAATTTAGTAAAATATTCAGAGATGGTGTAAAGATCATCACCTTGTGCTCTTGTGACTCAAGGAAACAGAAAAAGTTGGATCCAGCAAATATAATTTCTTTTTAAATTACAAATTACTTTAATTAATTGATTTATTGATCCCTAATTGATGAATATTTTAAGCACCAATCAGTCTAACACAGTGATGGTCTTAAAAAGCACAGTAACGACTCTTATTGCACCTCTGCGCCGAGCAGCAGTCCTCCAGCCCTCTGATGTACAAATGAGTCTGAATGTCCATCACAGGCCACCGTACTCCGTGCCAGAGGCCAGGTCAGAGGTCAATCATCAATTGACCGACAGTGATTCCCAGCACGGAGGTGGAAGTGGCTTGTAGCCTGATTCAGAGTGTCTGAGTGTCTCAGTGATGAAGCTTGAACAGCATTATTGATTAAACACCAGAGGAGGCGCACGGCGACGGCTCGGGTCGAGACTTCTCCTTCACACCGCTGTGAATGAACCCGTAACAGGCATGGCAACGCATTCGTCTCCATGACAGTGGAGCAAACTCCAGTGAAAGCTGTGCAGGGTGGGTTTCTTATTCCGCTGAATATCCTCATTGAAGGTTATTTACAACCCATGCTTTGTTTCTTCGTGTCCAGAGCTCACTTCCTCAATTCAGCTGATCTGGGACCAGATGCTTCAGTGAGACCACACCGGCTTATTTCAGCTCATTTCCGTCCGTTGTTTTGATGTTATGACACATCACACAGGTCCAAACTGCTCAGCACTAAAACAGGAACATCCTGAGCCCGCCTCTCAGGAGTTAAATTAACCCAACCCGACTATTAAATGTCTAAAACCCTCTCCGCTTCCTCTCTGTATTCCACCGTTGAGTCGATGTGTTGCTTCCTGCCGGATGTGAGGGCCACAGAGCTGCTAACGACAGGCCTCAGCGCTCTGTTGTTGACACATAATTAAAGTACATTACTCCAGGTCAAATAGTCACTCAACCATCTCCCTCAATTATTCACCCGGCTGCCGCTCAAATTAGTTTTCATTATAGGGAGGTGTGTGACCACACGCTTTCGTTTCTTCCCTTCTTTCTTAATTTTTTATTCATGTTCTGCCTGAAACCTCTGTAATCACAGTGTTTACAGGATGTTGGCGTGTCATAGCTTTTAACAAGGCTGAGAAATTCAGTATTCCTACACGACTGTCAAGTGTGTGTCCGTTGGATGTGACATTTCTGGCACTGCATTCCTGATATACTGTGGCATTGGTTGTGGTGAATCCACATGCGGTGTGCACGCATGATCATTTCATGTGCAGCAGTTTCAACTTGAAAATAGCTGAATATATATAAATAAATATATTCTTTAGAAATCATCTCCCCAGCAACTCACAGCAGAGACACCTGTCATTTCTGTTAAAGGCCACAGTGGCCGAAGGAAAAGCCCACTGGTCGATAATAATTGATCACAGAGGGAAGGTCGCAGTGACACTGGAGATGAGCTGCAGACCGGGAAGAGGCGCTAATGAAGTTCGTCCCTGAGCTCTCGATTGGTCAGACGAGGACAGCAGAGCTAGAAATATCAAGTCATATTTCCACACAGCACAAAACACAACATACTGTACAGTAAGACGACAGTACAGTGTGTAACCACACCGTCTATAACAGTCAGTCTGTGAGACATTTAGGCCTCCGTTTTTCAATAACAACATAATCGTATCAAAGATCTTCAAGTGAATCTGGGTAAATCCACTGTACCTGTAGGCAGCAGTGTAACTGGGCCACGTAGTCTGCTCCACCTTCCTGTCCCTGCACCTCTTTTGGTTCCAGACTCAAATATCTCCACAACCTTTGCTGTGAAATATGTTGCAGATGCTCCTGCAGAAGGAAGGTGAAGGGATGACGCCTCAAAATCTGAGTTTTTCACTATTTTCTGGCATTTTTGGGTAATTAGAATAATCATGAATTGCAGCTGTCTGTTTCAGCACTGCTTTAACGTTAGCTTAGCATGCTAACAGGCTGAACAGGAGCTGCTTTAGGCAGCAGCATGATTGTGTCGTCCTCCTGCGAGAAGAGATAGCTGCGTTACTGATAATGTTTTCTATGCAGTACCTTCTGTCTCAGCATTGTTACGGCCTCATTCACCATGCTGTGATTTTTATGGCCCTGGAGGGGGATGGGGGGGGGGGGGGGGGTAACAAAGTGAAATTAGTCTGTGAGCCTCGCCTCGGTGTGTTTGAGGGTGTTAGTCGGAGAAAAACAAGGAGCAGAGCGATGTCTTTGTGAGAGGAGGTGGAGATTTCATTTAAGGACGGCTGCTGTTTGCAGTCGCTCATGTCTCCATTCATTCAGCGATTCCTCTGGTTCGCACAGATAGTGAGACGCCTCGCTCAAGGAGGCAGTTTATTAAGACACAGCGAGTGTGTTTGTGTTCACACTTTGGTTTCTTTTTTATTGATTTACATAGAGAAAAGTCGATATCTAATGAGCTCCTCTCTTTTCTGCTCATCTGTGATTTTTGTGTCACAGAAAAGTGCCACCAAAAAAAAAAACTTTGGAAACAGCCAATGTTGACTGCATTGATCAGAGCTGTGCTGTTCTGGCCTACTTTTCATCCAACACAAGTTGAAAACTTCAAGAACTCATGGAAAGTGTAGACGGTGTTAATCGTCGTCTCGCTCACAGGCAGATCTTAGATAAAAAAAAAAGTCTGCAGTTGTGCGTCATTGGGTGGAGGGACTTTTATCGCTCGGTCTTGATGATGATGTTGCTTTTTTAAAGTTGGACGTGTGTCGTGGCCTCGTGGCTTTGTCGGCCTCTGTCACATCTTAACAAGTAGGTTGAAGTCACAGCGGCTGCACTGCTTCATAAAATGGCCGAATTAAATGACCCTGGGCAGAAATGCAACCCTTACCCAATTATCCCTGTGTGTCTTTATCTGGGCAGGATCACAATCCACCGTCATCTTCAGAGGAGCTTTAATAGGCCTGATCCTCAAAGGTCCAATATGATATAAAGGTAGATGTTGGTCTTAAAGCTCCATACAGTATAAAGGTAGACTCTAAAGCTCCATACAGTATAAAGGTAGACGTCCATGTGTAGTGTGATTA
Organism: Caranx ignobilis; assembly: GCA_021432705.1. Lineage (NCBI taxonomy): Eukaryota > Metazoa > Chordata > Actinopteri > Carangiformes > Carangidae > Caranx > Caranx ignobilis. The sequence continues at coordinate 2,639,455 of JAFHLA010000010.1, read as the reverse complement.
TAAAGCAGCTCTAGGTTCTATATTAATACTGTGAAAGTATCAAAGCCTCAGTCCACAGAGAAATGCACACAGCCTGTATTCAGACACTGAGCCTTAAAACCAGCCGTCAGGACTTCCTGTCACTTTGTGATGTCACAAGAGAGTAGTCACCAAGGATCTGGCTTCTCTGAGTGTTTTATTCTGAAATCTGCTCTATTTTTATCGGATCACTCAGCCAATCAGAAGAGAGATTAAGAGCCTCGTCTCTTCTGATTGGCTGACACCGACCTGTTGTTGCTTGAGCTCCAGAGAGAAGCTGAGAGAGGAGATGGAAAAGTACACCGAGGTGGTTTTTGGTTCTTAAACCCTCACATATACCTCCTCATGGATCAACTCTTTAAATAAAACACAGTACAAGTGTCAAGTGTGACGGCTGATGTGTTTGACTCTGACACTTCACATCTACACTCGTTTCGCCCTTCGTCTTATCCTCAGAGAGAGACGCTTGACAATAATTAAGGCTGACCTGTTGACGTTTCAGAACTCATTAACAACTCCTCTTCTTCTTCCCTCTTGACTCTCCTACATTCATGGTGAGCTGAGTTTTGTGGAAATCCTGGATCAGTTTAAATGAAAGCCCAGCCGCTGACAACGTGTCAGTCTTAAGGTCAGTTTGCTGAAGAGCGGGGTCAAGGTGGGAGATGAGCTCAGAGTAAAAGTAAAAGTAAAAGAAGGGGGGGTGAATATGTCTGGAGGAAAACAGGCTGGATAATCAGCTGACCTTGTCTCCTCATACCCAGAATTGGTAATTGGTCGGTCGCTGTGCAAACCGCAACTCGAGCTGAAGCAAGTCTGCTGAATATACAGAATATTTATAATCTGTTTCTGTGAGCGATGCCTGCAGCTGTAAGATAAATGCACACAATAAGCCTGGGAGCAAAATCCCTCCTACAAGATGTGTGTAAGTTAACAAGGCAGCAACGTTTTCAGTGTAAACTCTGGTTCATATTGTCTGATATACAGTCCCACCTATACGTTTTTTTTTTGTTTGTTTGTAAAATGGTGAATTAGTCTGAAGGAGCCGTTAGGCCGTATCGACATCACTGTGCAGGTGTCGCTGCTCTGTTTGATAAGGAGGATGTGTCAAGTGCCCCTCTATCTCTCTCTGCTCTGTGTTCCTCCCCTTCACCTCCTCCATCTCCAGGTGTCAGCTGTCTTCCTCTCAGTTGGTATCTGTGCCGTCTCTGCTCTGGGTTTGCTGACGAAAAGCTCCATTCTTTGGAGGATTCGCTGTGGCTGCATTATATAAGCAACATGCGACTGGTCATATATGTATATATTAAAAAAAAAACTTCTGTTTCCTTCTGTGTCTGTGATCTCTACCTGGAAAGGTGCTGGGGCTTTTAATAACTCCATTTAATCTTATCTGAGCTGAAAGACCCACAGTGTGTGGATAATCCATAAACAACATGATAATATGTGTGAACTGCAACTGTCAACATTTGTTTTCCGCTGCACCATGGATTTGCTTTTTTTGACTTTCCATCATGCGTGATGTACTGTCTGCACACATGCATGATCTGATGCACACTCAGACTGTGATGCATTCACAGCCAGGAACAAGGTGCATTGTCACCATACAGTTTCCAGGCCTGAGTATAAAACTGTGTACATCTGGGAAGATGCGGTAGTCGTTGACCTCTTGACCCCGGCTGTGTTTTAAATGATTTCTCATTAATGCATGAACAGAAGATGGAAAGAGAAACGATGCCGGATTGAAAAAGGAAAGTAAAATATGTTTGTTCGATGAGTGTGTATAAACACAACGCAACTCAAACAGGTGGAACCGAGGCTCTTGTGTGTCTTCAGATCATTTCAGTCCCAGGCAGGTGGAGGCAGCAGCGTTTCCAATCCATTCATTGCACATAAAGACTGTGTGTAGCTCCATCAGGAGAGATGATGCCAAGCCACAGGTGGCAGCTTAAATAATTCAGGTTTCTGTGTCTGTATCTGAACCTGGTGACAATTTGATTTGAAGCCCTGCATCACACGAGGCTCCTGCTGCACTCTGATGTCAGAAAGTGGCACTATGCTGTGCATATTATTCGGGGGATGATCATGTGTTTTTACCCCCGCTGAGGGAAGCAACAGGTCATGTGATGGCAGCCTGTTCACATCTCAACAGATGAATATTCGGTCAGTTTGATCATTAGCAGCAGCAGTGGAGCTCAGGTTGGCCAGCAGCGCGTGTAAATATGGAGAGAGAGACAGACCGAGAGTGAGAGGAGGAAGGTGGATGTTGGTGGGGGACTGTGGGAGTTGGAGATGAGTTCAGCAGCGTGCGTGTCGATTGCTAAGCACCATATGTGCACAGTGGGACAGAGTGTTAGCGAAGCGTCCAGGGTGTAGACGTGGAGCTGGGGGCCGAGCGAGGTGTGTGAGACACGGCTCCGTCTGCACACAGGTGCACGGTGACGCCACTTTTCACGCTCCCTGATGTGCTGAGCATTGAATCATCACCGCTCCTCCTCCTCCTCCTTCTCTTCCTCCTCCTCCTCCTCCTCCTCTTCCTCCTCCTCCTCCTCCTGTCTCTCTGGGAGCTGCTGGATGGTGTTCACAGGCAGCAAAGCGGCACAGATGGACAGCCACACTGACGTTTTACATTACGGCCTTGATGAAACAAAACGTTCGACAAGGCTGAAGATTTAACATATGCAGAGGACACATTTGTCATATAAAGGATAATGTATAGAACACACACAGTAATTACAGTTAAACGTTGACAGATGCCTGATTAAAATCCCATCAGCCATGTGCAGATTCACCCATCAACACATGTGACTAACGCTAATGGCTCGACGATGTGCATTCGGTTTTTATCTGAACCATATTGTGTGAGCTGAACCGTGTGAATCTCTAAATCCACCTTTAACTGTGAGCATGACCGGCCTCATATTGCTGGAAATCTGTGGGCGGCAGGAAACCAACCATATACAGCTCCTGCAGACAGGACGAACAAAGTGTAATTCCATCAACGGCGTGCCGTGTTTTCTCTCGCCATCACGCATGCGATGCCTCGATGAGCTGTAACGTCCGCTTTGTTTGCACATTACTGTGTCGCACAGACAGTGTGGAACGGTTATGTCCTCCCCTAACACGCGGGCATGACTGGCCTCATATTGCAGGAAATCTGAGAGCGGCAGGAAGTCCATCACAAGGCAATTTCATACCAATGTGTCACTAATGATGCACAGCTTTCCGAGCGCAGCGTGCCGCCGCTGGGCGACCAGCTGATAATTGTAAGCAAAAGTTGCGGGAAAGGAACAAGAACATGTGTGAAGATCAGTTTGTCACTGGGACTTTGTTCTTGTGTGGGTTAAAGTCAACAGAAGTCGTGTCATGTCTCATTAATCTTTCAGGAACATTGCTGCATATATTTGCATATTGATCCAGTTTAATGATACAATTAACTTGATTTGTGACCTCATCTGCACGAGAATCAAGACTTCTCACTTCTTCTTTGCATAGTTTGAATGTCAGTCCTCTGCAGGTGTTTTTAGAGATCAGATATGAGGATGCACGTCTGTATGTGGTTCTGTGACGCTCACGGACCTGGCGTTTTTTTATGTTGCAGGCCGGGATGATCCGCACCGACTCGGACGAGTACTTCATCGAGCCGCTGGAGAGAGGCACCCAGGAGCTGGAGGACCAGGGCAGGGTGCACGTGGTTTACCGCAGATCGGCTCTGGTGCAGGCGCCGTCCGACATCTCTGTGGACTACCAGCTGCAAGGTAGGACGGGCTGCAGAGCCCACGGTGTGTTTAGTGTTTACTTAATGCTACGGGCGGCTCCTGGGGATTCGTTCTGCTTTGGTCTGATCTCACAGACGAAGCTAAGTGCTGTATCCAGGCCGCTGTGATCAATGAATCAATGATGGGCTCAGCTGAAAACCATCACAAACTCTGTGTACACCTCCTCATTCAAGAAAGAAGAAAAAATGAAAGCAGCTGCCTCTCATCGGTTCTACCACCACCACCACTATTACTATTACTGTTATTATAGTTGATGCTAAAAGCTGTCACGGCTCACGGCTAATATCCAGTATGGGCTTGATGCATCAGTACAGTTCTGTCTATATGAATGTACTTACCTGCATTTTACAGGTCAGAGAGAGTCAGTAGTAAAAGAAAATGTTTTTACTGGACTGGAAGTCACCTTCCTCTGAGAGCAGCAGTTTAATATGCTCGACTGCGTCGCGCTCCATCTGCGTCTGGCTCAGGTGTAAACAGAGCTCAAAATACCGGTTGATTGTGAACGCACCACACGAGGGACTGTGTGCATATGTCTGCTGCCGTAATGAATGCACACTTAGTATGAAGTTTGTATTATCTACAGTCAGAGCGAGAGAAAAACACGTGACCCAGCCTGATGACTGTTATGGAAACTATAAGACGGTCGACGCACAGAAAGAGGCAGTCAGCTGCTCAGTGTGTAATTACAAAACTACATTTTCCCAGTAGTTTTGAAAATTAATGCATGAATATTTATTTTCCTGGCAGCTCCCATCATCCTAAAGACACTTTGGGGGATTTTTTTTTTCTCACCGTCGTTGGAATCTCATGTTATTTTTTTTTTAAGCATCTGAATTCATGAATAGAGATGAGGAGGAGGAGGAGGAGGAGGAGGAGGAAAAGATCGTTTTGGGCCACTAACTGTCTCCAGTCACCTTGAGCAGCAGCTGTCAGCGCTCGTATGTATGAAGAACACATCTGCTCCTCGGGGGCCGATGATCGGTTGAAAATCAACATACAAACTCAACGATGTGAATCAATCGTAGACGATTACAAATCAGATTATTATTGGAATTTCATATCGGTTTCATTAAGGACATTTTCCCACTTCGTTATGATATTGAACCACCTGCAGTGATAAAGGATGTGGAGGCGTTTGAAGGAGGAGACCAGAGGTCGTGTGTGACAGTACTGTATCGATACACAGATGCCAAGTATTGAACTTTTATTGTGTCAGTTGCAATAGAAACTCGTGCTTTTAGTTTGAGGATACTGGAGCTTGTCCACTGACTGTGTTGTCTGCTTGAAGATCCTCATTTTGCAAGAATAAAACTGATTAAAGTGAGATGAACAGACTGAGAACTTCATCTTATTAGATGAAACAGATGTTGACCATGTTGTGCAGTTGCAGTTCTCACTTTTTCAGGCCGTGGTGTAAACAGGAAGCACAGTGTTGCCACCAGTGCCAGCGGTGGGCGGTGGTTCTTTGTAAGAAACCAACCAACCAATCCACTGCAGGAACCTGTGGAGTGACTCTGTGTGTTCATGGTGGACATGGGCACAGGAAGACTTAGTCACCCAGAAACTAAAAATAACTTTGACATGTTTCAGAGTTAATGATCTGACTCAGTGTGGCTGTGATTTCTGACTCACTTCACTTTCATTTCAGCCACATCCTTTAGTTTCGTGATGCTTAAAACGCAGCACTGAGACTCTTTAGTTCAGCTACTGACTGACTGACTGACTGACTGACTGACTGACTGACTGACTGACTGACACATTTCCCCCTCTGGGCTCCTGACACCACTCAGAGCCTCAGACCTGTACATTTGACCCAGCTCCTGCTGATACCAGCTCTCATAGCGCGCTCGTTACCCTCAACACTTCCTGTACGACTGCTCAAGGCTTCAGCAGAGTCAACTCTGGATGTTTCTGCTGATCCACTTGGGAGAGACTTCCTGTTGCAGTTTAATCTACTTTCACATATTGATTTAAACACTTTCATTCAGGTGAAGACGTATGACACTTCCATGGTACAACGCTGGCACCACTCCCATCCATTAATGTTAGATTTCAACATTGGCTTGTTTAATACGTGGAGGAAACGTTATTGAAGTTTGCAGACGTCATGGCTGTAATTCACACACGATACACAACATATTTAACATTTTACTCATTTGTATACTGTCTTTTAGCAGTAACTGTTCCTGGAGTCCACTTAGGTCCATGCATATTTATTTGCTGGATAAATATTTCACGTGGCCACTCGCCTCACTCGTTAGGGGCCTCTGTGTCGACCGTTTATGATCATCCCACCGGGGCTTCAGGAAGTGTGCGGCGTTTAACGTGATAAAGTGGAAGTAGTGGTGGAAACAAACCCGACGAGGCCGCAGCAGCAATCTGCCCGTGATAATGTTTCTGTATGTGAATCATTAATGGGGGAGGAAAGCATTTAGATTTAGCGTGAAGCTGTGCTGATTGCAGTCATTAAAGGAGGTGGTTTGACGTCCGCTCCTGTGTGAAAACATTTTCTTCTTTATCGACCACAGTCAGAAAAGAGAGGAGCTGCATCCTCACCACGGTGACAGGCGGCGGATGAGCTGAAATGTGAACATATGGTCCCTTCAGCCCCCGAGAAGGGACAGGAAGAAACATGACAACACAACATACACTGTATGTTTTGTGTTCTCCTTCTTTCATTATGTCCCTTCACTGTGCTCAGAGGAAGCCGGACTCCCCGCTGATCCATCTGCTCTTCTGTCGTGCCTTTGAAATCAACCGTCTCACAACACAGCCGCTGCTCGGCGTGTCATGGTGCTGTGGTGAAAGTCATTTTTCGTGTACTGAGGGTGACCATCAAAGAGAAACAGGAGCAACAGCAGCCCCTCCCCAGTTTCTCTCTGGCACCGAGACAGACGTATACCGCCACTGTGTTTTTAGTGTAAAGACACAGGAGATAATACAGGTGTCATGAGCGTCCTGGAAGAAACTTGACCAACACGTCTGTGAACAAGTGAGATTTTACATTAAGCCCTGTAGCAAACAACAAAAATAACATGACATCATCGATCTGGGCCCATGCAGGGTGGAGATGGTTTTCACTGTACAGCTCAGCATCATCACAGTTTGATTCTTTCTGATTTCGCTGTTGATTGGGTTTCATACTTTGGAGCCAACCTGTTGCGCGACTGGAAGATTGTGAGATTGATTTTTTTTTCCCCCTCCAGACTCACTGTGGGTGATGATGGAGGGTGAGTAATTCCTCTGCTCTCACTGCTGTGATGCCTTGTCCTGCTGCTCCGTGGAGGCAAAATTAGCCACTCACGTGTCCTCAGCAGGTCTCAGGAGTGTGTCCTGGTGTAGACATGAAGGGCACTGCCGCGGTACGATATTAAAGATACCACTTTGTATAAAGGTAGACGTTTGTCTTAAAGCTCCATACAGTATAAAGGTAGACGTGTGTCTTAAAGCTCCATACAGTATAAAGGTAGACATGTGTCTTAAAGCTCCATACAGTATAAAGGTAGACGTGTGTCTTAAAGCTCCATACGGTATAAAGGTAGACGTGTGTCTTAAAGCTCCGTACAGTATAAAGGTAGACGTGTGTCTTAAAGCTCCATACAGTATAAAGGTAGACGTCCATGTGTAGTGTGATTATAAAGCAGCTCTAGGTTCTATATTAATACTGTGAAAGTATCAAAGCCTCAGTCCACAGAGAAATGCACACAGCCTGTATTCAGACACTGAGCCTTAAAACCAGCCATCAGGACTTCCTGTCACTTTGTGATGTCACAACAAAGCAGTCACCAAAGCCCCACCTCCCACCTGGATGCACCATTCAACGACTTGCAGGATTTGGTTTCTCTGAGTGTTTTATTCTGAAATCTGCTCTATTTTTGGGGGGATATTGGATCACTCAGAAGACAGTCAGCCAATCAGAAGAGAGGCTCAGAGTGTCCTCTTTTCTGATTGGCTGACACCGACCTGTTGTTACTAGAGCTCCAGAGAGAAGCTGAGTTGGTTTTTGGTTCTTAAAATCACAAAGACATCTTATTGCTTCTTAAACAACCTGTCAGTTGTGTAACTTTGTGTCATCACTACAAAGAGTCACCGCTCTCAGCCCAGTCAGACCAACACTGCAGGATCATAAAAGGCTCTGAGCCACTTCTATAGACGTAACCTTTAATATTGATCATACAGTAGACAGTCAGAAGAGAGGCTCAGAGCCGCCTCTCTTCTGAGAAGTGTAAAGCATGACACCTTTGATGACCGCTTCTTATGTATCACACACACACACACACACACACACAGCAGCCCTGAAATAAATCATCCTAATGTTCAGTTTTTTATGGGACGATTGAAAAAACCCTGTTTGAAACGGGACATTTATCATACTTAGCAGTAGTTTGAGGAGCTAAGAGGTCTAATATCTTCTTAAGCTTCGTTGATATACAATGGGATCGACAAAATGACATAAGCTACGTTCATGTGCAAGTTCAGTTGATCCACATCTAATGATTTTCACGCCACAGAGTGTTTTTCACTTTGTTTCCGTGACCTTCACATCTGAATCAGTTGAACGGACGTTTCTGTAGACGTGACCTTTAGTATTGATTGTACAGTGGACAAGGCTGCACTGTCTGTGTTCATGATATTTTAACATTAGTGAACAGTGAGTAGTTTTCCCTCAGACTGTGTTAGATGAGTCAACATCCGCAGGAACAGAGAAGGGAGAGAGGAGGCTCAAGGAGTGTTTCTGCCGCTGCTGTTGCTGCTGCTGCTGCTGCTGCTGCTGCTGCTTACAGTCCTCCTGATCTCAGCTGTGTGTGCACTCAAGGTGCCGTGTTTGTTTCAGCACCTCTTACTTCCTGTCACAACCTGAGAGTCCGATTGCGAGCAGCTGTGGTGTGTGTGAAAACAAAGATCGCGAGGAGCCCGTTCCCTGCAGCAAGAAGCTTTTACACATTCAAGACTGTGTTTGTTGTTTGTTTGTTTTTCTGTGACTTTAAATGCTGGTCCTTCTGGGCTGCAATAGGATGCAGATACTTATGATATAATCTAAAGTCGGGGGAAAGTAGGAGCTTTTGACCACATTACAGTGGTTTCTTCCATGCCTTGCTCATGGTGTTGCAGAGCTGCAGTAAGTTGCATGATAAGAGAGAGTCAGGTTGCTGTCCCAGTGTCGTTTAGTGTCTGGCCTCGTAGTCACAGTCCTCCGACAGATAAGACACAGACAAGATTTAATAACTCACAGCAGCAGCTATTTCACCCCGTCGTCACGCTGATCACAAGACGAACGTCACAAACCCGGCGTTGACATTTCAAAAAAATGAGTGTAAATGTGCTGCTGGGTGTATGGGCAGTGTCGTGCTGCAGTAAAAGTTGAGTGTGGACTTGCTTTGCTGGATGACCCGGTGTTAGCAGCTCCTCTTAGATGAATGAAAGGGCTGTGTTTTTTCATGCTGAGCTGAAGTCAGTGAATGCACCCTTAGTCTCTCAGCCAGAGTCCCTGCCACTTCACCACAGCTGTTCAGAGTGATGTCAAGTCTTCCTCTCCTGAAGGGACCAGACACACAAACTAGATAGTGAAAAGTAGAATATTTTGTTGTAGATATTATCCAGGTGGTCAAGGATCAGTCGTCCTACTTGAAGACTGTCTACGTGACAGTGTTGAACATCTCATGGCTCTGCTGCCACAACAGCCTCCGCTCTTCTGGCTTCAGACTTTCCACCAGGTCTTTGGAAACTGGCTGCAAAAGGCTTCTCTCCCACTCAGCCACAAGAACGTCAGTGAGGTGCAATTCTGATGTTTGGCGATAAGGCCGTGTTTGGACACACAACAGCACTGTGTGAAAAGCACAGCCGCGCCATTATCACGCTGGAACAGGAAAGGGCCTCCCCCAAACTGTTGCAACAGCACGGGCGGTGCAAGTGTGCGTGGCAACACAGATCACCAGAGAAGGTGACCCAAAGTTTTTGGCATGACACGATCTAGCATCATTTTTTTTCCTGAAGTTTATAAAAAAAAAAAAACCACAAAACCCATTTTTTCAGGATGTACAGCTTTCTGGATCCAAATCTTATCTAACGAGACTGTCCTCATGTAAGGGACGAGAGCATACGTCATTGGTGCAGCAGGTTATTATGGCGCATGATTACGTTTCGTTGTTAGGCGACATCTAGTGGTCATAGTCATTATAACATGTCATGAGGAGGCTGTGGTGGAGAGTAGTGTTCAATTTGCATGTGAAAGCAGCAGCTTATGTTATGTTTTTTTTCTTTTAACAGCATTAACCGTTGATATTATTGTAACCATGACAACAAAGGTCATCTAATGTCGAGGGAGTACTTTTCCTACTTAAACCTCACCAAGCAATAACCATTATCACAATAACCTTGGTGACACAGGTAGGTAGGTGTGGTAGGGACAGAGCAGAGACGTCATTCCACTAGACACTTGTATGGGTTGTGTGTGTGTGTTGTTGCTGAGGTTGGAGGAGTTGATGATCGTCCACACGGAGACGCTTCTCCCCTCCCGCTGATCCATCAGTGTAATCACCGTTAGACGGCATTTATTCCCCGACTTTGTGCTTGTACTAACGTCAGCTGCGGAGCTTGTGGGTTCATGGATCATCAGCGACGAGTCATTTGTTCCCGGAGTTTGTCCTTCAGCCAGCGCTTCTCTGCAGGCTCGGACAAAGGTCAAAGTCTCCTGTTTGCTGTGGACCACACAGACATCAGTGACTGTAGCATGATCGCAAATCGTACATTGAGGTATATCTGTAGCTCTTTAGGCAGGTATGCAGAAAATCTCCACAGTTGCACCGTCCCTGGTAATGCAGTGTTTTAATGCAAAGGTCAGCCACTGTCCCACTACATGCCAGTGGTGTTGGATGGGTAAGAGGTTCTGGCCTCTGTGCAGACTGGTCCAACTCCTCCACCCAGTCTGCCTTCCACGTAGTCTCTACTTTAGTTAAGGTCACTGTGACTGTGGGAATTGTGCCGGCTGCGGCCTCACCTATAACAAAAGATTATCCGTCTGTTTATGGAACAAGGATCTGAATAAATAACTTTCAACCCCTTCACTTAATTTCTCCATTTTAACAATTCACTTAGCAGGAGTGGGATCCTGCTGACACTCCTGCAAGTCAAACAGCCGTGAGCATTTTCTGTTTTCCTATAAAACAAATTTCTGTGATATGAGATGCCAAAGACAGCAAACAAAGGCCGGGGGATTACACATGGAAAGGTGCTAATAATCATCCAGAACAGTGTTTCTTTACAGAGCTCCGCTGGATCAACACTGTGATTCATGGAACAGATTTCTATCTGAAAAGGCCTCGAAAAATGTTGTGATTGTTTCATAGTGAAGAAATTTGCCGTCAAACCAACTCGCTAAGACATTTTGTGATTTTTAAAGCAGCTGACAGACATCTCAGTCCTGTCAGAAGGCGCTGGCCTTTATTTATCGTCTTTACGTCTAGACTAGAGTTAGTGCTCAGGTTTAAAGTTCATTCTTGAACTGAAAGCTCCAGAACGGCAACTGAACCGGACTCATTGTTTTCTCAACTTCAGTTTCCAGGTTCAAGGATGAACGTGGGACCTCGGCTTTGAACCCGATGAACCTTTGGCCTTATAAAGGCAGTCGCTGCGCAACGTAGCTATACGTTGGTTGTATAGTTTTTGTTTTAGGCTCATTGTACCTGAGGCTGGAAGAGTGGTGCTGTTACTCTACTCAAGAATAAGACAAATTATTACTGTTCCCAGTGAGAAAAGCTCCAAAGGAACCAAGGCAGACATGTTTGACTTGAGACACACTTCTGTTTGGATTATCATCAGTTTTTTTTTTGGCATTTGGTGAATTTACAGCAGGGAAAAAGTGAATTTGCCAGGTCAGTTATCAGTAGTTCCTGTTTGCACTTGTTACTGTGGAACCACAGATAAAAGCAAAAAAAAAAACAACCTTAAGAAATGCTGTGATTATGAGGTCATTACATGACACTGAAACCAAGTCATGTGCAGCATGCTCAGAGATTAGACAGGAAGTGACAGTAAACCAACAGGAACAAGACATTTTGTAAGTAAAATTGATTGATCTGAACTGAAAATCTTCGGCTCCATGACAACAAGGCCAACGATGATCATGTTACGTGATCAAAAGCTCCAGGACGCCGGCTGAGTGGACCTCGAGTGTTTTATTCATCAATCTCAAAATGAGATGACATCGTCACCTCCACTTTTTCTGAGCAATTACTGTACCCAGCAATCGTTGGTGTTGGGGAGATTTTGTGTGGCTCTCTCCTGACAGAGGTCAGCAACCCCTCATCCTGTGAACACTTTCCCTCAGCATGAACCGCAGCACAAACAAAAGAGCAGTGATGTGCCAAGTGAAAGTGAAAATGACTCTGGTGCAAACAAATGGAAAACGTGCCTGGAATGACAAAGTGAACGGGACTGATTGTGTTGGTGATGAATCGACACCGGCCGCCCGGTCGGTGGCATCACTGCTGCTCCCCGGTGGGTTTGAAGTCGTACACACACACGCATGCATGAGGAGGTTTCAAGTCCGTACACCAAGGGAAAGACGGAGAGGAAAACTTATGGAGCTGTGTCTCCTGGGAACCTTCAGCCATTTCCACACATATCTGAGTGTGTTAACAGATCAATCAGTTCCTGTGAGGGAGGAAGCTCAGGTGTAAGTGCTCATCCAGCGGGGGAGCAGACTGCTACCATTATTAGCATCCTATTGTCATTCTTAAGGTGGAATGGTACAGAAGCACGTTTGCACTCTCTCTTTTCCAGATCCTATATGTTTTGAGTTGTTGTTTTTGTTTTTAATCACTTTGCTCCTTCATTAAGGCGAAAATAATGTGTTTTGCTCGCCAGCAGGTGATAGAAGTGCATGTTCACTCGAGCTGAAAATGTTTTATTTTGAGTGAGAGTTTCTAATTATCTCCTAAGAGCCGTGCGCATGAAAACCTGCTCTGTGAATGCTCTTTCAGTCTTTTCGCTGCCAGGGCAGATGGTGAGAGGAGCAAACAGCCAAATCAGAACTGGCTCAAGCACCACGATGATCCACAACAACAGCGACAACGATGACAAACATAAACGACACGATCAAATGAGATTTGTTGACGTGTTGCATCCAGGAGGATGATGGTTGATGGGATGCAAGAACAGTACCTCCACAGGAAGAGGGCGTGTCACAGTTACCCAGCTACACTTTGTTGTTTATTTCATGCATTTAAATGATTGTTAAAACTGCATCATATTTACATTTGCTCATTTTGCAGATGCCAAAAGCCACATAACTAAAGCGACAACCATTATTAGCCGTGTTATCACACTCACGTGTTGACAGATGGGGGCGTGTGATCCTGGGCTAAATTAGAGCTACACTGAGATCTCATCTGCTGTTATCTGGCCTCGTGCCCAGGTGAGGGATTCACCCTGTGCAGCACTTGGATATTAGGTTTTATTTTCACACGGTGGTGAAAATAGAGTGAGAAACTAGCGAAAAGGCCTCGAGTCCAAGGGGTGTATCGATGACCTTCACGAGGCGCTGGAGCTTTGGGGAAAAATAAGCTGAAAGAAAAAGAAAGAAAGAAAGAAAGAAAGAGAGAGAAAGTGATCCTAAGGGAAAATTGTGATTTATATTTGTCACACAGATGTGTTAAGCAGAGTGGGGGCTGGCTGAGGCTGGAGGAATTTGGTGAGCTGGCAGGAATGAGAAACATTCAAGGGAGGAAAAGACAAAAAAAAAAAAAAAAAAAGTCAGTCAGTATTTGATTCTCCCAGAATTCAAAGATGTGAACTAGCAGGAGAAACTGCAGGCTGAGTGTGAACGGCAGCTGGAGGGAGACGTTTCCTCTGCTGCCAAGCTGCTCACCTTTGTAGTTATTAAGCCAATCATTATCATAGCAGAAAACTCACAAGTGCAGCTGAAGCAGAGACAACTTTCTGAGACGTTTAGGGCCGATTAGGAGAAGAAGAAGAAGAAGAACAAAAAAAAAAAACCTTCTTATTTCCCCATTAAACCGACACATGGCAGCCCAGTCTGGAGGCAGGTTGGACAAAGCATGCAGAACATTTTTCACTGGCCCTGTGCAGCTGTTCGGAAATTGATGTTGAGGTTGGGTCAGGTAATTACTTCATATATTGTAGTTAAGCTCCTGTTGAATTGTGGTTAGTCTGGGCAGAGGGCAGGGAATGACTTCAGCTGCTCGGTGAATGTTTGCAATGCAAAGCAGCAAAGCAAAGGCGCGTGTGTGCGCTCAGCAAACCTCAGCACCATGAAGAGGCTGGTGCTCGGCGGCTCCTTCTTAATGCCTTTGTATAGTGTTTGAACATACGCCGTCTGGTACTTTACTCTTTTTTTTTTTCTTTCTTTCATTCTCCCTCTCACTTCGAATGCAGACACTGAAGACTGCGTTGAGAGGAAAGTCCTTTCACCTTCACCGGCCTTCGGGATGCCTTTTATTTCTAGCAGAGAAAAGGCTCCACAAAAGCCTCCAGAGGTCTGCATCGACACGTCGAGGTCGCTGAAAGATGATTGCTGTTTGGCCATCTGTTTCCAGGTGAAGCCAAGAGCTGAGACGTTTTGTCACTGGCTGGTGGTTATAAGAGATGGTACTCTGTGATAGTGTTGTGACAGGTCACAAGATAGAGCGCGGCTGCATGGTAACGCCAGCCAAGTGGTTGAGGGAACTTGTGAGCATCAGCAGTTTCCTTGACACCAAGTGGCACAATGTCGCTTCTCTCTTTTCAAAGGCTTTCTGGTTTTTGAATTGCCTTTGAGCAAGGCATGCCTCCTCCAGCTGCTTCTGTGGCGCTGCTAACTGCTCTTTAATTGGTGAGATAGCTCATTGTATCACAAGGAGCCATGAGGGGTTTGCTGTAATTACCGTTTACAGAATATAAAACATATCAAGCGCCAAGTCGTAATTTTTAAAACATCCATGCAACCCATTTTTATCAAAGCACCAGGATGAGCTGCTGCAACACCATCCACCATCCAACATCCATAGAAATACGTTTTTATTTCAGAATCAGTAAAGGAAACCACCTCCATCCAGACTAACACCTGAGCGTTAAAATGCAGCATTTCACTGAACAAGAGCTGCAGCGAAGACGACAAGGTCAGTAACACTTGTAATTAATCATTCATGTTGCTTTCGCCACTCGTGGGTGATGCAGATAAGACGCAATGAGGGAGCGACCACGGACGTGTAAAGCCATCATTTCCAAAGATTTGCGTGTTTGGGTCCGTGAAACAGTGAAGACGTAGCAGTGTGGACGTGGTCTTTGATCATGATCCTGAAAAGAGGCCCTGAGCAGCAGTTACATCATTCACATCACTCCATCTGTCATGGTTCATCTTTTTTTTAGATTCTGCACAAAGCTGCAAAGAAAAGGGAAAAAGAAAACAGCCAGTGAAGTAATTGTGGCTTCTTCTTCTTTTTTTAATGAATAGCTTGTTTTTCAAACGTCTGAACGTGATAACGGCAAATGAATCCTTGAGATGCTCGATGGCTGATTTCACACTCGGCCATGTCGTAATTGCATGCACAGCTACCTGCTCCGGTAAACATAAAAACACTTCACTCTGCACTTTGAGCTGCGATGGAGCTTAATGAGCAATTCATGGGAAAAAAAAACCCCATGTCCATCTGATTGCTATTGTCGGTACATGATGAGCGTATGTTTGAAATCACAGTATGTGGATGTGAGCAGCAGCGTGGACAGCGATAGGGAAAGCAATTTAACGTTAGGTGGAGGTTATCGGGTGTTTGGTTGGAGTGGATGGTTCTGCTCTTGTGCTGTAAACAGGAGTAATTGGAGTGATTTAGCACTCGGTGTCCTCCCCTCTCAGGAGTGTGTGTGTGTGTGTGTGTGTGTGTTTAGGATGCCTGAAAGAATTCAAATGGCCACATGAGCTTCGAAGTTTCCTGCAACTTCTCAACACTTGAAATCAATGCCGGGTGAATGCAACAACAAACTAGAGCACGACCAATACTGGGTTTGTTTGAGCCGATGCCAATACTGATTTTTGGCGGTAAAATAACTCCATTATCAATATGTTGGCTCTTATACACTGGGGCTCAAAAAAGTTTGACCTCGGTCAAAAGATGAGCAGCATATCTAATAGAAAACAACGAGATATTTGTCTCATCTGGGGGTTGCTATTAGTTTAGCTTCCCGGCTAGTTAGCAAGCTAACGTAACAAGCGCGTACAGTGATCATGGAGAGTAAAAGATGGAGTCGTTTTCCATTGAGGCTGCAGGATAAGTGGGAAGAGATGCTAAGATGCTAACTGTCTGATCTGCTATGGTAGCAACTATGCTAATGAACTGTAGCTAGCTAGCTACCTTGCCAACAAAGCAAAAAAGATGGGATTAGGGACCTGATTGTTGTCAGCGTCACGTTTGTAGGAGTTTTACTGAAAAGGGAAAATTGTTGAGGTCATTGTTTGTTCATTAACTAAGTATTTCAGCTAATTAGCTTGATTCTCCACCACCATAAGTTAAGCTAATGCATGCTCTGCTACATACGCTAGTCGTGGTTAACCACAAACATCTCAGATCCGCTGACGCTGTGTTTCCATCTCAGGTTGATTAAATCACACCTCCTCACTCTTCAGTGTCATTAACAGGGTAAATAACTCCTTAAAGGAGCTGATGGTGCTTCATCTGATATTTCTACCCTCTCCCTGTTTGCACGATGAACCAGCAGATTGGGGAGATATTTTCCACATTGCCTTACGTCTTCAGAAGTATGAACCCTTGAACACATCTGATGAGTTCTTTCCATTTGAAACCTGGTGATAATTAGCCGAGCTGCAGCTCGAGCCAAGGATCTGGAAGCAGGATGGAAAAGACCTTGGGAGCATTGAGCAATATTTTGAATCGACCAAAAAAAAAAAAAAAAAAGCGCTCAGTTGTGTTCTCTCCTCTGACTCGCTGTGAATCATCCAGTCGCTTTCCAAAAGTCACATGGCAGCTGGAAGGGGCTCATGAGCATCCCTTCCTTCTTTCCATCCAGTCTGCCTGCTCGGGGAGAGCCAAATACTTCACATTCTTGTTGCTTGTTGTGATACTACATCCACTCGGCTTTACAGAGAAATACCGCTCCAGAAAAAGAAACGAGACAGAGTCTGAGCCTGTTTATGTGACAAAACAACAACCACCCCAAAAAAAAAAAAAAAAAAAAGTGTATTGTGTGTTTCCCAAGTCTTGCAACACTGAAGCTTTCACCGTCTGACTCGGATGTCTTTGCGTTGTGTAAGGATCTGAGGGGCACAGTAACAGCTCTGCCCTCTTTTCTGGAAATTACAACAGGCACATCAAAGACATGCACCAGCTTTCGTCTTTTGATTACGTTTTATTGCAAATGCTGCGTTCCTGGTCGTTTCTGGGGTTCGCTCAGAGTTTGTAAGGCTCTCGTGTATTTTTTTTCTTTTAACAACTTCTTTACAACTTTGCTTTTGTGGTATATACATATATATAATATTATAGTAGATAGAAAAGTGTTGTGGCGCTGCACCGTGGCCAGTCGCTGATCCGTGACCTAACACTAACACTCAAAACTCAACACCCTCTCAAAATTTTATTGCAATTTGTAGTTTTTAAGATTTCCTGCCAAACTGAGGGAACAAACAGGACCAAAAACATCCTCAGAGGTAAAAATAGGCTCCATTCACATCTCAGCGTTTCAGGTTCTTACGTTTCAGTATTTAATTAGTTGTGTTGGGCAGGGAGAGAGTGGAAACAGTTTGTCACTTGACCTTTCAACGATGACATTGGGTTGTTTGTTCTTTGAGAGAAAGAGAGAGAGAAAAAAACGGATGCAGGTCACCAAAATATATTGAACTCCCTGAAAGGAAATACAGTGAGCATTTCTTCCAAAAAGGCAGTTCGCACCCTCCCATGAATGAGGCCTAAGTTTTGCTGCATGTTGTAACTGACCGACCCCAACAAGGCCGACCGTTGTCTGCTCCAGGGCTCGCTCTCTCTCTCTCCTCTCTCTCTCTCTACCTCTTAACCCACACACAAACACGCTCCACACACAAGTTTGATATTTTCTCACCCAACAGCCACAACACAACAACAGATCTGGATCAGTTTGTAACAGAGGAAACGCTCAGAATATGTGTCGGTGAAACGTTTTCATGTCAGAGGCTGAGGAGAGACGAGCGAGCGGCGGGTCCTGTTCTGGCGTACAAAGTACAAAATGTGCCGATCAAATACGTCACTACGTCGCTGTTTATTCAACCCATACACGGACAGAAGCTGTGATTATTGTACGCAACTAACAACAGACACAGAGTGGTTCTGTGCAGCGTCTAAAGCAAAAGTTTTAATTCTGATTCCAGCTTGAGCAGCGTTTTTTAGAGTCGTCAACATGATGCAGAGGCTAAGTGTTCAATCAGCCCCACAGAAAACACCAGTCACAACCCACACACACACGCACGACACTTATTTCTCTGGCCAAACAAACAGAAAAAGAGCTGTTTTAAAAGCTTGTTATATGTGTGCTCTGATCGAGAGCGCCCAAAGGACGTTTTCTTTGTTGTGACTTGTTTTTAAGTCTTTAGGGACAAGTCAAGGGTCTCAACTCTGTCACTGTGGTTCTTCAACTATAGTGTGAAGTACTTTAGGAAAAAAGTCAAGACCTCCAGGTTTCTAAATCCTGACCATTAAAGTGGCATGACATAAAAACCTGTTTGTTTTAACTTATCAGGCTACTCATTAAAGAGCAATTCACACAATTGTTCCCATGATTAGAGCCGTAGTTATCAGGAAGTATGATATATCCACACATAAGATA
Source organism: Caranx ignobilis (assembly GCA_021432705.1). Taxonomy (NCBI): domain Eukaryota; kingdom Metazoa; phylum Chordata; class Actinopteri; order Carangiformes; family Carangidae; genus Caranx; species Caranx ignobilis. The sequence goes on along the minus strand of JAFHLA010000010.1, from coordinate 2,620,859 downwards.
GAAGACAACTTGTCTGCCAACTGGTGGTGATCACTGCTCAAATTAATGCACTTTGACACTTTGTCTGTGTTTACATAAACATTTAAAAGATTAATATGTCAAACAAAAAGAAAACCTTTAACTTGAACTGATTGCTCGGTCCAAAGATACTGAATGAAAGAGAAAGCAAGTGACCGGCTGTGGCCGTTGATGCCGTCAGCATCCTGATGGGATTTTAATCAGATTACATGCTCATAGACAGATTCATATCAATATTGTCACATTTATCACTTGTTTATTGCCTGGTAATTGGTTTCAACATGCAGCAGTTAATCCAGATGCACATTAACGTGATGTATTGATCGAGTGCGCTAACATCACTGAAGTGTTACTGGCGTGGTCTTGATGAGGAAACGCGCCGCACACCTCCACAGAAGTAACTATTGAGAGACCGTTTAATTTCAAGAGTCGCTGTAATCATTGCCCTTTTCAGAGAGCTGAGTCCTGGTGCCTGCGAGGGAAACGTAAAATGCCAAGCCAATGAAAATGAAAGGTTTTCTACATAATTTCTGAACAAGTGTTATATAAAGGACCTTTGCTGCACTAAATGCACCACTACTATTAATCAGCTGACCGAGCAGCCGAGCTGCTGCCATGGTCACCAGAGGGTCACAGCAAAAACAATGCTTTAAAAAAAAAAAAAAAAAATAAAAAGAGGTTTCAGAAGTTTGCAAATCAAGAGCACCTTCAGCATGAGGTCGGCCAGGCCTCTGCTGTGGCCAGTAGCAACCATGAAATGATTTTCCAGCTCACAGCGACCCATGGGCACGGCCACAGTTGCTTTTATGCTCGAGTATATATTTTAATGCAGTCAGAGGCTTTTGCGTTTTACCTTGTCATGTCATTGGTTCCACCTGCTTATCACGAACTCCTGTGGAGACATTCATGCTAAAATGTGTCTTTTTTTTTTTTTTCTTCCCGAACAAAGTGGCTGCGAGGATTTGGTTCAGCAGGATAAGAGAACGGCTTCGGGAGGTGACTTTGACTTCTGTGGTGACAGACTTTGACTTTGAAGTTTAACAACCTGCAGCAGGTGGTAAATTGAAATTTAATGAGAGGATGAAGTTTTATTTTAATGAGATCCTGTGCTGTGCTTGCACTCGCATTACAGTTTGGTAGATGTTGACATTTGCAGGTTGGAGTATCAGACAGACAAAGATTAGTACGATGCAGAACGAATTAGACGACTGGACTATAGGAAACAGGAAAACACAGCCTATCTGCAACCTGTGTTTGATGTGGTTGTTTGAATTGGTATTTCTCCCTCCATATCCCATATGAGAGAGAAGGTTTGACTTCTCTGGATAAACTTTATTGTCCCTTGTGGGTTAGGTGCCAGTAGGCCTAGTGGACTCTCTATCCACCCATCCATGTCTTCTTGCATGACATGTTTGCCTATAACCTTTTCTGGCTCTGGCTCAGGTTTTATTTTCTGGGTCACAGGTTTAGAGAAAAGTTAAAAATTGCCAAAAACACAAATCAGATTCATCACCTTTGCTGAATTGCTATGAACGCTAACACAGGTGAGCTACATCAGTAGCTAACGAGTGTCGACCCTCTTGTCTCTATTTCTTCTTTTTGAATTAAAACAGAATTGTGCATCTTTTTAAAATAGAAAGTGAAACTTCTAAAAAACTTAAAACAACAAACAATTGCTGACAAATGACATGGTTTGTACGTTTTGAGGATCTGCAAGCTAGCTTACAGAGCTTGGTAGCAAATGGCTACATCCCCAGGTAGCAACCTGTAGCATGTATGTTCAGCGTGTATATTTGGAGTCACGTCACCTGACAAACTTAAGTCTATTAACATTCACTCTTCCTCCGTCTCTGTTTTAGTTTGCGTCCAGCGTCTGCTTCTTTAGCTGCTAAATGCTGCGCCGTGTTTACCAGGTCGCTAACGTTGTTTGCCTGCTTGGCAGCTATAGCGGGCGCTCAGTTTATTCAGGCCTTTTCACTGAAAACACCTGCCGTCTGCAAGCTGGAAAACATTGATGGAAGCAGTAAAAGTGAATGAAAAAAAGTACAAGTTGTGGGCTGTAAAGCCAAAATAATGAGCTGAGATGGAGATAGCTCCATAGTGCTCAGACGAACTGCAGAGTCAGGTGATAATGCTCCGTGGGCCTCTGAGCGTTAGCATGAAGCCATTAGTGCTCCCTAAACAATCTTCTCTTGGACGGGAACTTTTTCAGACCGCATCATCCAGCCGTTTAAAACCAGATAACTACCCACTATTTTGTGGCTTGTCTGTGTTGTGCTTTTGGCTAAGACACGTTTTTGTGTCTATACACTAATATCGACCTTTATACATGTTACAATGATTGGTTTTAATGTGCATTTCTGTCACACAGTACTTTGTGACAAGGTGTTTATCGTATATATATATATATATATATATACATACAGCCTTTTATTTTGCTTTTGCTGTTAAAAACTCCCAAGTTTGTTTTGTTAAGCGAAGCAGCCAAGACTTAGAAATCATTAGTAATGCTTTAATATAAGGCCCAGTGGGAGCAGGAGTGTTGGCTTCAATTTTGTGCCTACAACTCCCCATGAGCCTGTTAACAGTGATTCAGAAGCGTCGGGTGGGCCACAGAGAATGCACACACACACACACACACACACACACACACACACACACACGTACCGCCCCTTCAGCTCACAACCACAAACCTGCGTGGCGTCTCCACCATGCGAAATGCCTCGGCCAGCATCTTTTTTTTTTTCCTCCTGTTGTGGTGCACTGCTGGTAATTAGGCTGCTGTTGTTGCTGCTGTCACCACTCATTTTCAACCCTGTTGAGGCCGCGAGAAGAAAAAGGCTAAAACAATATTGCCTCGGTCATAAAACCCAGTGTAATTACACTGTGTTTTATGTGCCCTGGGGAGTCAAAAATTCCCTTACATGACAAGTAAATTGCCAGCACTAAATCAGCAGCAGCTTCAGAGCACCTCGGCACTGAGACCACCTCACTGCCAAAATGATAAAGCCGGTGAGGACAAAGACTCTGGTTTCTGTTTGGCAATTTGCAGTGTTGAAGTAGGGCACCTGATTTCAGGCCATTGCTCACTGACCCATTCCTCTGTCAAACCCATATTTAGCTCCAAACAGAGGGAAATGGTGCAGCAACAGAACAACAAACATCATTAACGGCTACTGTAAGAACGAGATGTCAGCCGAGACAGATTTGTCGCATTAATGCGGTTGGTCACACGTGCGCTGCTTTCTTGGTCTAGACTTAATAGAAGACATGCATCAGGGTGTTTGGTGTTTCCATAGCCTGTGGCTTATGTGCTCAGTGACCAAAAAGGAAAAGGAAATCCATGATCAGCATCATGTTCGCCTCCGCAAACAGCTGCAAAACACACATTGTTGCAATGATTAAAACGAGTGGAGCAGCCAAGACCAGGCAGACGTTAGAGTCGGCTGCCTGCACACGAGGGTCAGTAACGAAGGGAACCTGGTCCACAGCTCGACTGAAGTGAGGCTAACGGTTTCATTAATTGCCTTAATTACCTTCACGAAGTGTGTGTGTGTGACGGCCGTTGCTTCAGCTGGTGTTGATAAGCGAGTCACGTCAGCAGGTCGAGCTACCTTGACTAACTTCCCATTGTGTTTAGAGCAAAACACACTCCCCTTCGCTTTCACTTTACGCAGCACCTGCGTCACCAGGTCTCTCCGAGGCTCCTGTGTGTGACTCCCCCACTCATTTGAAACACTTTGCTGTTTTTCTGCACCTTTTAATGGACCCTGTAATATATCAGCTCAGTGCTTCAAAGCATTACAGCTCTCATTACAGTATTTTGATACTGCGTATGATTAATGGCTTGGACGTTTGTTATTTACAACAAAGGACCCAAAACCTTTTTTTTCTATATTGACGAGTGGGTTTGTTGCAACTGAAAGAATCATTACGACACTATTCTGACTTTCTCAGTTTGTTATTCAGGCGGTTTGAACAGTACGTGCGGATGACTGTTCAGAAACCAGTATTTTTTTGTTGTTGTTGTTCATTTTTTGTGGGTGTGACCAGCAGTGATGAGAAGAGATGCAACAAGCACAGACTGCACAGAGTTCAGAGTGTTTAAAGCACAAATAATTGTTATTCAGCATTTTTTGTGGTATCGTATAATTTCCTCTCGCCTTGTCGCTGAATGTTCCTCCCCGGGGCAGAGCTGCTCTGTCGCCCTGTGGCTGTGGGAACCACTCATTTACAGCAAGTGTAGCAGGCTTCATCAGCTCAGACAACAACAATGCCGTTTGTTCTTTTACCCAAGATACCTCAAAATCTGGCATCATGTCCTGTTCAACCCCCTCCCTCCTCCTCCTGCAGGTTACATCTTCTGACGAGGCGTCCTTTGTGTCCCGTTTGATCCCCTGACTTCCTGTCAGATCGTCTCCTCTGAACAGCCAGGCTCAGGGTGATGCATCGAAATGAGGCAAAAGAATAACTTCAAAAGAAACAGAAGTGATGAACCTGCAGGGAGGCGCTTGTTATCCTGTGCTTTTAAACCCCAAAAGTCACAGTTAACACATTGAACAACAAGGCAGGTCCATCGCTTTTCATTGTCCCCCTGGAAACACTTGCATGTGCATAACAGAACATAGATCAATAATGATATAGTATAGCAGCAGTTTGAACTTCACTCACAGTGATTTTTATGCAAATTCCTGTCCTCAATCTTAATGTGCATTTCCGCCTTGATTCATACACAAGGTACAGCAGTATATGGGCCAATCCTGCAGTTCCTCTCCACAGCAGAAACAGATAAAAGGATTACAGCCCATATTTTAATGCAAAAAAAAAAAAAAAAATGCTGCTCATTGTCGCTGTAATACCCTGGATACTTGTTTGGCATTTTTCCATGTTCTTTTTCTGTCACATGCTTTAACATGTTACGATCAGAAACACGAAGCTTTGTCCTACATTTTTCTATGTTTGCATATAAACAAACAATCGCAGATTTCACGCAGGTTTTTGCAATATATATATATATATATACACACACACACACACAGTGTACGTCATCCTGGCAGGATGGCTGCGTGGCCCTTCTTATTAATGGGCTCGCTGGAATGTGCGAGCGTCTGCGAACACTGCAGCAGCGTGTGGATATTAATGCCGTCACAGCAGCAGACACAGTAGATTTCCACTCCAGGCTGATGGCGAGTTGCCTGTCGCCTACCTCTGTGCCATTTTTAGCCTGCGGCCGCTCTGGCTGGCTTCACTGCCACCTTGCTGCACTAGTGCCACGTGTGGGCAGGAGCTGGCCCAGGGCCTCCCTCCCTCCCTCCACTCCACTCCACTCCACTCTCCTCCTGGACTGTTGCTGCCGCTGCTGCACGGTGGGGCTCCCATGGGACTGGGCTGTGGGTGGGGGCGTGGGGGTGATGGGGTTGGAAGGAGTGCGCCTCTGACTGAAGCACACTAGCGATCTTAAGGAGCGCTGCTGAGGGGAAGTCCTGTGCGTTTGAAGTAGGGACCTCAGAAAGCCTGTTTACTCAGGAGGGGGAGGCGGCGGGCAGAGGGGTGGGGGTTGGGGGGGAGGGCCGGGCCGCTGCACAAGAATGCCTGTGTCATGACGGGAGCGGCAGAGAGCAGGAATGCACTCCACAATCCCAACACTGTAGGAGCCGGGCCATGGCTGAGGTGGCAGCCATTTCTTACTATTTATTTTAGCTCCCTCTCCACTCAATCACAGGCCCTGTCTGCGGCCCGAAGCATCCCTGGAAAAATGAAAAATGGCCTGCGCTTTTATTTATGGCTTGAGATTTCCAAGTATTTGCCAGCTCAGTATCTGTATCTACACCCTGTGTTGATGAAATAGAAAAGCTGTGACTTTTTTTTTTTCTTCTTTAATCATTTATTTATTGAGGGAGTTGTTTTTTTTTTTTTTTTTTTTGCCTTACATCTCTTTACCTCTCAGTGGGATCGCAGGTAAACATCAAAACTGTGTCTGTTTCTTCTTCTACCAGTCCTGCCCTGTGGGTTAATTTCACTACATCAGCTTGAATAGTTTCCTTATGAAGACATTTGATACAGGTTTGAAGAGCAAAGTAGGTTAAATCCAATATAAAAAGCACAGACGGGTCCGCCAGGTTTAGCTAAAGGCACTGGGAACGAGGTTTGTTTTGACTCGGCCTCCTGCTGCCAAAGTCTCTGACACGGCAGGATGACAGCTCACCAAAACGTCTTTATAACACAAGCTGCTTTTGAGTCCATGTGACCTTTGTTTACCGACCCTGGTTTGTTTGTAAATGGGCAGCGTGAACCTACGTGAACTCAATTTTTCTCAAGTTGAAGGCCGGTGCTGTGTCTTGTTGGCAGCACACAGGCGGGGGTTTATGGACATTACCAAATGGAAGATGACCCCCCGCCCCACCCGGGGGTTAGATCTATGCTGGTTACAGATAAATAGAGCTACACACACACACACACACACATAGAGAAACAGGGGGTGTGCAATATCTTATATCTTTAATCTGAAGAAACATGCACATTTAAAAGTGGCCAATACTTGCACAGAGCTTTGAAACAGCTTTAATTAGCTGAAAAACAATAGACGTATTGTGTCAGCCTCATAAAACTGCACTTCATTTCATTCAGTCGCTCTAATAATCACTACAGTGTATTTGCCCATGGCTCTCTGATGACTGACAGAGGCTTTGTTGGCGTTTAATGAGATTTTAAAGTTCATGTCACTGTTTAATTTACAAGATTGTCACATCGACACTGTTTGTAACTTAAAATTAGATTTTTTTTCTGCAAAGAGAAAATGTTTTCCTTCTTCTTCTTCTTCTTTTATCTAAAGTGTTGATCCCAAGAGGATATAATTGTGTTTTTAAGAACCAAAAATGATCTAGTAACAACAGGTCGGTGTCAGCCAATCAGAAGAGAGGAGACTCTGAGCCTCTCTTCTGATTGGCTGACTCTTTTCTGAGTGATCCAATGTAAAACTGGAGCAGATTTCTGAAGAGGTCACTCAGAGAAACCAAATCCTGCAAGTGTTTAGTGTTGGACTGTAGATAGGTGGGGCTTGTTTGGCGACTGCTTTGTTGTGACATCACAAAGTGACAGGAAGTCCTGATGGCTGGTTTTAAGGCTCAGTGTCTGAATACAGGCTGTGTGCATTTCTCTGTGGACTGAGGCTTTGATACTTTCACAGTATTAATATAGAACCTAGAGCTGCTTTATAATCACACTACACATGGACACATGGAGGACGTCTACCTTTATACTGTATGGAGCTTTAAGACGACGCTTTATACGTCTACCTTTATACCGTATGGAGCTTTAAGACACACGTCTACCTTTATACCGTATGGAGCTTTAACACAAACAAACCTGATAATGATGATAATAATAAAAGGAGAAGAAGAGAACAATCGTTCATTGTTGCTGAGACCAAAACAATCATTCACATCCTTAGCCAAGTTTTTTTTTGTTTTGTTTTTCAACCTGCAACTCTCCTGCAGGATATTTTTCTCTCTCTTTCTTTTTTTTTTCCCAGGTATTATAGTGGAAAATTTAATCTCTAGTGCTTGGGACTGTAAAGCAGCAAAGCGTAAAGTAAGGGATATCTGTGGCCACTCGATCAGCTCTCAGAGTCGGAGTCGTTTGCCCTCGTCAGGATTACTGAGGGGACCAGATGAAGGATTTCATATCAGCGCCGAGAGGCTTGACGGAGACGGCCTGGGCCCTCAGAATGTAAAGCTAAGCAGTATTAGGGGAGGCATTAACCACTGGAGGACCGTTCCATCCAAAAAAGGAGGGGGGGGTATTAGCAATATCATAGTCTGATTCAGTACCAGTGAGCACACAGGGGACCAAATACTGTCAAGACTGATATTCACTTCATTATATCGAGTGGAGACAGAGGCTGCTTTGAAGTCAAATCAGATCTCTGTGTTACATAACCACAGAGGATAATCTATGAATTGTGAAATAAAACTTGAAATAACTGTGGATTGTTTGTCTTCCAGTCTTAATACCAGTTGGGAATCGCATTGGCTTTTGTCGGAGGGAAAAGGAGCCGTGGTTTGAATGGACCAGATATTGTGTGAGCTGCTTTCACACCACTGTCACAGACCTGTTGTCCTCGCAGGTCAAGGAGATTTCCTGCCTTTAATGGAGCTTTCAGCAGCTTTTAACAGGCTCAAGAGTCTTCAGGGTTTCTCTGAGCGTTCACCTGACAAAGGCGGCAGCAGCTCTGAGGCTTGATTAAAAGCCAGCAGTGAGCAGAGTCATTAGCCGAGTGTGTGTGTGTGTGTGGTAGAGTGTGATACGCATTAATGGAAACCAACACCTTGTCACTGACTGGCTTCACGGACACAGACACACTGTGAAGAATAAAAGAGTGATGTGAACAGCTGTGTGAGTGGTTATCTGACATTTGATAAGGTTCACATTCATGTCGATCACACAACGAAACCTTAAATATTTACAAAGGAGAGAAACGCTGCAAACTCACCTGTGTGAACATGAGCGTCTTTGTTCGGCGGCTCTGCCCCTGCGCTTGTTTTCTAAAGTGGCTTAAAGCCTCCGATGTGTTCTGTCCCATATCCTTGTAATTGTAACTCTAATTCTTTTATGTAATCGTGGATCAAGATGTAAATTTATTCAGTGAGCCTTTCAACATAAAAGCCCCGCAGCAGCTGTTGTTGACAAAACAACCATTTTGCTCTCAGGTGACGGTGACGCGGCCTTTTGTTCAACATGACAAGATCTAATTTATTGGTACTGTTTAGAGACTTTGCAGAAGTTGCACTTTGCACTCACCTGTCAATCTCATCTGTCTTGGTCTCTGTCCAGAACCGGAGCTGGACGTACCCGGGGCTCTGGACTCTGTGGCCCGGCAGGTCAACGACACCGTGCACCGCCGTCGCCGCCGAGACGCCGGAGAGGACGACTACAACATCGAAATCCTGCTGGGGGTCGATGACTCGGTGGTTCGGTTTCACGGCAAAGAGCACGTGCAGAACTACCTCCTGACGCTCATGAACATCGTAAGTCGCTGCTTTGGTTTGGAAATCTGTGTTTACACACTCACAGTTGTTATATATACACACACACACACATATCGCAGCAGCTTTTAGTGACTCTGGCAGCACATTCACCATGTCAGCGTTTCTGTCCTCGTTGTCAGACAAATCAGTAATTGCTTCCTGCCTTGCACCCGACAACGAGGAGACAAGGTCAGGCACTGGCTGGTGAAAGACGGGGGACATTGAGCAGCTGGAACCAGACAGGTGTCTGTCTCAGAAACCGACAGAGATCAGACCTGAACGAGGAGAGTGAATATCAGACGCATTTCTCCGCTCCTCGGAGGAACAAAGGGACGTCACTGCTGCTTTGTGCCGGTTTTGAAAGAAGCAGCAGAAAAGTTTGCAGCAACTAAACTTGAATCAGTGAGCGCTTCTGTTTCGCAGGGTCGGAGGTGAATCAGTGGAGGTCACACTCCAACCGCCTCCACACAAACACAACGGGCCGCTCCGTTAAATCAGCAGCGTGTCAGATCATCTCTGTTTGAGGTCTATCTGCTCATCTGATGGAGATGCTTCCATCGAGGATCGATCCAGGCGGTGCTCTGTACGGTGGCCCTGAGGGCTCAACTGAAGAAAACACATACAAAGACACAGATGTTCCTGGGAACATAGTTTGCATACAGAAGCATTTTGATCGAATGCACCATCCCCAGGCCAAGGCTATTGAGCCTTCAGGGCCACCGTACGTTTCCCATAATACTTGGGTTACATTGGCGGCATTCACTCATGAAGCTGCAGCTTCACGGAGGAAACTGACCGTTAAATCACCTGTCCGTTAAGACGAGGAAGAAGCAGGCGGAGATGTTTCCTCCTCCACACGGTTCGTCTGCGAAGAGCAGCTTCTTCTGCTGTTCCTCAGCAACAAGTCAGCTGCTATCTGCCGATTGCAGGACGTGACTGGATGTTTTTTGTTTTTTTTTTTTCCTGTGGAGGCATTGTCCCAGAAAACATTTTATAAATCCTTTTTTCGAGTGCGACGAGAGGATAATCCCTTCAAAAGCATATGTTCAGAAGCGTTGATTACATAATGCTGTGTTCACTGCAGTCAGTCCTGTACCTTTTTCTGTGTATACATGTGAACACACACATAACCTTCTGTTGCCTTTATACTCATCCACCTCGCACAAGCGCCCTGTTTGTATTGAACTCGATGCAGCCATGTTGTGTGTGTGTGTGTGTGTGTGTGTTCTGTAATTCAGCAGCTCAGTCAAAAGCTGAAAATGAATCATCTGAATTTTAGAGAGCGGTCACAGAGCTCGACTCAGACGCGCTGCATCTGCTGAGTGGACGGAGCTTAACGCCGCAAACGCTGCAGGCTCAGAGGATTTCACTAATGTGTGTGTCGGCCGCAGCCAATCAGAGCCTGTCACTCACTGGCGTGTTTCCTGCATGGACAGAATAAATTCTTAAGATTTCACTTTATAATACTAATACGCACCATTGAGCATTAGTCAAGCATCATCATTTACAAAGCACTGGTCCTACTTTGATACTTAACACAGTTATCAGTGTGCAACTCTGGATCAATGAGCTCATCTGTGTGTTTTTATACTTAATAAATAATGGATCAACGACAAACCAGTGATGTCGGAGATGTCAGTGGCTCTTAAAGACGTTTATAACGTGTCAGGAAATGATTAATAATCTATTGAGATAAACATTTATTCTGCACTTAAACATACAATAATTTAGACAGATGTTGACAGATGTTTTATTATAGATAACTAATATCAATAACTAATATCAATGCAGGACGAACGCTTCATAAATGATGAATTGAGGATTTAATGATGTTTAATCGCGGCTTGTTATTATGGAGTTTAACCAGCTTTTATTTTGGAAACTCGTTTCTGCAGAAACAAGGAAATAATGATGTTGTTTGTTGTTGAGACTGATCATTTGTCGCCATGGCGTCGATTTCCCGTCTCCGTCTGCAGCTCTCTGCAAGATGAGAAAAAGGCTTAAAATGGCAGGTATTGATGAATTGGCCACGCCCACTTTCATAAATCAATAAATGACACTTAAGATTTTGCCCCAAGAAACGTGTGTCATCGACATCCAGTACATTAAATCTGTCACAGCCTCTCTCTCTCTCCCCCCCCCCCCGACATGATGAGGTTGTTGATGGTGTTTTCCAGTAGAGGTCCCTCCTGGCTTCAACTGGACTCTGAGCCATTGTCGTCCCACCTCCCTCCACTCTATCTCTCCATACCTCCTTCTTTCCTCTCTCTCTCTCTCTCCTCCCCATTTCATCCTCCCTCCTCTCTTCCTTTCTCTTCCCTGCTTCCATCCTCTTTTCCTGACCTCCGCCCCTCCATTACCCCTTTTTTCCTCTCACCTCCAGGCCTCTCTTCTTCTCCTCTCCCATCCTTTTTTCCTCCGTCTTACCTTTCCATTACCCCCTTTTTTCCTCTGCTTTTATCTCATGTCGTCTCCCTTCCTCTCTTCTTCCCTTCTCTTCTCAGCTCTCTTTTCACATCTTTCCCTCTTTCTCTTCTTTCCACTCTCCTTCCTCCCGATCTCTCCTCATGTGTCATTTTCATTTCTGAGTTTTTCTTCTCACTTCCTTTTCCTCACCCACCCTTTCCATCCCTTTTAATCCTCTTCTCCTCCTCCTCTCCTCTTTTCCATATTCCGTTTTGTCTCTCCTCCCTCCCCCTCTATCCACCCTTTCTTTCATTTCCTTTTCTTTGATTGCTCCTGCCCACCATCATCATCATCATCATCATCATCATCATCAGGACCCATCCTCTGTTCTCGTCCTCCTCCTGAGAGCTGAGGCCGAGGATGATTTAACATTTCTTTACACATTCAATATAAAATATAGTCACATGTCCCTGTTGTTAAATGATGCAGGTGTTACAACTGCAGCACAGACAGAACGTGTCACGTGTCTGCGCTGCAGTGTGTGTGTGTGTGTGTGTGTGTGAGAGAGAGAGCAACACTGACAAATATCTAGATTCACTCTTCATTCAAGAGTGAAACTACAGAGCTGTTTCACAAAGAAGATAGAGTTTAAAAATACTTTCACGCCCCAAATTAGTTTTTTATGTTATTATTAGGCATTCTGTACTTTTATTTTGAAAGGACGGGAGACACAGGAAGCTCAGGGAGAGACAGCAGCTGTAAGTCGGATTCAAACACTTAAGGATTAGGTCTATACAGTACACACTCGACCAGGTGAACCACCGGGTCACCTCGCCGCCTTTACACCTGTCTGTGTCACATGATTTCTAACTCATCCCTGATTGGACGAATTATGAATTCACAACTGACTGACAGTGATGAGATGAACAACAATTACATTTTCAGGAAGACGCCTGCAGGCACACACACACACACACACACACACACAGCTACAGTAAATGAGAGAAGAGTCACATCCTTCATCATTAACAAACCTCCATTAGCGAGTCCTCATCATCTCCGTCGGACAGCTCGGCGTCTTCATGACCGTTCATCGCCATAAAAGAAAAACTCTCTCTTGTGCTTTTCCTCCTCTGTTTGTTCTGATTTGTTGCTGTTTTTGTGTTTCTGTGTTTCTCTCTCTAACACACACACACACACACACACACCACATGCATGGATGCCTCGTACATTCAGCTGTGCTCTGCAGCTAAATGCTTGCGTTGTTTCTGCTGCGTTCACAGAGTATGCAGAGTTAGTGTTGTGAGATCAAACACTCATTACCAAACATCTCACAACATGTTGTTCTTCGTCGTTTTGACCCGTCAGGTGCTGGAGGGAGGCGGCAGATTATGAACCTTGAAGGCTTCAGGATGTTTATTCCCAGCAGCTGTAAAGAAAAGGCCGTGGCTGCTGGTCTGGTGGATCTGTTTCAGAGTTTGTTGTGCACATAAAAAAAAAAAAAAAGACACACGGGGATGAAATTGCTTCCGACGGACGCATCGGCTTTTTCCTCTCAGCCCATCAGAGATCAATAACAGCCTCATATTTGCTTGCACATCTGTCATGGAAGTGTCGGACAGGAGCTATTACACATCTCCTCAGAGTCCATAAAGAGCTCCAGTGAAAAGTTACGACCTGCTCTCGCCACAAACAGCTGAGGAGTCAGGATGATAACCAGACAGAAATGTGACAAACTGTAATTAACCAAACTGCTCTGGGCCACAGCCGTGCAGTCAGAAGAGAGAGAGTAGCAAATAAATAAACAAACAGTAAATAGTAGAACCCAGTCATGACACAAGGAGAAGCTGGAGGCAGAGGCTCCACACACACTTAATGAATGAGTGCTCCTCATGGCATTTTAAATGATGCATGACTGTTATGGACCTCTGTTGGTGACACTGAGGTACTGCAGCCACAGTGGCATGTACAGTGAATGTCCTGGCTGCAAAGTTACCGCTTCATCATCGGCACTTTTGCGATGAGAGAAGCGATCGAGGCCGGACTTTACGCTGAATGTGCTTCATGATGTCTTTGTCACCTCTAACTCAGTCAAATAAAACAACGCCGCTGTCAGAAATTAAACATTACAAGCGTCACAAAGAGGACTCAATCCTCCACGTCTGAGAGAGAGAGAGGAAGCAAAACAAATGGGAGGCGGGACTTATATCACCTGAGATCACAGAACCCAGGTGTGTTGTGTGGCCATTTAACGCATGGGAAGAGGAGACCATGAACACCCAGGACCCGTCACGGTGGTAATCAGGGCAAAACATCTGCACTTTAGAAGGAACAGGAACTGAAGCCGTTTCCACGTTGTTTATTGAAGTCTTTAAAAGTTACCTCTTCATCGCCATGAAGGAGAAACTGATGCTGACCCACCTTAAAACAACACCTGCAGGTAAACACAGCACTGAGGCGGTGCTCACCACCACAGCAGCATTTTTAATATATGACTGAGGCTAGTTCGGGTGAAGCGCGTGGCGGTGTACCATTGCCTCGAACGAAGCTCCAGCCCCGTCTCTTCCAGAGTGAAGGGTCCAACCGTCAGGTTCATACACATCAGGACTGACTTCTCGTTTCAATGTGACCCCAGACAGGAAGTGAGAAACTTAGCAATGATGAAACACTGAGTTTGGGCATTTATATTCCTTTCATGACCTTTACACTTTGAGTTTTAAAACAAAAGCTCAACAGTTTACGAGGCTCTTGAAGTGATTACACACAAGAAAAGTCCATTTGGAGACAGACAGACAGCAGGGGAAGCAATCAAGTTGGCCCTATCGATCAGTAACCCCATCAGTTCCCTACTGATGTATTATGGCCTGGTGAACACGAGCTGGTGTGTGTGTGTGTGTGTGTGTCAATATACAGTGGAGAGGGAGTCCTACTGTTAATGTATGGAGGAATGAGTGAAGAAGGTGCTGTGATGTCAAGAACATGGTTCAGACCTCAGAGGACGAGCAGCTCACCGTGTGGGAGACGGATAATATATGGAGTAATTTTAGCTCGCCCTGAAGGGGGAGGCTGATGGTGCAGCAGAGCTCAGCTGCTGCACCAGTTCAGGATGAGCAGCATTTATCTGTGTTTTTGTTTTTTTGTTGTTGTTGCTGTTGTTTTTTTTTTTCCCCTCCAAACTGCTGAAGCATCCATCATGTGCAGCTCGGGTCATGTTCAGTCGAACCACAGCTTCCAGCAGCTTGGAGCTTGTCTTTCTCTCTCTCTGCTCCTCCAGCTCTGCTGCAGCCAAAATAAATAAATAAATAATAATAATAAAGGCAAAAAAAAAGAGTGTGGTGAGGACAGTTTAGCATGTGATAATAATGCTGCTGGAATATCTCCTGCTCTCTGTGTGGTGAACGCTGACGTATCGTGCAATGAGGCGAATAAACTCGGTGAGGAATCAGTGGCCCAAAGAAAATGAGACCCACTGTGACGCTGCCTGTCGCCTCAGTCCAAACGCCCCTGGTCGCTAATGAGCTTTTGTCATATATACATGTCAGAGGTCCGGCCAAGATGTTGATCTGCTCACTGACTCGATTGGTGCTCAGTGCACGGTCAATCAGTCAGTGGCAAAAACAGCAGCACTTCAGGCGGAGTGACGGGCAACCACAGGCATTACGCTAAAGCCCTTTAAAGGTCAGCTGTCAATAACACTCATGTTTGTCTTGGCTCCAAATGTCATAATATAATATAATATAATATAATATGATTATGTACCTATGCCTGGGAGGCCTAGATGAGCATAAACAGAGGGAGGGGAGGAAAGCAGCTGGAAAGTGATGTATGGCAGCAACTTGAAATTTCAGCAATCAACAGAAAAAATACAAAGGTGTTAAAGGTCGATTTGTGACTTTATGGATGTTTACAGAGCATTTCCCAAAATGTAAAATGGCACACGGTTGCCTCGACAACCTCAGGCTCACATTTGCTCTGCTCACGTTGGCACGTGTGTTTGGCAGCACATCAGCATCTTCAGATAAGATGCATGCATGTGCAGCACACTATAATAATCCCAGGTATCTGCTTCCTGTCGAGCCTCGGACACAATCACACATCCGAAAAAAACAAAAAAAAAAAAGTAATTTAACACAGAACAGAATGAAATCACCTCTTCAGCACCGTGGACAGCGCCTCTCAGCCAGCCAGGCCAAAAAGATATCAATAGAGAAGCAATAATCTGAAAATGCGATAGCACAACATGCTGTCCACATAAAGATTAATGGAGGGTTTTTATTGTTGTCTGCACTATAAAGTTTTCCCAGTCAGACCAGAGCACATCAGCACACGACATAAAAAAAAACAGCAATCATCGTCAGAGGGAATCAAGCCGACCAGTAGGTTCACTTCAGCTCCAGAGATGTTGATTCACAACGTGGCCGAGGCAGAGAGTGGTGCTGACGATGAACAGTGTGGCTCTGTACCTTCTGTTTCTCCACAGTGTCTCATCAGTGTAAAGGCAGGGAGTTACCTCAAAGGCTTCCCCACGTATTATATAAAAGAAAAAAAAATGGAGCCAACCCCAGTGAGCCGCTGGAGCGTCGGGCCAATACCCAGCCATCGCCGGAAACGGGAACCTGGAGGGCCCACACCCTCACTGCGGTGGCTCCACCAGGGCCCTCGAGACTACCATTGCTGGCGACGGCTCGGTATGGTCCCAACACTCCAGCACCTCGTTCAGACTGTATTGCCATTTCTTTGCTGGTGTGTGTGAATCCGCCATTTCTCCCAGCTTGATGCCGTCCAGTCTTTATGTTTTCACAAACACTCAGCGCCACACGCCCAAGTTCAGCTTCTCTGTCACTGGTTGGGGAAAACACACCAACTCCCTGAGCAGAAACGTGCACAGTCACCACAACACACGAGTAGAAGCCCATAGGTGATGACGATGAAGCAGAGCTTCTGTTGTTGTCTATGTTTTATTTTTTAGGAAAATCCTACAGACTCTAACTTTAAGACTCTTAACTTTCAGAAACCTCACATTATTCTGGTCTGGCGGCACAAACCAGTGGTTTCACTTGTCTGTAGTTACAGTCGATCACACGGTGACTTGGTTCGTTTTCCCTTTGTTTCTCCGATCCTGAGGGGAAAGCAGCGGCACAGAGATGGTAATAATAGAAAAGAGGCGTAACTGTGACGCAGATGCTTGAAAAGAAATGCAGTTTGTGAGACTTTCACACACAACAAACCTGAAGAACAAAGCGGCGGCTCACACCCCAGTTCAAGTGTTTAGTGCTACAGCTTCATCTCTCCCACACACACATTAGCACTTCTCACCACTCAAGACGTTCCCCCGTTGCGTTGCGTTCTCGTCTGATTCAACTGACTATAATTGAGTTAATCTTCTTGGTCTGATTGTATAATTTGCTCTATTTTCTACCGCGTAATCGTTGTCTCTTTTGCTTTGCAGTCTTTGTATATAATCTTTGAATCAGCTTTATTGTCATTATACGATGTACAATTAGACCATGAGTGAGAATATAAAGACTGAAGATTGATTGCAACGTTATGTTTTGCATCGTTGTAGAGGCTTTTGCTCAGGTGATTCGGTGTTAAGAAAAACACATGAAGTGTCCTGAAAACTGCATGAAAATCTGCAGTTTCTGTCTCATCTGGTGCTTTACATTCAAATAAGAACATGATACACAACTCACATACAGTTGTCAGTACAAAAACTCATTTCTTCTGCTGTTTAAGGAGCGAATCTTTCAGCGTCTGTTCATCGAGGCCTGTAATAGACAGATCTGTTGTATTCTGTAACCCGTCCTCTTTCTGCCCCTCAGGTGAACGAGATTTACCACGACGAGTCGCTGGGCGTCCACATCAACGTGGTCCTGGTGAGGATGATCATGCTGGGTTACGCTAAGGTGAGCTTTGCACACTTGTTCGGTTTGTGTTGTGCACCTTGTCTGTGAAAGGCGGAAATTGCAGAAAATGACAGGAAGCTCAGACGGCCAACCGGCTGCACCCCAGAGGGCAGTTTCTTTCTGAGTGAGTGGGAGATGAGTACAATTAAAAAAAAAAAAAAAAAAAAAACTTCACCACACTGTTTCATGGCATCACACCGAAGTCATCTGAGCCACAGCGCTGCAACTACACATTACTGTCATTGCAGATTATCTCATGAATTATTATGTGTTTGAATAGATGCTGTCACTATTTTGCAGAACCAGAAGTTTGCTCCTGTTGTTTCTGCAGCTGCACAGCTACATCATGAAACTGTTAAACACATGTCAGATCAAGGTTAAACACAGAGATTGGCCTTGAAAATCTTTAGCGAAAGCAGCTGTGAATGCGGCAGCTTGTTGGATAAAACACAACAAAATGATTTGCGGAGGTTAGAAACCAGAACAAATGCAATCCAGTAAACAAAGGTCGTCTTCATTAACACTAATCCACATCATCCATAAAACTAGGCTACAGTAACAGGAGAATATACACAGTTAGCTCAAGAGTAAACAAAAGACTGCACATTAGTCCTGCAGAGCTAGCATGACAGCTATCATGGTTAGCACCGAACTGGTCGCAGAAGAAATAATTTAACGTCTCAAATTACAGAAAAAAAGAGAAACAGTCAAAAAAATCAATGATTATAGATGCTTATTGCTCTTTCCTTAGTCACAGGTCGGACCTGTAACAGTGTCGCTAACGCTACGATGCTGCTGCTAACGACAGGTTGTTATTCAAGCTAACGGCTGCTGCGTGTGTTCACGTTGCCTGATTCTCCTTAAAACCCTCCAAAACAGAGAAAATTTGTAAATATGAGACATTTGTGCTTGATAAATCCTGGTAAATCCATTTTTTTATAAAGAACTTTCACAAGAAAATACTCCAAAGGATTTATAGCAGCATTTAAGCCTTACGCAAAGAAGAGAGTAACTCACAGGCCTCAGTTGCTGATTAATTAATTGATTATTTTAGCAACAATTAGGAGAAAAAACAAACAGATAAGACTGTTTAGGAGCTTTTCATTGTACTTAATTAATATTTCATATCTTTGTCCATTTAATGTGGAGCAGAATATTTCTCTGGCGACTGCTCGGACTTTTATCAGCTCAAATGTCCCAAACAGAAACACTCTGACCAGGCTGAAATAAAACCGTGTCTATGGGTTAGATGTCGGACGTGTTGCTGCCACAGTGAAAGTCTTCTCCTACCAATTTGCTGTGTTTGCTGTGGGGAAACAGACTCTCCAGCCCAGGGTGAAGACTGTGGCAGCAAACAGAGGAAGAAAGAAAGTTGCTTTTTGGCAAAAGAGCAGAATCATCCAGGGGCACGGAGACAGAAACAACACTTCTACCAAAGCAATAAATTGTCTATTTTCATTCTTCAGCCTCATTTTTCCACTTGTTTTTTAAACAATCTGTGTTAATATTCTGCTCTCCGCCGCGTGGAGAATCAGAATAATACCAATTACAGACAAACAGCATTTGGTGCAATCATGTCACAGTTTTGTTAGCAGCGATACTTTTCGCTCTCTCGCTGCTGAAACGTTCTTATAATTGCTTCGGAGAGTGGGGATGCTTATTTCAGCCTCGCGGCGCAGGTTACTGACACATCCGGTTATTAATAATGGAGCAGAGGCACTAAATAGAAAAGAGAAAATATGCAGATAGCAGAGGTCAGTCGCTCTCACTCTCACACACACACTGTAAAAATGCAGGTTTGCACGCCCACACACACACGATCTACAATGCACATAGTAAACAACGCACTGTGATGTATGTTTGCTTTGTAGATGGTGTAGAAGAAGAAGGTCAGTCGCGGCTGCTCTGCTCATTATTCCCCACAGCAGCCTTTATGTTAAATCCCCGTTCACACCGAACACTACTCATAACCAGTGTGTACGGCCTCAGACTGACAGAATACTAATGTGTTCATTTACAGCCAAGCTCCTTTAGTAAGCATCTCTCTTTCTCCCCATCAGTCCATCAGCCTCATTGAGAGGGGGAACCCGTCACGGAGCCTGGAGAACGTGTGCCGCTGGGCCTTCGTGCAGCAGAAAGGAGACCCCGATCACGCCGAGCACCACGACCATGCAATTTTCCTCACCCGCCAAGGCTTCGGCCCCACGGGGATGCAGGGTAAGGCCCCCCCCCACCCCTCAGGAGGGACACGCTGCCGTGGTTCAGCCTGCAGCGTTCTGACCTGCGTCGTTCTGCTAATCCAAACACAGTTACAGCAGGTCATCATCATCATCATCATCATCATCATCATCACACATACACAGCAGCCACATCCGTGCACTGTTTTGCAAAATTTGAGTCTTTGGGAGGCTCACACACACACACACACACACACACACAGTACAAATCTTGGGTCGGGTGTTAAAAGTTAAACTATTATGCAAATGCCATCTAATTTAAGAGGCTGTTCATGCACACTCGGGTCTCATTTGTGAATTCTGTGCAGATTTCCTTTGAATGCATTTTAAATGCGGCCGCAACGACTCTTTGTGCCTCAGTTGCTCGAGGTAAAAACATCGAGCTGTTGCCATTGTCTGATTCCAAAGAAACATCAAGCACCGAACAATCACAGCGCCCTTTATCGCCAGTATCAAGTGCAAATAGCAGGAGAGATCCCGACGCCCCCAAATCCCTTTCATGCTTCATATTTAGCTGCTCCCTAATTTCTATTCTTGTGGGTGCAGACCTGAAAAGGCTCTGATCTGAAGGCAATTTGCACTGTCTGCCAGATATTGACTCCCTGCCCTGCTCCTGCTCTGTCTGCTGCAGCCAAACCGAAAGCAATGAGAGCACTAACCGGCCGAAGCCGACACTATTAAAGCCTCCACTTGCTTTATGCCTTTCTCTTTTATTTGGCTCCTTGAACAACAGCTGCGTTTACTTTCCACTCTGCAGTTGAGGATTGTGCTTTGGCCGAATCTGCTCATACTTTCCTATGTTGTGGAGACAAAGGGAAGGAATTAATACGCTGCAGTACACAGAAATGTGCCAGGCACGTTTTGTCCTACCTGAGGTGTTTACAGACTCGGCTGGTACAGTGGCGCTTTGTCAGATTTATTGAATGCATTTATGTTGGGTGCTGATAATTTGGAAATACAGAGCTGCTGCTGCTGCTGCTGCTGCTGCTGCTGCTGCTGCTGCTGCTGCTGCTGCGTCTTTGTGCGTCCACCTAAAAGCTTTGTTAATGATCTCAGCAACAAAACACGTTTATCAGTTGTACATCGTCCTTTGTTCAGAGGCGTCGACTCGTTTCTCTGAGCACCTGAGGGAGGTGAAAATACTGCTGCAGTGTAGATGAGTTTGTTTGTTTTGTGAGCTGAAGTTACAAGGATCAGAGTTTGTTTGGACTCGGGGAACAAAAGCAGCAAGTTTCACAGCCCCTGCTAAATCCCTTGGTGCTGCTGCCACGACAACGATAGTCAAATTTGCAATTTGTTGGTTACAGTCGTGTCGGTGCGGAGGTTTGATGTGACGCATCGCTGGAAACTTAAGATAGGGTTTACAGTCTGAGCTGGAACATTAAACTACAATAAGAGCTGAGAGCAGAAAAGATACTACAGCTGTGTCCCCATTCAGGGGCTGCGTCCTTCAGAGGACCCAGTCTACGCAGACTGCAGAGGCAACGGCTTCAGTTTCTGTTGGTGCATGGGACGGTCTCCTGTATGGATCATATATCCATACAGGAAGTGTGGAGACAATGGAGCTGTTACCATGGAAATCATACAGAATAATATCACATTTGATCATAAGTCACTCACTCACTTCTTTAATATCCTCCTGTTGAGAGACTGATGGATCCTCGCTGTGATCTGAACCCTCACCTGAACTCTGAGCTCGTTATCTTTCATCATCAGTCACCTTTTAAGCTCTTAAGTGACTTATCTTTGCCCACACACCAGGTGTTGTTTTGACTTCGGCAACAAATACAGTGTGATGTACACAGCAAGAGGAAAAAAGAAAAATCATATACCTATGAGATGACAGGTTATTAAAATTTGGAGGAATAAACAGGCTGCCGGTGAGTTTGTGATGCAACAGTCAATTTTAATTGGATGGCACAAACAGAAAAATATAATAAATCGCAAAAAAGTATTTTTCTTTCCATTTTATTTGGGTAATATGTGGGTTGTTCAGGTATGAACATAAAATAAGGTCCAGTGACGTCGCACCTGCTTCGAGCGGCTGCTACCGCTCGTTGAATTACACACTTTGATTTCTGAGTCGACCTCAAGTGTGAAGTCCAGTCAGCTTTCGCTGATGAGAGCTGAGGTGCATGGAGGTCTCCCAGCAGGACGAGTGAAACCACCTCAGGACCAGACGCAGCTTGTGTTCAAAGTCATTATTTCCTGGTGTTCTCTTTCTTTCTCTGCGCTCATGTCGTCGGGGAAATATTCACTCATGTTAAACCCCATGCTTTTGCATCTTGGCCAATCAGAGGCCAGAACGTACAGCACAGTGACCCGTTTAGGTTAAATCTAACTAAAGATGGCTGTGACCTCACCAGCAGGATTTTGACTCCGCCCCTAACTCCTAGCTAAACCATATGTGGTCAAAGAGGAGGAGCGTGAGTGGGGGGCACGGCTTGTGCCAAACACCACCAGTACTTGACCTCTGACCTTTAACCTTTATGCACGTTTGTTGTCTGAAGCTGCAGGTTGGTTGTTGTTTTCTTTTGCTCAGGACGCCATGAGATTGACAGTGTAATGGGTTCATAGTAAGTGAGGTCACCGCCTGCTTAGAAAACACTTTGCCTCCATGACTGATCAGCACTCAGCGCATGCCTGCACACAACATGCCACTGTAGCCTGCTTACCATAAACACAAAGCATTTCACCTTCTTCATCCTCGCCTCGTATGTAAAAGACTTTATCGAGTAAAAGAGTGAGTTATATTCTCCTCCCAGCGGATCTGGCACAGATGGAAAAACATATCAGTGTTTGTGTTTTGATGTGCAGCGAGCGACGCCTCAATTTCACACAGTCAACAGGAGAATTGAAGCGTCAGTAACGGCAGGAAGCTCAAAGTGTGACTTCTTCTCTCTTTATGAAAGGACAGAAGACGGCGCGGCGCCCCCCTGTCCCTCCGCAGACGCTCGGTAATTGAACTGAGTTTGATGCGGCATCAAAACATTTTACCCACTAGATTAAAAGCTGTCAGGTGACGTCGTCCTGTCCTGTCCTGGAGTCAGTGATGGTAAGGTGTGGGCTTGTTTTTCACACCTGGGCTGCCTGGGCTGTTATGTGTTAGTATGTGGTGCTTTACACTTCTTAATATAGACTGACATAAAGAAACGCAGCACGCAATTTCAGATCTTAATCTTCATTTTCATGCCATGTCAACACATAGGATGGTGTGAACGGAGAAGGTTTTCACCTGTCAGGTGCCTCAGGTGATACGTGAGCCATATACAGTCCATATAACATAAACAAACAAAAGTTGCTGAATGTGACTTATATCAGGTGTCTGCAGTGTTTTTCAGTCTGGTGAACAGGAAGTTTTCTCTGTGCTGTTTTTGTACCAGTCGAGTTTTGTTCAGTTTGTTTCCCTGAAGCAAAAGAGACTAATTTAATGGTCTAATTGAATCCTTCTCAGCACATTCACCATCTGGCTCTTAATGCAGACTCCTTTTGTTGTTGTTGTTGTATTTGAGACTGAAATATGACAATTCCCACACGGAGCAGGATCAGTTTTCCTTGATGCCATCAAAGACATTAGGACATGATTGGCTCCATGGTTTCCTGTCGAACTCCCAGGACCAGTGAGAGGCTGAATTGTTGTCTGGGGAAAACATCTGACAATCACTTCATTGCACTTCGCCCGCCCTGAGCCGATAAGCAATATGTCATTAAGGCCGCTCCGCTCGAGTGTGACTCGTTTTGAAATGGGATCATTTTCACGGCTGAGGCTTAAGAAAACAAAGCAAGCGAGCAGATTTCACCTGGCGGACAGTGAACGGACAATCAGAGGTTGATAGAATCAGTTGATGGTGAAGGTGGAATGGAAACGCCGCCTCTGTGAAGCTAATCCATCAAGCGACACGGGGAGAGACACCACAGACCTGTTCCATGGTGTTGCATACTTAGTCAAGGTTGTGATGTTGTGTCTCCTAATCCCTCAGTGACTCTGCTCACGGCAGTTAATTAACATTAGACACCCTTCACTCCTTTACATCACTCACTGAACACGACAGGTCGACAGGTCAGAAAACGCCCGTCCTTGAAATGAAAATGTGTTTTCCAGCTTTAATCTGCCAGATCCATGTCTATGTTATATCAGTATTTTATCTCCCCGAAAACAATTTAAAGACGTTTGATGACACATCCTGCACGTTAGGGCGTGATTGACATGATTGAGCACGTTTTGTGAGGGACTTCCATCAGTGGAGACTTCACATCCACTTAGTTGTCGTCTCACGGCGGCGTTTCATTCTGCGATGTGAGAAATATCTGCTTTTTTTTTTTTTTTTAAAGCTCCGAATGTGCTGGAAAACAGGGCACATCGTTCCATCAAGTGGAGACACAAGCTCTGAAAAAAACACTCAGGGAGAAATGAGCTTCCACATGCAAAGTGCACACTGTTATTTCAGGCTCTTGAAGTCGAGTCACATTCGTTTTCTGCCCAGAGAGTTTGAGGTGAGTGGCAGCCGGAGGACGCCCGGGGCGCGGACAGACATGAGATTCGTGTGGTTCAATCATCATGTATCGAAGATGAGAAACAGTGTTAGAGAATCTGTGTGGGATTGAAAAGTGAAAGGTTAAGCGTCACACGTCTGAGGGCAAGCGCCACGAAACCTGTTGATACTCAGGTGACTGTGCAGTAATCAGGAGACAGTCGGCCCTGATGGAAACATTAGGCCCAGGAGGACGCGCTGATTTCAGTCCTTTTCCAGCACAACACCATGAAAATGAAGAAAACAAGAACCGACCACCTGTAGTCTCTGGCCTCCACGCTGCTTTCAACAGTTCACTAATCCTGTTTTCCAGCGTGTTTGTAACATCAATGCAACACATTTGAAAGCAAAGTCATGTACTGAGAAGGGACATCAATCACCTTCTTTTAAAGTGGATTTATGTGCATTTTTTTGATAACCACACACATACAGCAGCAGCAGCCAGTGTTGGTGTCAAAATGATGCAGTATTGTGGTGAACTGGGGCCCAGATGTGGTTAAATGTTCCTGCAGGATCCACATCACTGGATTTTAGATATTTATCAGGGATGATTGACTTTCTGTTTGGAGCTGTTAGACCTTCTGTTGTATGATCGTCTTGGTCTTATTACTCATCTCTTATCTTACACAGTAAAATAGAAGCTGTGTTGTCATCATATAGAAGAGGAAGTGGTGTTAAATGGGGGGGTGTGTTGTTACACATGAGGAAGAGGGGGTTGCAGAGGATTACTGCTTGGTAAGTGTCTGTATTGCCCAGGTAAAGAAGGTGTTTGTCAGTCTGGTGGTGCAGGCTTTCATTTGATCTGTGGGCATGAGGGTGAACAGGTGATGAGCTGGATGAGAAGAGACCTTCAGAAAGGATCCGGCCGTGCCGAGGCAGTGAGGGGCAAAGGGGGCAGCCGGCGGTCTCTGAGGCCGTAGCAATGACCCTATGCAGAGGCTTCTTTCCTGTCTGCTGCCGTACGCCCAGCAGCTTCTGGCTGAGCTGTTGGTGGTTGAAATGAAGTCGGAGAAATACTCTACAGGTGTTTTCTGTTTGAGTTGTTTTATTCGACTCGTGATTGATCCTGACTTGTGTCCTCTTAGACAGCGCTGGTGCTCGGCTGCTGTCATGTCAGATTTTGTCTGTTTGCAGATTTTGATCTGTGTGTGTGTGTCAATGGCAGTGCAGAAGAAATGACTTCATATTATTCTCTGCAAACAAATGCATAAATGGTGTCAAAACGAGAAAATCCCAAGTTAATTTGGATTTTTCAGATTTGTTTCAGCAGCACATTTGAATCAATCCCAACAGCCCGGAGGTGGGAAACTCATCCGGCGCTGGTTCATAAATTTGCAGATTGATGTCCAGAGCGATCAATGAGTTTATTTTTAAGTCCGGACAGAGCTTTATCTGTGGCACTGTGCCAAATGTATATTAGCCATGCTGTGCCAGAATCTATACTGCCTGCTGTCTGTCCATGCCTGTTAGCATGTGGCTCATCTCCTCTAAAATGTAAGTGTGTGTGTGTGGTTTGGATCTGTATAATGTGAGACAAGATGAATGTGACTCCATTAGGTCGCAGCCTCAGTGGGCATGTGTTACTGTCAATAGAGCGAGCAGCAAGCAGCAGCAGCAGCAGCAGCAGCAGCAGAGGGAGGACTGAACCAGGAAACGCATGTTTATTCTAATTTTGGCACAGTTGAGAGAGACATCTGCAGCTTCCCTGCTGTCGCTTACTAATGTCAACAACATGGTCTCAGCCACGAATGAAGTGTAGCAGCCGCAAGTGAAAATATAAGTTTTAATAACGATTGATAATTATGATGCTGATAAAAAAAGAAACAGCACTTCCTTCCTTCTCGTGCGGCGCCTCCTCGTCCTGTCGTCTCCATGTTATCTGTTTCCTCTTCCATAAACACTTCACGTATCGTCACAGCCGTGTGTGTGTGTGTGTGTGTGTGACACAAAACACACAGAGTGAACTCACACAGACTCATTATACACAGATTTGTCCTAGTTAAAGCCTCCTCCTCTGCCTCAGGAGGTTGAATGATTGAAACGTTATATTTGTAACTTTCCCAAACGGTGTCGGAGTTTCTGACGATCTACAGGCGGCAGGAATATTTCAGTGGGAATAAATAGTTGATAAAAAAGATCTGAAGTAACTCTGAATGTTGGTTTTGGAAATTAAAGTTAAAATTTTCGATACTTTGATCAGCACAATAATAATAATTAATGTTATGTATCTGCACAGTGAACATCACCAGGGTTTGAGATGTTTCTCTCCGGCAGCTGAAGCACAGTTAACTTTTACATAAGTATGTTTAAGTAACTTAAGATGGAGGAAAGTGTTACATTTGCATTTACATACATGATCTATATTTCCCATGTATAGATTTATCTTTATCTACCTCCATCCTGAGCACCTGTAATCTGACATAGCATCAAACCAGACTGATACTAAGTAAACCACTAACGACAGGCAGGCTACGGTTTTAATTTGATTCTCAGCCTCACCAGTTTCCATGAGTCACAGCTCATGACTCACCTCTGATCTGCCCTGATAACACAGCACTGTGCAGCGACGATATATTAAAACCTCTTTCATTATAACAATGTTAACTGTGGCTGCAGCTATGATGAGGTGACAGCGAGACGCCATGATCAGCAGAAGAGAAAACTCGCAAATAGTCCCTTTAAAGCTCCATTGAAATTGACTCCCTGTGGTCCCATATGTATATATATATATATATATCTTTCTCTTTCGTTTCCATGTTTTAAAACTTGTTCAGAGGAAGTAAAGGTGTAGCTTCAGTGAAGTGCAGTGTGGCTGTGGAGCCATGTTTGGCGTCATGGTGGCTCCTGGCTGCAGATGTTGTGATACAGTTACCGAGGAAACTTCTTCTTTATTCCACATCATTGATTTATATTGTTATGAATGTGATAGACTTAACAGAAATACACTACACTACCTATCCACACACTCATCTGTACAACACTGGTTCAATATATAGCCAAGTTCATTACTTTGTCCAAGGACATTTTGACATGTGAACTGGAGGAGCTGGGAGTCAAGCCACCGCTCACACCTCCTCCACCTGTCGAGTGAAAGGTGAAGTCTTGTAGATTGAAAAGTAGAAAGTTGTGTCTGATCGTGTCCTGAGGGCTCTGACGGTCTTCTAGTGATTTCAGACGGTGATGGTTTTGCACTATAGACGTGCCACTGTCTGTCAAGTATGTCCCGAGGTTTCTGACGACGGTAATTGGATTCAGCGGTGAAGGTTACTCTCTCCACCTTTTTTTTCCAGAATAAGAAACTGGAACGTACTGAAGCGTGGTTGTAGGCTTTGTCTAATATGGATGTATGGTAATTTCTTTCATAGAGTTTTGATTTTATCTCCTCAGCTTTGCATTTGAATTCACCCAGTGCCGAGCGTTTTCTCTTTCTTAGTCTCAGGAGGTGTCCCTCAGGTTCGCTGTGTTTCAGATGGGTACAGTAATCTCTGCTCTACTTTCCATATCACACTCGGTTTCAGTGTTTCATTCAGTCAGGTTTGAACAAAATGAGCCAAACTTCTTCTTCTTGTAAAAGTGTAAAGTCATGAAATGCCAACATTTGGACATTTTTCTTTTTTAACCATCCTGTCTCCTTGTGTCCGTCAGGTTACGCTCCAGTAACGGGAATGTGCCACCCGGTCCGCAGCTGCACCCTCAACCACGAAGACGGCTTCTCCTCGGCCTTCGTGGTGGCTCACGAGACCGGACATGTGTAGGTTCTTCTTCTTCTTCTTCTTCTTCTTCTTCTTCTTCTTCATCTTCTTCTTCTTCCTGAGGTGACATTGTGTTGCGGTTCAAGGGAAACCGTTGTCCTTCTGCTTAATACCGCAGTGAACATCTCCCTGGGGCTTTTCTCCTCCCTGTGATCTCTATATTAAGTGACACTGGGGACCTTTAAGCAGATCAGCCTTGAGCGCTTTGACAACAAACATGTTAACCTTTATTGAATTTCATGGTTTGCTTATCGAGACAAGGACTCAGCCACTGTTTTGTAATGTGGTGTCACCCAGCTCACCTGTCCTCACACTGCCTGCGACATGTTTCACTTCTGAAGGGAAGTTCAGAAAAAACGGCGCCAGAACTCACTCGCCGGAGACGCAGGAGGCGGAGTTGAGCACGTCACCGGAAATATCACAAATGAGCATTTAGGTTTATTCACTGACTGAGAAAATGCTCGACAACACGTTGAACAGAGCACCAGACTGAATCAGGGTCGTGTCACGTGGCTGAAACTCAGATGCATCAACAGGCTGCATCCGAATTCACTTATTATTCATGCACAACATTCACGTGTTGCATTTTGGCCTCGATGGTACAAATTCATTATCCATAACAAAATCTTAAGCTGAATAAGTAAAACCTTTGTGATGTGTGACTGGATGATCAACACCCCCCCCCAACACACACAGCGATGATATTTAATATCCACTGTGAAATGTGAGGATGCCTCCTGTGTGCGATGCCCTCGAAAACCCTCTGAGAAACAAGGAAAAGAAAACAAGGACCATTTGACGAGTGCTGGAGGAGCTGTGGCTCTGAACTGCAGCTCACAACAATAAACACGTCACATCAGGCTGATTTTCCACTTTCTTGCTCTTTTCAAGCTATTTAACATTTTCAAGAAAGAAGGAGCAATTACTTCTCCCAGGATGATGCGGTCGCTGATTCAAGTGCTTCAAACCAAACCTTTGAAACGAGCTCGGTGGAAACAGCAACAGAAATAATCAGAGTTCCTCAGAAGCACAAACATGACTTTTATTTTTTTTTTTTAAGTTTTTCTAATCAGGCAACTTTTCAACAGCAACTGCAAAAAAAACCTAAGCAGGCAAACAGAGTACAAAGAGCCGGGTCGAGGTAAAATCCAAAAAACACAAACACCATCAGGACCGAAACAGGCAGGCGGAGATCAGAGCGGTGGACATCCAAGGCTTATGGCAAGAAGACAGTCTGGCACAGAGAGTGTAAACGCACTGGTGTGTTTACACTGTGCACCAGGGAGCTAATGAGGTGAGTGAGGAGGACCAAGAGAAGGTCAGGTGATGCTACAGGTGCAGGGTCAGACTTAAAACAATCAGGTTGAACCACCTAGAGGATGAACGGACAGACAGGAGCTCCAAATCACAATGATGGAGGAAAGCGAAGGCGTCGTTCAGCAGGAAGCAGCAGCCGCAGCTGTCAGACAGAGGGAACCAGCTGAGACCAGAGACACCCCTGCAGTAGTCAGACCCAGAGGACGAGTGAACAATGTGAGGATTTCTTCTCCAGCGATCGATATATAAAACAAACACACACAGAGTTGGGCAATCCTTTGAATTTAAGTTCAAGATTAAACCATTGTAAAGGAAAAAGAGCGATAACCAAAATCCCGAGACAGACGCTAAGCCTCTGCTCTGAGGACAGTGAAGTGGAGGGAAGAGGATGTTTTCAAGTCTTAAGTGTTTCCTCAGATGAGGAGATAAACGGCTCCAAGAGGCACAACACTGGCTTAAAGTCTGGCCAGCGAGGCGCTACAGATTAGATCCTGCAGGGATATA
Organism: Caranx ignobilis; assembly: GCA_021432705.1. NCBI lineage: Eukaryota > Metazoa > Chordata > Actinopteri > Carangiformes > Carangidae > Caranx > Caranx ignobilis. The sequence continues at coordinate 2,591,161 of JAFHLA010000010.1, read as the reverse complement.
CAGATATTCATCAGAAGAAGCTGCCTTCATCTGGTGTTTTCATGACGACGCGTTTCACCCATCGTCGCCCCTTCGTCCCTTTGTGCTCGCTGAAATGATATTTTCTACATGAGCAGGCTTCACATCCGTCTGTCCGTCCGTCCTTCCATTCATCCATTCATTCATTCACTCTTGGTCCACCTGTTTCATAAAGCAGTGTTTCTTTGGACGGCATACCTGAACAACGAAAGGCTTTTTCCTCACATCGTGAGGAATCCAACACATCGTGTACTTGTTACGGTTTTGTTTGTTAATCAATCTGGCTAGCTGGTTAGCGATAGTAAGCTCCGCCCCCCCAGTCAAAGATAAAATATAAATAGAGCGTCCCTGTTTCAGTCCTGAATGTTTGATTGTTATTGTTTCTGAGAGGACTTTATTTGTTCTCTGTGGTGTCGAGGGGTCAGACGACGATGTCCGGTGACCCCTGACCTAAACGCGCCGTTTCAGGGGCATCATCGGTTCTCTGAAATTCATTCCTGCATTTTCATCTGCCTTTGTATTTGTTTGATAACGAGCTCCTTCACATCACAAAGGCCTCAACAATAACACAGCAACTGATCAACTTTCAAACCAGGCGTCCTGAGGTCAGGAGCAGTGATGGAGCCTCCTCGTTTGACCCCCAGTCTGATGCAATCAGTGATCAACAACCACGAAGAAGAGACCTCAGACCTCCTCTTCTTTGTTTTCAATTAACCACCTCTCATGGTTTTTTTTTTTTTTTTATCTAACACGACTTTTCAACGATGGCACAAAGTCGCATCAGATCATTATTTCCTCAGCTTTAATCTTGGTAGAATGAGTCGAGATGAGACTTTAATCAACGCGAGACGCCCTTTGTTCCTGAACGTCACATTAATCACACGTCCACAGTAGAGACTTAAGCTGCAACCGTATAGTTTTAGAACAGAGAAGTAGGTTTCTGGAGACACATCTTACATCCTGATGTGTCATTATTATGCTGCTTGGGTGGAAAACTCGGAGCCACCAGAGGTTCATGAAGTCTGAGGGGACATCGATTGAATCAGCAGAGAAGAGAACAGAAGACAGACATGTCGACGCCACAGAAACACACTTGAGAAAAGCAACAAAGAGGAAGCTGCATGGACACAGTCAGCGTGCTGACGGCTGCCTGGAGTCTGGCTTCATCTCTGTCCCTCATGATTAAGTGCGAGTCCACGAGATTCAGTCATTAGCTTTATCAGAAAGTTTCCAAGTTTCCACAAGGTCGCCGTCGTTTTGTGTGAGATGTTCGAGAGCGAAAAGATGCGACAGCTTCTATAGGACAGGACCTGCAAACAAAAACATGCGTCAGCGACGAGTCGTCAGAGCTGCGCTGCCATAGAAACAAAGGGATTTAATTATATAATATAGAAAACTTATTTCTAAGGAAACGCTCTCTGACTCACAGGGAAGCTGTCGATTCAAAATAATTCACCGTAGTTCTCCAGTTGAACTTTCGCTGGTTCCTCACAATCAAACTCGGTTCATTTCAGTTTTTAATTAAAAGCCCAGAGCAGGTGATGATCCTCAGCTCTTTAACAAACCTTAGACACTTTTATATATTAACAGCTTTACTGATAAATGTTTTTTACTTGACGGCTGCCAGCTATTAGGAAATTAGTGCTTCCTGTCGTCCATCACGTAAAATACTAAAATACCAAGTCGTCAGTGGTCTGAATGAATCAATCACCAGAGTTGCACAAACACATTTTCACTCAGAGATGTCACAGCTTTATACGAACGACTCAAAATAAAACCAGCTCAGACAGAAAAGTTGTTCAGCGTTAAAAGCATTAATGGAGGGAAACTAATCTGAGACACAGAGGAGGATTTGATTTTGCCGTTACATTCACAGAGTTCAGTGATTTTCGTTTCTCTTGTCGATCTGAAGTTTTCCTCTTTTCCAGAGCTGGACCCAGACAGTCAATACTTGCAGTACTTCCTGTAGCTAATACTGTGTATTCAAAGAACATATATTGTCAGTGTGTTGTGGTGATTGATTTTTGAAGAGTTTTGGTGAATACAATTGACGACTGGGTTTTGTGTCGAGAGTTTTGAGAACTGAACATTTCAGAAAATGTGTTTTAGCGGCTGTGAAAAACTGTAACTCCTATAGATCATATAAGCAGAGTACAGAAATAAAAGTTTAATGTTTTCACAAAGATTAAATATTCACTCTCAAAAGTGCACAGTCCTTTTTTTTTAATGATGGTAATTGATAAATGATTAAAGATGGAGCGCATCTTGTTCAGATGGACACGCTCTAAGAGGCGTGTTTGGTTCTTGCTGTATATGAACAGCTCATTAACTCAACTCAGCTTCTACAGAGAGAATAAAGAACCAAACTCAGATCTTTAAAAAAAAAAAAACTATTCTGACTAATATTTGCAGAAGGAAACTAAACATTGGGAGCAAAGGCGAGTTCACAAACAGCAGCAGAACATTGGAACATATGGTATCGACACCTCACCAGCTCACGCTGATGTTTATTGATCGTCACTGTAATGTTGGCGAATCACGAGTGAGGACCTGACAGCCTGTTGTCAGAGGTCAACTCGGGTCAGAGAGCGAAGAGCAACACGACACATGATATCGGCTGAAAATCCAACATGTTTTCTCAGTTATAGAAAAAGTGTTTTGAATCGAAAATATTGTTTTTTCTTCTCCACAACCACAAACAACTCCAGCGCTGTGATCGCAGGGTTGTTTTTTTTAAATGACACTGGAGCGATGTGTGTGATAGAGCAGAGTGCATGATGGGAGGGAGACAAATGATGCATAATGATTGGTGAAGCCCAGCGGAGACACATGCAGCAGGAACAGAAAAGGCAAACGCCATCTGTCCGGCCCATAATGCAACAGTCTGAAGCAGTTTGAGGCTGCACGTACGTGTTGTCTGAGATTAATAACAATCACATTAGTCTGTCTCTAGGTTCCCCTCACATGCACTCGGCATTCATAAAGCAGCTCAGTGAGAAACCTGTCATACTTTGGGAAGTATTTATCCAGGATTCACTTCCAGATTCATCTGACACATTGATTTTAATCATGCTATACACATTATATGTAGACGTAGACGTTCGCCTTAAAGCTCCATACAGGTAGACGTGTGGCTCCATACAGTAAAGGTAGACGTGTGTCTTAAAGCTCCATACGGTATAAAGGTAGACGTGTGTAAAGCTCCATACAGTATAAAGGTAGACGTGTGTCTTAAAGCTCCATACAGTATAAAGGTAGACGTGCGTCTTAAAGCTCCATACAGTATAAAGGTAGATGTGCGTCTTAAAGCTCCATACAGTATAAAGGTAGACGTCCATGTGTAGTGTGATTATAAAGCAGCTCTAGGTTCTATATTAATACTGTGAAAGTATCAAAGCCTCAGTCCACAGAGAAATGCACACAGCCTGTATTCAGACACTGAGCCTTAAACCAGCCGTCAGGACTTCCTGTCACTTTGTGATGTCACAAGAGAGTAGTCATCAAGCCCCGCCCAGCTAAACTCGCCATCCAACACTTTGCAGGATTTGTTTTCTCTGAGTGTTTTCTTTTATCTAAAATCTGCTCTATTTTTATTGGATCACTCAGAAAACAGTCAGCGAATCAGAAGAGAGGCCCAGAGCCTCCTCTCTTCTCTTCTGACAGCGACCTGTTGTTACTAGAGCACAAACAAACCTCCACCCACTGATAAATCTCAGGTAAGTTGGTTGAAAGCTCCAGAAAAGAGGCAAAAAAAGTCAGATTTTTGACTTTATTCTTAGTGACACTTTCTGAGGGTTTTAGACGTTGACCATTAATTCTCAAGTCTCCGGCTGGACTTGACGACCACTCATCTGTCTGCTCTCAGCTAAAAGGTATAAAACGTCCCCAGGAGAATTGAAGGCATTTGACTCCAATTCCTCTAAAGTCTGAGATTAGATTGAAATCATGGGCTGTTTCAGGCCTTTTACGATCGTTATTGCCGTTACAACTGTCAGACTGGTCTGTGTGAACAAGGTGCTTTCAGGGGACAGGAAGTGAAGGAGATCTCTCTCTCTCACACACACACACACACACACACACACACACTCCACCTCAGCTTCCTTCATTTAAATATTTAAATTAAGTTTTACAGGGGAAAAAAAAAAAGCTGCACGTCGCACACAGAGGAATCACTTTTTGTTATTCATGAGTTCATGATTCAGCCCGATGGCCTTCGGCTCAACAGAAAGCTAATCATCCCTAGTTTGCCAGTCTTTTATTGGGGGATGTTATTCAATATTTCCACAGACCTGTAAAGGGAGACGCTGGTAACTCTCTATCCTCTACGGTGGCTCAGAGGGCTCAATGCACTGCAGTTTAAGAAAGCGTGCTGCAAAACACAATGGATGTGTTTCCAGTCAACACAAATGTGGATGAGATGTGATTTTCTGCCTCGTGTCTCTAAGGAAAGGAAAAAAAAAAAAAAAAACTCTTCACATCAACACGTTTGTTCATTTGCATGTGTTGTGATCTGCGTGTTGTTAAATTGACGAAGACGCTCATGTAAAACTGATGTGTTTACTAATGAATCAACCGCCAAACCGTCACACTAACGATCTCTCATCATGTCAAGGCATCACACGTCATGAAATATTTTTCATGACAGTTTAGAAGGAAAGGGAAGATAATGATAACGACATTTGATGCCCACCTGTAAAGTACTATAGTTAAACTGAATATGAAACATCTCAGCAGATTGAAAAATAACGATGAATCTCACTCTTTTTGACCAAACCTGTTATTGTTGTTCACTTTTGGCTGCCAAATCAAAGTACATGTTGATTTACCATCAATCATTGGTGAGGGATTTGTTGCGCCTTGACATCCTGCAGCTGTGTGAAATAAACAATGTGCCCGTGTCTCCCTGTGTGTGCAGGCTGGGGATGGAGCACGACGGCCAGGGGAACCGCTGTGGGGACGAGACGACGATGGGGAGCGTGATGGCTCCACTGGTGCAGGCGGCTTTCCATCGATACCACTGGTCCATGTGCAGCGGACAGGAGCTGAAGAGATACATCCAGTGAGTTCACACCTCTGTGTTGATGTAGAAGTGACGTGGAACTGCTGCCAGTGTCTTTTTATACTTTTTAGTTCTGGCTGCATTGTGTCAACTTATGAGTTTTGACAATTTAAAGCTCCATACGGTATAAAGGTAGATGTTGGTCTTAAAGCTCCATATGGTATAAAGGTAGACGTTGGTCTTAAAGCTCCATACAGTATAAAGGTAGACGTCCATGTGTAGTGTGATTATAAAGCAGCTCTAGGTTCTATATTAATACTGTGAAAGTATCAAAGCCTCAGTCCACAGAGAAATGCACACAGCCTGTATTCAGACACTGAGCCTTAAAACCAGCCGTCAGGACTTTCTGTCACTTTGTGATGTCACAACGATGCAGTTACCCAAAGCCCCGCCCACCATCATTCAACACCTGCAGGATTTGGTTTCTCTGATTGTTTTATTCTGAAATCTGCTCTGTTTTTTATTGGATCACTCAGAAAACAGTCAGCGAATCAGAAGAGAGGCTCAGAGCCTCCTCTTTTCTGATTGGCTGACACTGGCCTGTTGCTACTTGTGCTCCACAGAGAAGATGGAAGACTACACTGAGAAAATGTACATGTATATCTCCTCTAATGGATCAATAGTTCATATAAAACACTGGAGGAGAGGAAAATATGAACCTTTAAAAGAGTCACAGCAGGTTTTCTGCAGGAAGCAACTTTTTCAAATAAGTCGGACCAACCCTGAAAGAAGTAATGTGTTGAAGTCGAGAGGTTTTTCCAACCTGTGTCATGAGTCAGGAGAAATGTCAAATGCTTATAATGTGTTGACAGTACCAAGTTTCGTTCTGTTCTCTTTCAGCTTCGCTGCAACTAACAAATAAATAAATACTCTGAACTGATAAGATGACTGAGAGGTGTTGTTTAAAATGAGCCTGGCAGATCGCACCAGTCTGTAAACTCACTGCACCACTGCATAATTCAACTTTGAACAGCAGCGTCTCATGGACTCACCCGGACACACACACACTTCTTCCAGCATTTTCTCAGATGCAAAACAGCGTCACGTCATCTGCAAACAGCTCATGCACCCGCGGCTCGTGTGTGTCGGGTTCACAGGCATCGGCTTTTTCACTGAGCTGTGAAAGAACCGATTTCTGATTGGGAACTTCAGCAGAGCGTGAACGCCGAACTATTGACAGAGCACAAAAGGAGATGACGGCAACAATGTGCGATCAAAGCCCCAGCTCCCGGCCTGTCGCTGAGAGAAATCTATATATTGTATGAAAAGTGATCGTTCAGAATGATAATGCGGGAGCAGAGATGTGAAGTGCTCTGGTTTTGAGGGGGGCAGGCACGTTTGAAAACATCAACACCGACTGAAGGTGCGGTTTGTCTCGTCCGGCTGTGATCAGCTGTTCAGTGCAAAACAAGCTACTGTGAATTTCCTGTGTGACTTTTTCTCAGGCAATTAGTGAGAACATTCACAGGAATCAAAGTGGTGCACGTTCACTCGAGTGAGTAATCAGGAGCCGCACGACAACACTGAATTTGCTGGAACTCAAAATGTTGAATCCAGATGAATTTAATCTGGTTTCTGTTTTCAAAACATGACTTTTTTGGGGGGGGGTTTGGATTCATTATAATGTTTGCTGATGAACGAGGTCATAAATTAAAGTGCTTGACTCCACATGAAGGCTCAGGCAGGAGGAGAAACATCACAACCACAAGCTGAGGAACAGGGAAGCACACGATGGCAGGAGGCAGGGTTGCCAGGTCTGTGAGGCAAAAGCAGACTCAAAACCAGCCCAGACACAGGGCACGGGTGGTGCAGTAGCATTGGCATGTTATTTGTGTGTCTGTGGGGCATGCAGGTGGCGTATGTGGAGTCAGTGTGACAGGATTTGGGTATCAACACTTGTCATTCAAATATGAATCTTTATTCATAAGCATTATTCATAGGTCTGCCCCACACCCAGCCTGCGGACATAATATATTTTAGCTGCAGCGTGGAAAAACATGGACCCGGCAACCCGGGGCAGGAAGGTTAAATCTGAAACGTGAAGAAAACAAACACCACCTCGAGGAAACAAAGAGCTAAAAGAGATAAAGTGTAAAAGTTGAGTGAGCTGCGAGGTCAGAGGGGTCAAACGCTTGTGATCAGTAATGGAATCAGTGGAATGAACTGAACTGCGATGACTCACATGGGGTTAACGTAATGTCAGCGTTTCTACGGCAACAACTCTGTGAGCACAACAACAGCAGACGTCCAGACTGTAAAGTGTTGTCAGCTGAACTCACACTTTCTAAACAATCAACATGTGCTCCGGTTGGGGGGCGGGGTTATTGATCCTGTGGGGGAAATGAATACCCTCTGGACACATGGAAGGTTTTTTAAAGTTCAGGAAATATTAGTTTTATTGATGAGTATTGATATTGTGAGTGTATTGGACTTTAATGCCCTGGTTTGCTCTGCACACTCTGCAGACTCAGAGACAAAGAACCAATGATTGATAAAGACAGTAGACAAACATGGAGGGACTGTGGAGAAACAGGAGGGTTGTTGATCAAATATACCTGAAAGAATCAGGGATGAATATTAATGTCAGACTGTGTAAGATACCGACATGTTGCTGTTTACACTCGAGGTTGATATCAGCTGTGTGTTTTTTTTTAAATCCTACAGCACCTACGACTGTCTCCTGGACGACCCCTTCAAACACGACTGGCCACAGCTGCCTGAGCTCCCCGGCATCAACTACTCGATGGACGAGCAGTGTCGCTTCGACTTTGGCGTCGGCTACAAGATCTGCACTTCAGTGAGTACAAACTGAGAAGCCTGTCCCCGAAAAAAGTAAACGTATGCACTGTGAAGAAACTTTGTTTGCTGTCAGAGAGCTCCACTGTCAAACTGAGAGTCTCTCACACGTTAGAAATGAAACTCTTGATAAAAATTGTTAGGACTTTTATTTTTTTTCCTCTCCTCTCCCCGCTCACATCGCCTCCATCGACACCCACCTGTAACTCAAGTCTGTATGTTTTTATAAAAGCGAGATGAAGCCAGATAAAAAAAAAAAAAAGTTGCTCTTTCATGATGCAAAATAAGTTTCATTTTATCATTTGCTGTTTTGAATTTTCGGGAGACTGTGTGTGTGTGTGTGTGTGTGTGTGTTGTGTGTGTGTATGTGTATGTGTATGTGTGTGTGTGTGTGTGTAAGGACTGAGCAGAGACCTTGGACTGAAACGATGACTCAGCTCTTCATTCTGAACTGACGTTGATGTTTCTGTGAAAGTATTTTGATTTTTCAGTGCCTGAAGGCCGACGACTGAGCGGGCGAGGCAGCAGACACCTGAGGCTTTGTCATCTCTCTGCTCTTTTTTTGTTGTTGTTGCACCTTGAAATTTTCCGCGGTTATTTTTGTATGTTGATTTCTAACGCGACAAACCTGTCAGCACCTGTCGGCTGTCATTTTGAAACTTTGTTGGCGTCCTCTTCAGTAGCTCAGGCTTTTCTGAAAATGCACGATCAGAGATATTAAAGCTCCTACAAGGAGCTTGATTTTGGCGACGCCTGTCATTTAGGCTGTATTCAGACCTGGCTCGTCTGGGAAACAGGGAGCGTTTGACCTCAAAGATCGGTTCGTTTGGTTCATATGTCACATCTCAGCTCGCTTCCATTCAAGCCCGGGAGCAGTTCGTTTGCAGTGAGACCGTAATCGACTCAGCAACCGACACAACACGCGTCACACTGCTGATGTTACATGGGTCTCAACGGGCCGGCCCGACCAGACCTGCTGGTTTAGGCCAGGGATGATTGGGTTGTGTACAAATGCTGTGGGTCGAGTCCAGGTTTCAACCGTGGGTCGGGTTTCTATTTTCAGGCCCATTGAGACCTCTGTTGCATATAAAGGGAAACTCCTCCTCCTCCTCCTCCTTCCGGGTCAGATTCCTGACCAATCAGAGAACAGTTGGTCTGTGCATGGCATTTGTTTACACCTTTGGACTGTTACTATGTGAAGATAAACAACCCAGAAGAAAAAGGCAACAGTCATATCGTCTTAGCCCCGTGAATCAGAACAAAGCAAACGGGCCACTGGTCTGAATACACCCTGAGTGAGACGACCACCATGATAACCACTCACTCAGCAGCACAGACGCTGTAACTGACTGAAACCAGCTCCTCTTCCTGCCTGTTGATCCGACGGCCGTGGAGCCGAGCATGACGTCGTTAACCTCCTGCGGCAAAGTGATGGAGCTCAATAACATGTAAACGTGATCAGTTCACCCTCGGCTCTCTGAAGGTCGCAAACGTAACAGCTGTTTACCCCGAAGGCCGCCGTGTGAGAGCGACCCAGCCCAAGTCTGAAGTGACTTCCATCACAGAATTGATCAAACTCGTCCAAATGAACATTGATCGATGTGCGAGTCGATCAGGGGCTGTATAGCGTTTGTAGAGAACGGGACTGAGGTGACTGACATGTTCAGTATCGACATCATCTCCTCGTTACGTTGACAGAAAACATAATTCAGTTGCAGTCATGTTTCCTTCAGAGTGAATTAGCTGTTGTAAAGTTCACTTCATGTTTTTCCTGCTCGATTAATCACTTTTTATACAAAAAGACAAACATTTACACTTTTGTTTTTGCTGCTCTTTCTTTTTAAGTCTGATAATAAACTGACTACGGATCAGTTTTGGACTGTTAAATAGATGCTGCAGCTCGTAGCAGCTTCACACTCATCAGACTGATATTCAGTTTTAACCATTTATGTGAAGAGTGAAGCTCAGTTCAAAAACTGATCAAGTTTCTCAGACGTCATACTTGTATTTGATGAAACATTGACCTCAGGGTCAGATTCACTGTCTGTTCCAATTATTATCACTTTATTGATTTGAGATTGAAGGTTTCTCATAATACAATAGATCCATAACAGATAAATTCAGTTCATTCTCTCACGTCAAACATCCTTCTACCTTTTTTTTTTTTTTTTTACCTCCTTTACACGAAGACACTACGAGAAAATGAGCCATGAACGTATCACAGCAGTGATCTCCTGCTGCTGAGATTACAGACAATGACACAGCTCATTTTTTGATTTTCCACTTCCAGGAAAATGAAAAACCAAATTGCAGAAAGAAGCGAACCAATCTGAACGAATCAAAGAGCTACGCATGAAGCTGACAGAGTGCTGCTGTCTTGGGTATGAGCGAATATTGAGCCCTGTGCAGTGCATCGAGGTTCCCTCCAGAGTTTTCTGGATGTTGCAGGAGCAGCTGAAGCTTCTTGACAGCGCTGATCACTCATAAGAAAACAGAAGAGATCTGCGCTTCAGTCTGACGTGCATTGATCAGCATCGGCCTTGACTGTCATTACAAGGGCACCTGTCGATCAGTGGGATCAATCCTGTAGTTTGTGAAAAGCCACAACAACAGCAACAACTCAGAAATGACCAATGAGCTCTGAAACTGCAGCTTCATTCAGAGGGAAAGGTTCAAAAATCCGACTGGGCAGTGAACACAACACCAGACAGAGTTGGATCTGAACTCATTACACGGACCCTGATGACTTTTTTTAATTAGCCAGCCAACCAGAGCAGAAAACAAAGATGAACAACATTATCCTCCTGAATGAACTCAGGCTGGCTTCCTGTCGTCTCCATCCTCCTCCTCATGCTGTGTAACCTGACTGGTGTTTATACTGGACCGACTGGGAGCTGTGGTCCTGAACCGCTGCTGCTGCTGCTGCTGCTGCTGTGATGCACAACTTCTCAAAAAGATTGTTTTGTTTCTAACTTTGATATTCTTAAAAGTCGGCTCAGTGTGCCGCTGCCTCAGTGTTTAATCAGCGATTAGGATACAGATGGCCAAAGCGTGCGGGCAGAGCCGTCGGGCCAAACACAACATCATCTCCTGGTGAGAGAGACGACGATGACACAGAAACAGACGTCACCACAACACAACCGTGTCTACATGTCCCTCCCTGCTGCTCGTCCTCTCTGACCCTTATCTCTCTTTTATTCCATTTTTTTCCAATTTGTGGAGCAGCCTATCAAGTCAAGTCCCCTCACAGTCGATGGCCACTCCAGCACTGCAAGCTGAGATTAAAGCACTGACCTGCAAACAGTGATTACTGGTCTGCAGTTGTTAAAAAATGCACACACACACACACACCCACACACACACACACTCCACACTGAGTCCACTCAGGGTGTTAAATGTTTTCCACAATGATATCGTAATTAATTTTTTGCTTTTACCGCGGAGAGCCTCCCTTGTTGCATCAACAAATTTTACACAATTGAGGTCACGGGCCTCAGCGGTCGATCTCCAGAGAGGAGAGAGCTGCAGTCTGAGCGATGTGTCGGAGCCTCCTGGTGTTTTTGTCTGAGCCACGAGCTGAAAGAGTTTTTTTGTTTGTGTAGAGAAAGTCATTAAATCCAGTTAATTGTCTTGTGTACGTCTGCAAAACAAAGTCGCTCGTCCAAGAGACACGGCTGTTCAAATATTAAATCGAAATATTAAATATTCAACGAATCCCAGGTCGAGTTTGAGAATTGTACATTTTCCAAATGCTGATCGTTGACTTGGTCAAAGAAAGTTTTTCCGAATCAGTGACCTGAGTCAAGGTGATCTCTGAATCTCCTTCGCTCTGTTGTTGTGGCGTCATGAAAAGGTTTCACTGTTTAAGTAGAATGAGATTCTCCAGAGGTTCAATAGAAAGTGGAGGGAACCAGGGCTTTTACTAAAGTGATGAGCAGCACTAATTACACTGATGATTAGAGGTCTGTCTTCATCTAATACCAAGTTCCCATCAGTGTGGCGATGATGGATTTGACTTGAAAGCACTGTTTCAAATACGTCCTGCAAAACACATCTAATTACAGACAGTCACATTGAGAGTCTGAGATTCAGGGTTTGTACTGAGTGATATTAGGTTGTCGTTTCGCTGCAGTGCCTCCTGCTTTACATTTTGCAAAGCTGATGAGTTTGTGTCCGTCATGTATCATGTGTGGGTGCAGGTTTTCCCCTTCACCTCAACCACCTGTTTTATTGACTTGTTAGGGACACACTCCCATGTTTTATAAAGCAGCATCAAGCCTCAGGCCCTCTTCAATAGTTGACAGGCTGCTTTAGATGCACATGTTCCCTGACAAAATTATAATTAAATTCACATTCACACAAACTATTAATACACATTCAACCATGGATTGTTGCAGCTGCTTTGCCTGATTGATAATCCTCCCTTAAAGGCCCCAATCAGTATAAAGGTAGACGTGTGTCTTAAAGCTCCATACAGTATAAAGGTAGACGTCCATGTGTAGTGTGATTATAAAGCAGCTCTAGGTTCTATATTAATACTGTGAAAGTATCAAAGCCTCAGTCCACAGAGAAATGCACACAGCCTGTATTCAGACACTGAGCCTTAAAACCAGCCGTCAGGACTTCCTGTCACTTTGTGATGTCACAACAGAGCAGTCACACTAAGCCCCGAGGCCATCACCTGGACCCACCATCCAGCAACTTGCAGGATTTGGTTTCTCTGGGTGTTTTATTCTGAAATCTGCTCTGTTTTCATTGGATCAGTCAAAACAGTCAGCCTATCAGAAGAGTGACTCAGAGCCTCTTCTCCTCTGATTGGCCGACAGTGACCTGTTGTAACTAGAGCTCCAGAGAGAAGCTGAGAGAGGAGATGGAAAACTACACTGAGTTGGTTTTTTTGCTCTAATCTGTGAAGTTTTAACTTCACAGCATCAACAACAACGGTGCACATGAGATATACAGTTAAAAAAACGAACCTTCAGCACCTTCAACACTTTCACTGCAGAGTTTTCAGCAGAATAACAAAAAGTGAGAGAGGATTATAAATATCCAGAGTGGAAAATAAGTGCAGCATGGAGGTGAAGAGCGAAGCCTGTTGTCATTTTCTCCAAGACCACATTTAAGATCTGAAACTACAGAACAACATAAGAGTGAGTTGATTGTGCAGATCAAATAAAACGGTCTCCACACAAAAAACAGCTGCAGCTCATGACGGAGAGAACGATGTCAGCCAGAGGAGGAGAGAGAGCTTGACCTGCTTGAGACGAGCTCTCAGAGTAATTGATGTTCAGGCGAAGGTCTCGGCTGTTCGCAGCTGAAAGGACAGTTTTTTTTGGATCATCTCAAATTAGTCCCATGTTCGTCCGACCCCCCAGATGAAGAAGATTTTCTTAGCTGCTGTTGCTTCGGTGATAATGTAGATCTGAGTGCACATACTGTAAGTCACCTCCGTCTCCTCCTGTTGTTTCAGTTTCGCACGTTCGACCCGTGTAAGCAGCTGTGGTGCAGTCACCCCGACAACCCCTACTTCTGCAAAACCAAGAAGGGGCCACCTCTGGACGGGACCGAGTGTGCTCCTGGGAAAGTGAGTTGGTCTGTTGCATGTGATACAACATGGCCAAAAGTATGTGGACACACACACACACACACACACACACACCACCTCACATGTTCATTTCCTGTTTTTCCTTTTCCTTTTAGCTAATCAGTTAGCTTCTCCTGTTAGAGCGTGCTGTGACACTTGGTTATCTCTTCGACCAATCAGAGAGCCTGCAGTTGTTTAGCTTGGTGTCACTGGTGAGCTAACATGACAAGCTAAATAAATGACTAAGCGAATCGATTAGCCAAGAGGAAAAGCAAAAGCAGCTGGAAAACGGAAACGAAAACTGAAGTGTGTGGTGTTGTTCTGTTTGCTGGTTTTTACTGATTGATTCATTGTTCTTTTGCCTGACCCCTTTTTCCTGTGACGTGCGCCACGTCCGCATCATCCCTGGTGATAAATACTAAAAAGATCTGATCACAGCAGCCACGTTGTGTCGGCATCAATGTTACAGCCAAGTGCAATAAATAATTGCATCATTCTCATAATCTGCTGCTGTAAAACTTTCCTGTCAAGGCTTTAAACAAGATTTGTTGAAGCTGGCTGCAGGATTTTTTTTTTTTTTTTTTTTCTTCCCATGAGCCTCAGTGAGGTCCGGCGCTGATGCTGGTGTTGTTGGTCGAGGTCTGCAGGCTCTGCAGGGGCGGGTCAAGTTTTCCACACCACACTGGGGAAAAAAAAAACAACATTTCTGTGCAGACCTGGAAAAGGGTCTTCCCCAAACTCAAAGTTGGAAAAACACACTATTGTCTGAAATTTTAACGTGTTATGTAACTGTAAAATTTCCCTTTAGTGCTTCTTGTCCAAACCAGAAACTAATCCTTTCAGACATGTTGCGTTTGTTGCATTTTTTCCTCATGTTATCATCGTGTGTCTGAGTCAGTGGAGGAGGTTTCTGTGTTTGTCTCACTCCTCTCTCCTCCTCCTCCTCCTCCTCCGACCCTGCCGTTCCTCTGCAGTGGTGCTACAAAGGTCACTGCATGTGGAAAAACCCCAACCAGGTCAAACAGGACGGGTCCTGGGGCTCCTGGAGCAAGTACGGCTCCTGCTCTCGCTCCTGTGGAACCGGTGTTCGTTTCCGGACTCGTCAGTGCAACAACCCAGCGTAAGTGACCAAAGATCGGATGACCTGATTCCAGGAGGCTTCATGAGCAGGGACCATTGATAACAATATAATTAGATTGTGATGTCTTTGTGTCATAAACCTTTAATGATTCCTGAGACAGAGATTCAGTTTGGGCCTCGGTGTGTCAGATTTAAATACAGCCGTCCAAACCTGCGGTGGTCAAGCATTATTCATGACACATTAAATGAGAAGGACGTCCAAATAAAAGATGTAAGAGGATATATATTAATACTTTAGCTGCACAGTTCAAAGCCTTGAAAGTCTACGTCTCCAAATGGATCGAAAGCACTTCCAAGGCTTTGAAGTGGCTGAATCATTTTTCCCACGAGCCTCCGAGTATCACAGCATCGTGCTTTGTTGTCCTGTTCTCGCTTTCAAAGGAATTCCTGCTGTCTGATCCTCTGATTTTACCCCCACCCCCTCCCCCCACCCCCCCACAGGCCTTCAAATGGCGGCCAGGACTGCCCGGGAGTGAACTACGAGTATCAGCTGTGCAACACCGACGACTGCCCCAAGCACTTCGAAGATTTCCGAGCTCAGCAGTGCCAGCTCCGCAACTCTCACTTTGAGTTCCAAAACACCAAGCACCACTGGCTGCCCTACGAGCATCCTGACGGTAAGACAGAGGAAACTTGTAACTGATGGTTTGTTCCAGATGGGGAGGGGGGTGGGGTCTGGATCCTCACTGCCACACATGGAGAAAGTTGTTGTTTACACTGTGAAGTCCAGGGTTTTCATAGTCGTCACTGTTTTTCAGCGTCTCATCACGGGGCAGGTTAAAAACCGTTTGACCTCTAAGCGTCCGTCACGCCGTGCAGATGATGCAGAACTACTTCTCCCTCCTGGTTCAGTCTGTCTTTTATCAGTCTGACTTTGCTCCATGAAGCGTGTTGGCCACATGTTGTGAGCTGAAGTGTTTAGTGTTAAAGACTCAGTCGTGTTAGAAAAACAACTTCACAGAGCCTCACAGAGAGAGAGAGAGTGGTTGGAGGTGAGAGCCGGTGTGTGTGTGTGTGTGTGTCAAATCAAACTTTTAATTAAGTGGAACTTGTTTACCTAAAGGCACAAATTGTGATTATGGGATGTGGAGAGCTTGAGGCCAAAGGGCAAATAAAATGTAAATTCTTTTTATAAATTCCACCATGTGACCAAAAGACACTGTGCCTCAGCCGATCACACGTAATAACTGTTTTTCAGGTAATTTTCATGAATGCAATTTAAACTTTACACTGAGCCGAGATCAATATGTGAGCACGACAGACTCCTGTCAGCTCTACTGAGTCTTTATTGATGATTTATTTATGATTGTTGGTGCAATTGGTGCAAGTGAGTGCAGTTTTTCTTATTAAGTTAAAAAGAGACTGTGAGGAGACTTTGTTAAATAAGGCCTGGTAAATTAAAAAAAAAAAAATCATTACACATGCAGATTATCAATAATGTATTCACACTTTCATTCAAGTTAGACAAGTTTAGCTGCTTGATATGTGTGGTGCTGTTCTCAGGTATTGTCTCCGCATGATGACACCTGCATGTGCATTGTGTTGATTATTTATTTATTATTTATTTATATTAAATCTTCTCTTCATTTTGAGGTTTTAACTTTTGACACACAGTGAGAGGACGACATAAAAGTTAGTGAGAGGAAAGGTGGGTGACATGCAGGAGAGGACATGACCACGTTAGATATATCTAACATAACACTCCTCTTATGCCACGTTCTTGCAGCCACCAAGAGGTGCCACCTGTACTGCCAGTCAAGGGAAACGGGAGACGTGGCGTACATGAAGCAGCTGGTGCACGATGGGACGCGATGCTCCTACAAAGACGCCTACAGTATCTGCGTGCGTGGAGAGTGTGTGGTAAGGATTAGTTTGTTAACACACAATAGTAAAAGCTGCACTAGATAACACTGCAACACTGCAGCCACAGGCGTTGAAGGCCTTTAATGAACGGCACAGTGTGATGTTGGTAAACTGCTCGATCAGCATTAGGCTCAGCTTTTGAACAGGCTGTGATCAGATGCAGAGAGCTCGCCCGCTGCTGTTTTAGGAGCAGGACTCACAAAGGACAGGCTTTATATAAAAGGCTTTGATTCATCAGTGCCAGCGTGACGGCAGGAAAATGAGAGCGTTAGTGTAGAGGCAGCAGGAGTGAGACACACGTCGTCCCTGTTAAAGCCTCGTTTTCATCTCAGTTCAGCCGCAGCGTCTTGAAGCGCCGACGCGTTTTAACAGCAGTTTTACAACACAGCGTTTTATTCTTGTGGGCTTAACTTAACACCTTAGATCTTTCATCTGTGTCCACATGCACAAAATAAAAGCCTTTATCATGGTGAGCAGATGATCAAAGAGGAGCTATGCAGGATTTTCACCTTTACCATGCTACATTTTTACCTTAATTAAACAGCTTCAGACTAATTGTGAAGGTTAATAAAGGACATGTAACGTGTTACGGGGAGAATGGAGGCTCTCTGCCTTCCATATATGATAAATAACGTTATCCACCGCTCCATGGATTGATTTCTTCAGACTTTGTTGAGAACAAATGTACACGGTTGAAAGGAGGGTTGGTAAAACAGCAGAAAAGCGACCGGACTTGCACAGTTCCCCTTTAAAAACAAAACCAACCTCACTCTCCGTGTGAAGAAAGTTGAATTTTGTAGTAATTTATACTTTCTAGACATTAGAAAGTCTTATTTTGAAGAGGGTCATGACTGTATAGGAAAGTCAACAAGTAGATTTTAAAGGTCTAGATGCTGTTTCTTATTGAAACCGGGTCTGGGCTCCGCAGTCATAGTTCATTAAACTTCATTTAAAGCTGATGAAGAAAGAGAAGACCTCCTGCTGTTTGACCCACACCCAGACAGACACAAACAAAACAAAGCAAAACAGAGTGAACCACAGATTCAACCTCAGTGGTCAATGTCACAAAGTTTCTCTCTATTTGTTCTTTTCTTTTCTTTTCTTTTTTTTTTTTTGTCTTTTGTTTTGGCCTCCAGAAAGTTGGCTGCGACCGAGAAATTGGCTCGAACAAAGTCGAAGACAAGTGTGGGGTTTGTGGTGGAGACAACTCTCACTGCCGCACAGTCAAAGGAACCTTCACCAGGACGCCAAAGAAAGCTGGTGAGACTTCACTGAAAACAGAGGAACACACTGTAGCACATGTTTGTGTTCACTGAGGCAGGGTCTGAACTAAGAAAGTTATCTTCTTAAACAGCTGGATACAGTAGCTTTCAGCAAACATGACTCCAGTACGAGCAACAGATGTTTTTTCAGGGACTGTTTTCAGCTGCGGATTGATACACGTTTGATGCATTAATGTGTTTTTGCAGCAGCAGTGCATGGAAACAGCAGGATAAAGCATCGTAGCTTGTTGCTGTGGTACAGTTGTTGATTGGAGATGGTGTTTAAATGCTTGGAGAGACGGCAACGACCTGCAGACTGAAGGGTCATGTGACAGACGGAGTTAGTAGGGGTCACGTTTCATTAGGCTTCCTAGCTTGTTTACATTAACTGGGAGAAAAGTCAAATAACAAAGAAAGCACAGGGTGAAAAAATACATAAAACACCATTATTGAACCAGAATTTTAATAATATTAGCCTCCACAGCTAATGCTAAGCTAACGGTGAGCATCCTCAGTCACATGCCTCTCACTCTGCAGGTCGTGTCGTCTCTGGATGTGACTTCTTCCTCCTCCGTTCCTCACTTTATCTTCACAGGAGCTGGAACTACTTCCTCTGAGTCTCTGCATGTGACTTCAATCAGTGCAGTAACTCTATGTCTTGGGTTGAAGAGCTTGTGTAAAATACAGGCTTATGATGTGAGAGGTCCCGGTTTGAGCAAATTAAATGTGCAGTGGAGCTTTTCTCCGCCTCTGCAGCTGTAATGAGAGCGTGCAATCCTTTAAGCTCTGATTTTTTTTTTTTTTTTTAAAAGCAAAGTGGCCAGTGCTTAAAAAGAGATCTTGATTAGCAGAACAGACCCAACCTATGATTACCACACCACTCCTCCGAAAGCCAACCCAACTGTCAATGTCTTGATTTCTGGAAATGGCTGATTCACATTCAGTTATAAAACGTCACTAAAAGGACAAGTGGCCTGTTGTGGCATTTTGTCCACACTGTGCTGAGGCGCAGATGGACCCAAAAAGGGAGACGTAAGCGCTTACATTATCCGGAAAAGGCGGCAGCTGGCTCATTGATACAGCTGAGGGGATATGGATCAGTACATAAAGCCCCCATGAGCTCATTCATCCAGACTGAGTCAAAAAGTCAGAAAACTGGGGAAAAAAAAAAAAAAAAAAGCTAGATGATTACATTAATATTCATTCTTGTGCCTTTGCAGGGTGCAGGAGGTGGCTGCACCAAACACCAGTGTGTGAGATCTGGTTTAATAGAAAACTACTAACAGTGAATATGCGGCTGCAAGAGCAAAGCGAGGACAAAGCTGTTTGTGTCTGAGCAGTGGCCACTTCGATGAAGGCTGAAATCTGCCTTTGATTCTCGCTTCAGTGACATTTTCTCTTTGTCGGGCCCTTTAGACTGTATCTGTGTGGCTCCACCGAGCAGCATGCTAATTCTGAGAGGGTTTTGAATGGAGGCTGCGTCTTGACCTTGGAGAGAGTTCGACAAGAAAGAAATGAAGAACTCGTACGTCGCTGCCACTAAATTTCTTTCAGAGTTTCCTGATGTCACGTCTTATTTCAGCTTCAGGGTATTTTTTTTTTTTTTTTTTGTTTGGTTGTTGTTGTCACAGAAAAAACATGAAAAACTCAAACAGGACCGAGTGGAAGAGAGATGATTACATTTGCAGACTCAAAAAGCTACGCTAATGCTAATGGCAGCGTGATTAGGTTTACAGATGTGTTGTCGTCAAAGTCTTAAACTGATCTCGTTTCTAAACCTGATAAAATGGTGGCGCTATAGGTAACTGTATTCATCCTCTTGGGATCATGATCCGGTCTTTACGACAAACAGGTGCTTTGATGTTTAAGTTTGGACCAAAACAATGGACTGGTCAGTTTTCACAAAGTGAGATGGACCCAGTTGTCCCAAAAGAGAGTAACAGTGCACAATGACATTTCGCACTGCGGGGAATCCAAGATGGCCGCTCTGGGTCTGGGTCATTTATCAGCCACTTAGTCCTGACTTTGTGTCGTTAAATCAGTTGAACCGACAGTGTTGTGCAGCTTCTACATGTAGACGTGTTGTTCACATGCCAACTGTCACTTAGTGTGTTGTTATGGGCTCGTATTAGCTAACAATGCTAACAACAGTGGTAGCTGACAAAGATGTCAGACAAGACGTCCGACTCGACCAGAAGCAGCGCGACACGCTGCAAGTTTTTACAGGGAAGAGAAAACATTGAGGACACGGATGAAGTTGTTTTGGTCTCAGCACCTGCACAATAAATGCTCCAGGCTACAAAGTCTTACAAACCCAGTCCAACTTAACATAATAAACTAAACTAGAAGCAGCTCTGTTGTGATGTCATAGTGATGTGCATGAGGTCATCGGAGAGTCAGTGAAACATGCAGCCGCCTCCTGCAGATCTGAGTTGTTTCTATTCACCTCCAGAGGTAATAACTGAGTCGGGGGGAGGGAGGGGTTGTCATGGTGACATGGAGGCATGCTGAGCAGCTGACAGCCATCACTCTGAGCAGCGGATTAAGGACCTTTACTAATTAGCAGAGAAACAATTAGGCCCCATTTCTATTTATTTATCACAGTTTGTTCATTTCTCCTTTTATCAGTTTCCTATGTTCAAGTTTAGCTCTTTATCAAGGCTCCTTTTATTTGAGCCACTTCCCTCAGGTTATCTCCTCTCTGCAGCCAGGCTGTGCTGGCACACACACACACACACACGCACGCTCACACACACTAAATTAAAGCAAACAGAGCCTGGTCCAGCTGTGATATGCTTGCAGCAGTGACGACCTGAATGAGTTAATTTCTTAGGTTAAAAAAACAACTTCTCACATCATTGAGTCAATAAAGAGCTTCCGAGAAAAATGGAAACGGGTTTATTTTCTGAGACGCCTCGACACGATGGCGTCATTAACCCATCCACCACAGGATGGGAAACTGCACTGTGGTGAAAGTCTGTTGTTTTTTTATTTTCTAACATCTCACTTTCATTTAACCACTCGCCTCTTTTAACAGGGAAACAGTTAAGCAAGAGAGCCCAAAAAGAATCTCCTTTGTCGGAAAGCACAATATGCAAGTATCCAGTGTCACTGACTCCCTCACAGACTCCTCGTCCTCTTCTTCTTCTAGTGTTTTCTGTGCAGCTTCTAGTGCCGTTGGATGACTAACATCGTAGAGACATGAGCGATATAAGCTGCTGTGTCACTAATTAAGTGTCTATTTAGGTCTGACTCTGATGTAGAAGCCCTCACAGGCTCATTACACGATCAGGTCTCAGTGTGTGCCACGTTATTTTTGGCTCCCGTGTGTCACTGAGTGTAAATTTAACATCTCTGCTTCAGCAGCCTAACAAACTAACAATCAAGTCCTTGTCTACATTGAAGTGTAGGTGGACCTGCAGTCTAGGATGATGTCGGCCGACTGGCAGCTGATCGATTGAACCCTGAACTGGCACGCTGATGCTGATGCTGATGCTGATGCTGATGCTGATGCTGATGCTGATCTCGATGCAGATGCTGATGCAGATGCAGATGCTGATGCTGATGCTACATCCACAGGGTCTTTTTAAACATGCGGTTTGTGTGGACAGTGTTTTCTATCTGTCTATAAAAGCTGAGGTTATAGTTTCAATCATGCACCTGTTGCTTCTGTAATTGCCTGCCATCAGAGGATGTGTCCACAGAAGCGAAGAGAGGCCATCTTCTTCCAATTTTCGACACTCAGGTTGCAATTTTTGTCATTTAATCACACCGGCAGCCCGCTGCTCTGCCACAGGGCGAAACCTTGTGCAATCCCACCGACAGCGTGCCAGTTGAATTTGTAATCAGCTCTGCAGTGGAGCGGCATCAGGAGGCGCCAGACGTATTGGACCTGCCTGTCAAATTGAACAGCGCGTAATTACACCCCTCTCCGCTCAGTTCCAGTGATTGGCAAGTGCCACAGTGACGGCAAGAAACAAAAGAAAAGTTTCCCCTCCTCAGTGTTAGCTCCTCAGGTCCCTGCTATGCTAATTAAATACGCCTCCACTGTAGGTGATGTTTTTTTTTATTGTGTGTGTGTTTTTCTTTGCAGAGAAACAGTGAAACGTGAGGTGGAGGGGAGCAGAGAGAGCAACTGTGAATAACTAACATTCATTTTTATTTTGAAGGGAAAACCCGTGGAGCCTTCTCTTTGCCCAAAGGAGCTCGAAATGTGTTTTTAAATGAAACAGAAGACTCTAGAAATGTCCTGGGTGAGTCAGAGTAGGTTTGCAGAGCGGTGGACATCACTGGCAGAAGAAGACTTTGCTTCCCTGTAGTCTATGTAAAAACCCCTGCCTTATTGAAACACAGCTGACGGCTCCTCTCATTCACATCCAGTCTGCGTATGTTCGATACGAACACAAAGGGAGGAAGTTACAGTTTGTTCATGAGACTCCATTCAGATGCCTCCAACAATGACACCACCACCCAGCAGATGGATGTGAATGAACCTGTTTCAATAGAGGCTCGACCTCCAGACGTCGCAGCCTTTCTCCTTTCTCCTCCTCCAGCTTCTCCGTAGAGCAAAGTGAACTCCACCTTCTGAAACGAGTGTGATGTCCACCTCTGCAAACAGACAGATGATTCCTGTGTCTGCTTAACTCACCTGTCTCTGTCTTATCTTTCCCTAACCTCCTCCCCCCTCCTCCTCCTCCTCCTCCTCCTCCCCCCATTCCCTCCCTCCTCTCCTCTCCTGTTTCTGCTGCTGCAAACTTTTGATAAAGGTTACCTTAAGATGTTTCTCATTCCTCCTGGAGCTAGACATGTGATCATCCAAGAACATGAGGCCTCTCCTCAAATTCTTGGTAAGTGCGACTTCGCATCACAAACGCACACACGTGTGGGATCAGAGGCAAAAGCCTGAAAATAGCTCGTAACGTATCGTCGTCTCTGTGTCTCCTGGGACGACTTAACTGGAGCATGTGGAAAATCATAGATTACAGACTTTACATAATTTATTCCCCGTCATTTTCACAGGCTGAGAAAATGACTCTTCATTTTCTTCATTCATTATTCATTAGTCTATTAAAGAGAGGTTTCTGTATTCATTTGCTCTCACCTCCCACTGATTGAAAGAATTGGACCATTTTGTTTATTTTTATTGGTTCAGTTTTTCCTGAAGGACACTCGTCCATCTCGCTCGCCATGACCACAGCGTATTGAGCAGCAGAGATCAAAGCAGCTGTGCAAATGCTCAGTAATGATGTTATTGACCAAGTCCTCCAGCCTCAACAACCTCACTCTGTCAACCCTCTGACTTATGCAAATCTTAGGAGTTCCTCCTGAAGGCGGCGGCTGAACCAGACCTCAGTTGTCATGGTTACAAAATAGGGATTATAACCGGTGACAGATGAAGGGACGGCTTCGATGTGGTGTCTAAACTTTCTGCTGTTGCAGCCCAAATGTTTACTGCAGGAGAAAGAGCAGGTTTCACTCTGTCATTTGTACCATCATGATAACGATATTGATAATTTGGCTTTTGTTTGTATTGATAAAACCATGACGCTGTCCGTGGTGCTGAAGTGACAGACAGATTTTAGAAATGTTGAGAGCCACCTCGGTGTAAAGTAGCTGTTGTCAGAGTTAAATGCTGCTTTGTCATTTTTTGATTTTGGCAGCACGTCACGTCAACTGTCGCTGCTTTATAATAATAATAATAATGATCAACTCCAGACTGGACCGACAGACGGCTACCGTATCTACCAATATCCCAGAATATAGGTCACTTTTTAAACTTAACTTAACTTTTAATATGTTTTCAGATATGAATTCAAACATTTAGACTTATAATATTTGGTTGTCTATGAAAACTTCAGCTTGAAAACCTGCGTCGTCTTATATTGAAGAGCCAGAGTGCATCACGGGGCAGCTCCGTATGTCTTATATGTCCACAGTGGGAACCCAGAAATTCTTGCTAATCTAGTTTCATCCAAGTTTTACTGATAGTTTCACAAGATTTACCAACTCTCCACAATTTGTATGAATCAGTGAGCAACTCAGACAAAAAAAAACAAAAACAAAAACTGAGCATCAGCAAAAAGAGACAAAGGTTATTGAAGCAGCAGCAGCAGGGTCACAGAATCTCCACAGGATGATTGAAGGGAATGAAAGAGGCAGCTAATCACTTTTAGTTTTTGTTCCGCTGGTGGCCCGAGGAAAAACACGACTCATTCGGCATCTGTGAGGTCAAACAGGTCAGCAGTGATCTCCTCAGCCCGGGGCCGAGTGCCTCGCCAACAGCGTTCACACTCGAGTTGTTAATGTGACGCTGAAAAGTGAGAATAGAAGAAGAACACAGCAAGAAAAGCCTTGGAAAATGATCATCAGCATTATTTTACTTTAAACTAAATAACTTAATCCTGTTAAACTGTGTTTCTCTCATCCAAAAGGAATAATATCAAAACACACACACACATGCTAATATTCGTCTCAAGGCACCAGATGTCAACTTCAGTAACCAAACAAACAAACAAAGCTCGTATCAACCTCAGAGACGTTCTCTCAGGATTATCTGGATCACATTAAACCTGCTAAAACATCAAGTCTGCAGATCCACAAAGTGATGCACTCGTAGCTCCGTGTAGCTTCGTCTCAGCTCAAGGTCTCAGTGAATGAGCTTCTAAAACTTTTATGAAAAAAAAAATTCAAAAAAATCCAAGTTTCCAGGCGGGAGAACGTAGCATGGCAGGAGCAGGATTATGCTGCTTTCCTGCAGCTGCAGCTTTCTTCACAGAAACGCAGCGGTTCATTTCTCTGAGGCTCATTTGATGCTTTGTGATTTTGGTTGAAAACTTCAGCTCAATCTGTGTCTGAATAGTTTTAATTATTTAATTAAGGCAGCTTCACGTGTAAAGGACTCAAACTACTGTACACACGATACAATACTATACGATACCATACGATATGATACGATTATTTAAGATAGGATACGATATGGTAATTGAAGATAAGATACAATACAATAATTAAAATTACGATACGATGCAATAAATTAAGATAAGATTCAGTATGATATGATACAGTGTGATAAGATATGATTTGATAATTTAAGATAAGATACGATACACTAAGTTAAGATAAGATAAACTTTATTTGTCCTATGATGGAGAAATTTACAGTATTGCTGCTGCAGACATCAATAAAAGGAATAAAATGCACAATAATGAATACAAAGAAAAAAAAAAGAAAATACATACAGTCGAGGAGAGAGTGATGATCTCCAGCTGATGATCCATGTAGAAGACACAAATAAATAAACTCATAGCTCTTGTTTTCCAGCTGGTTAGACCTGATGTTATGATATATTAAGATTTCAATTGTACTTAATATGTGTTTGTTCCAACATACATCATCATATAAAATCATATATACAGCACAAGTAGAGTCAGTTTTATTTATTTGCCCCAGAGGGTTTTTGACAGTCGTGAAATTAATCATGAAAACTGAAGCGTCAGTAAAAATAACTCTCACTTTCTGCTTCACACTCATGGCCGTGATAATAAGGCCGTCCACCCCCACCTCGCCCCATCCCCCCACCCCTGGGGGCCTCGGAGATGTGGAGTCTTCTTACTGCCTCATCTTCTTCATCATTATCTGATGTGGAGCGGCCGCCGTGCTCCTCCATCCGCTCTGTCACTGCATTACCCACCATGCGCCGGCAATCACCCTCCATTCATATATGCATAAATCAAATTTAGGGCAGTATATTGTGTTTCAAAGCCTTGTCTCAAGGTGTTGACCCCCCCCTGCTGATTAGGTTAGACCCCCTCCTTCTCCTGTGCTAAGTTTTTCCAGCTCAGGCTCCAATCAGAGAGACTCGATCACAGACATTGAGGCGAGTAATTCCAGGGTGGATGTAGTGATTTTAACTTCATATATGATGAGAGGGACGATTCAAGAAGGAAAGAAAAAGCCAAACGATTCATGTTCAGTCGTTAAAATATTATGTTCACATTCATATCCTGTTAGTTCAAGTTGTTTTACACCTACTGAGCAGCAGATGAGACGTAAACCAGGTGATGATTTATGCAGATTTTAATATTGAAAGAAGCTGCGTGGTCTTCACACTGTGATTTTCAGTAACCAATCACTGCATGTGTAAGATATCTGTGTAAATGACCCTGGACGGAAGACAACCTGCGAATGTGCATGTGCATGTGCATATTTTACAACAGGAGAGTAAAACCCTCCTCCATATTGGTTGGTTCCCTTCAGAACAAGCCGTAGAAAAGATCTCAAAACATAAAAAATAACAGTAGAAACGCAATCTCCTCAGTCGCCATAAAAACATCATAGTCATTTTCCATCATGCAACTATAAACCTAGACTGTTGGGATTTTATTCTGAAAGAGCCTGGCTGGTAAGTGAGTGATTTAGCTCATCTCACCTAAAACGTGCCGTTCTGCAGTGAAACAGTGAAATAAAATATAAAAAACAAAGTCAAAGACAAAATTGTGTAAATAATCATAATTATGAATTTTTACCGTGACGCCTCTGATGGATGAGGTCATTTGTCTGCTCACTGCTGCAAAGTGGAAGAAGCAGGAAGTTGACTGTTTGGGTTGAAATGAGTAAAGATGATTTTGTAAAGACTGAGGAAGTCTTTCTGAAGCGTTTGCTAAAACA
Organism: Caranx ignobilis; assembly: GCA_021432705.1. NCBI lineage: Eukaryota > Metazoa > Chordata > Actinopteri > Carangiformes > Carangidae > Caranx > Caranx ignobilis. Next base: position 2,564,772 of record JAFHLA010000010.1, on the reverse strand, counting down.
ACAGCTGCTGCTGACGATCTCTGTCTCTGTGGCTGGTTAAACACTGGAGGATTTCAGGAGGGATTTTACAGCCTCAGACTCGGACTAGGTGTGTAAACTGTGCGTCGCCAACTGGATGTTGCTAATTTTACACAAACGCAGCAGCAAACTGAGCCAAATGGAAAATACAAACAGGACGAGCAGCTTGGTGGAGTTATTCAACGAGTTATTCAATGACAAGGCAAGAAGACAGGAAGCAACACTGGATGTTTAGTCACGCAGGTTTAATCACGCAGTCTGCCCAAAATATTTAATGTGTGTTTGATTATGATGTTAAAAACGTGTCGATGGCACGAGCGCACACTCTCTCCTCATCACTGGTGTTATTGTTCAGTGATGGAGAGCATTACACACCGATCTCCACCAGCAGAGCCAGAGTAAACAATCAGATCATGTGTGATTAAAATACAAACACGTGAAGCGTCATTTTGAAATCTTGGGCACCACATTGAAACGGTCCTCACGTCTCAGGTAAGATCTGAAAATCATCTAGTGTGCGACTGACTGACTAATTACTGCACTGAGACTCCAACACAAAGTTTCGTCCCCACTGTGCGTCTGGTTCAGCTTCTTCCTCTCTGAGCAGTTGAACATCTTAAACTTGTCATTTTGAGCATTGCACCCCTCCCCCCACCCCCCACTGTCGTCTTAGCAACAGCATCCATCACTCCTGTCGCTGGCATTCCCTGTGAAATGACACGTGCTGATGGATCTCTGTGAGAAAACCATTTTCACACTCGCTCTTGTCTCAGTTTTCACTTAGTCTCCTGCTGTTTTAGTTCAGTATCTTTATCGGCGCGTCTGTATCTCATCTGGTGCCTGTGAAGCTTCTTCATCATGACCTCGAAGCCTCACACCTGGGTTTGTATCACAGAGCCGAACCTGCTCAGATGTTTTTCTCTGGTGCTCCATAATAAAAGTCTTCAGACTTATGTCCAAAATAAATGCACAGCCATATTGAAAAACAGGCACCTCTGTTGGGGAAAGTGAAAAGTTGATTAAACCTTTGAAACAACTTTGAACTTAACTTGAAAGAGCAACAACCTGTAGAGAAACGTCAGCACTAGACCAGTCGACCAGCAGTATAACTTTATCACTCAGTCAGTCAGTGACAGTTAAATTCACACAGATGAAGCTGGTTCTTCACTCTGTCTCAATACAGAAATGAAATAAAGACAGGGTTTGAATCTCCTGTCGTGAATACAGGAGACAGCCCTCATCACCTAAAAGGAAAAACACAGTTGTGAATGAGTTCATGAATGATAGAAGAACCAGTGAGTCATAGTCGTTTACAGCCGCAGCTGTCACTCTGCATGACATGAGCACCAGAGGAAATGATCTGTGGCAGAGACACCAGGCTCGTCTCAGCATCTGTTAATTGTTATTTTACAGTAAATGTATCAGATGTGTTCAAATGAGACGATGACAAACATTTCCATTTCAGCCTCTCGCTTCTGACAAGTTCAGTGTTTTAACTTGTTTGGTGTAAACGAGAGACTGAATCGTAAAGTTCAGGGAACTTTTTTTTTTTCCCTTGTTGAATGATTCTATAATTTTCTAAGTGATGGAGAAAAGACATTTCAAGTGTGTGAGAGGCTCATAAGTAACGACTGATTGCAGCAATCAAGAACCAGGCGACGGGGCATTACATCCTCAACGGCAAAGGGGAGGAGGTCAAGACCAGGAGCTTCATCGACCTGGGCGTGGAGTGGCACTACATCATCGAGGAGGACGTGGAGACTCTGCACACAGACGGACCTCTGCACGACCCCGTGGTGGTTCTGGTAATAACAACCCCCCCCCCCTCCTTTATCAAAGCTTCTTGTTGAATTCTTTCTTCTTTCTTTCATTCTTCCTGTACACGAAGCAGCAGGTCAGCTCGATCCTCCCACCCCCTGCTGTTTCCATCACTAGATTTTAATCAGTAGAAGTCTTTAATTAACCAACTGTAAGTTGAACTAGTCAAAGTCTTCAGTTGTTTTTTTCAGGACAAAATGTTAAAAGAGCAAAAAAAGGGATTTTAAACCTGCAGCTTTTCTAAACCAGCAGTGAGTCATATCCCAAACTAACAGGCAGCCAGTGATGTGGAGCGAGGATTCTGGGTAATACAACCACTTCCCCAAACTCTCAGTTAGTGCAAACAGTACAAATCCACCCTGGAGGAGATCAAAGCAGGGCTGAAACTTCAACCAGAGGAAGAAAAGACTTGATCTGAGTCTTGTGTCTTTATCAGTGACATCACCTCTGATCCTTGAGCGTCTAATGACAGGCCAGAAATAAAAAGCACACCCACGGTCTGCAGCCTTGATGATGGGCAGCACAGACCACACAAAAGGCCATTAAAGGCGACAGTGCAGGGGGAGGAGGCTGGAAATTATAAGGATCTTTGATTTCAAATGATTCATTGGTTGGAAATCTTTGGCCCATTGCAGATAATTGTACCTCCAGGCTTTCTGAGGACACAGATGGTTCAAAGTAAAAGTTTTATTCATTTCATTTATTTTATTCAGTTAAACTCACAAAAAGTGCAGAAAAGACAAGAAAAGTGAAATAAAGTTGTTTGTTTTTTCGAGCTAGTGGTGCAACGGATCACAGTTGATCCTGCCATTTCAACCAGGTCAGAGTTAACAGAGGTAACATTATCCAAAACTACAGCTCATGCTCATCAGAGTCAGGCCTGGTGTGAGGAGCACAACTCAGACAACAACAAGGACTATATTCATATATATCATGTTTATGATTAATCCAGTTGACAAAGACTAAATAAAACCATTTGCATTTATTCTGACGTAGTTGTTCTCTGTCACTGAGGAAGCAGAAAGATCCAGAGCTGAGTCACGACCGACTGGAGGTCCAACGTCTGGGTGCTGACAGGTGGACAAAGGAAAATGTGGAGCATCATGACTCAGGCGTCAGACTCCAGCGTTGAGAGATGTGATAAGGGATTAAACAAACCAAAAACAGCCACATTAAAGCAGGAAGTCGCTCTGGCAGAGAACTAATTCAGATCTTATATATATATGTATATATATGTATACATGTATATAAGCTCCACAGCAGCAAAGTCAGACAGAAGGTCGTGACTGTCACTCATTTATCTGTTAATTATCACTACAATAAAATAAAATCAGTTTAATGAAGCAGGAAAAAACCTGGTCAGATGTGTCGTCTCACATTTTTATATTAATATTCATAACACACACTCAGAACAACTGCGGAGTGATGACAGTAGCTGTAGAGGCTGCAGAGAACCACACGAGTGCTTTCACACCATTTGCAAAAAACAGCAAACGTCTGTAATGGACATGAAATAATAAATAATGAGACTCATCTGATCGTAAACTTTATTTAAACAGCAGCTCTCTTTACAAAGGTACATGATGCTGTGCAGATCAAAATAATGTAACATACATCAAACAACAGGAGTCGAAGGCTGTCAGAGTTAACACAGCATGTTCATACAAACACGACAGACAGTCATGTGATCTGGTTTTTTCCTTCTTTGCAGTTCGCTGTGATATAACGTGCAGCTCAGTGTGTTCGCTCCAGTGCTACCTGCACATCCCAAGACTTTGCAAAGAGTTGGAAAACCATCATCTCACAGCTGCTCAGGTCCAAAGACAAGCTGTAGAGTGTTTAGTCACAGCCTAGTGTGAGAGACTGTGAATCTTGCAGGGTCAATATTTACAAGACTACAACTAGATTCTTTTAGCAGTTTCTTTCCACCATGCTTTTAGTAGAAACTCGTGATATAGTGCAGAATTCTGCCCACAGCTTCACCGTCCGCTCCTCTTTCTGGACCGTCCATAGTGATCGGGACTTTCGACTTTTTGCTGGCGTTTCCCGTTCGTCCATGCCGCTCATGTGATTGTTTGTCTGCCAGGTTTCCTGTTTCCGGTTTTGTTAGAGCTCATCTATTGGTTGTTGATTGTGTTACATCACCGCAAAGACTGAAAGGCTCGTGATAACATCAAACAACAAGGTCTGATATTGTCGTAAAGTCAAGACGAGGAAAAAACTGAAAAAGCTCAAATAACCATCTCAGACTGAACCATCGAGATGACGTGAGCGCGTCGTGACTCCAGTAAAAACTTCCTTCTGACTCTCAGTTTTTACTCTGTGGCTGTGAAAGTCGTCTCCTCACCTCACTGCTCCTTCACATTTTGTTCACTTGAACTTTTTATTTTAAGGCCCCTGCACCCTACCCCTGTTTTTTTTTAGGTCCTAAATCCTCAGGCTCTCTGCCAGTGTCAGTGTCGTTTCGCTGCCATATTCTTTTAATCACTGGCACGCTATGAATCCTGGGACACGCTGCTGGTACCTTTTGTTATGTGTGTGTGTGTGTGTGTGTGTGTCTCTGCCGTCCTTCAGCCTTTGCACCCGGAACGAGAGGAGCTAAATTAAAGAGTGAAAGATATAATGCCCCAGAGACCCAGATTTTTTTAAACGTTTTTTTTTTTTTTTCAGGAGCAGGGTCATTAAAGCAGCTTGGAGTCACAGCTCCTGTCTCCTCCTGCACAAACCAAACCACCCACTTTACAAAAAGACAAAAGAAAGAGTGGAAATTACTAAGGCAAGCAGAGGAGACGCAAAATGAGATCTGGTTCAATCAGTAAAATTACCCCCTGGCTCTTATTATTCATCATCTGCCAATGTGGCGTTGAAATGAAATGAATGCGTCCTTCTTTCATCATGTCTCTGAAGAACTGATGAAATGATTCGGGCAGTGTTGATAAGATGATTCATTTCTTTCTGTCCTTTCTGAGTCTTTTTGAGGAAACTAGTTTTCACAAAAACAACCATTTCACCTCTTGGTTGAGCTCATTAGCTGCTGTTGTGTGTTTCTCCTGCAGGCACCGCGGCTCATGTGAGTTAAGTGTCATTCATGTGTGGGCTGAATGAGTCTGCATAATCTGACAGGGCAATAATTACAAGGCTGAGGAGAGGCAGCGGTTCTGACGCAAGTTAATTCACAGGTTCCCCATGAACGTGAAAAGTAATCTCAGGAAAGAAAAAAGGAGGAGGAGGAATTTAGTTTCCTTGTCATTTCAAACACACTGAAGTTTAATCTCATTTCAGAGCAAACGCTGTAAAATATGAGTTTTGTGTCAATTGTTCAGACTCAGTGTGAAACACAGCACAACGTTATGGTAGGAAGCTGAGCTGTGTGGAAAGGCTGTTTGGATCAATAGTTATATTGACGACTTGTGTATTTATAACTCTGTACTATATATGTATTTATAGTAACATTCAATCAGTTTATTTTATCTTTTAGAGAAATGTCAGAGGAAATTCACCTGCAAACTTCATGTGAAGTCGTCGTGTCTTTATTCACTAAAGTTGAGAGCAAATAATCAGGAATCAATTCAAACCTCAAGCAATAAAAACGTTTGTCTCACTCACTCGTTAATTAAAGTAAAAGTTCACTGCTTTATGATTTGTTTACGTCTGTCTCTCAGGTTGAGTTTGTCCTCCTCAGACGAGCATCAGTTTGAACAGGTCCATGGAGGCAGAGCTGATGAAGTGATCAGTGATTGATCATTAGGTTTTACACAGCTTATTGATGTTTCTGCTCAACTGGTACGGGCAGCGTTTACTCCAGTCACTGATCATTAGTGAAGTCAGAAGGCTTCAGACCAACAGGAGCAGGTTCAGATACACTATATCCTGTCCTGAGGTCAGAACCAGTCAGTCAGAATTACTTTATTGATCCCTGGAGGGAAAGTCTTCAGTTACAGAGCTCCTGGATAGTGATGGAAAAACAACAGAAGATGTAATTGACATTAGAGTTGGAACGGATCAGATTATGATACGAGGTGATTGTAAATGTTGAGAAGGAAAAACCACTGAAGCTGCAGCGCAGTTATCTTCATGCAGTGATCTGAATAATCTGAATAATAATCTGATTCATACAATAAACTGAAGTTTGATGGTTTTAGTTGTGACCTGCAGAGCAAACCACATCACATCCAGGTCTTATTTTATTCTAAGGATTTCAACTTTACTCCTAATTAGAATAAAAGTCCACTTCAATCTCTCAACAGTTCGAACTCCGTCCTAAATCTTATAAAGAGTTCTGTGGTTTCGTTTCTGTTCACAGTTTACAGTCCTCCGTGTGAAAAAGTTTCCAAGCTGCCTCTGCTTCCTCTGCGGCTGTCGTCCTCGTCCTCGTCGTCCTCGTCATCGTCAGGGTTTAAAAGTTGCCAAATCTAAAGTCAGTAACTACTTTGTCACTAATCTGGCCCCCCTGATTCCTGCTCTGTACAGTGTGCCCCAGTGTTTGAACGGGTGGCTGAGTGTCTCTGCTGAGTCCGGCCCGGTCAGTGTGGCTCACTTACTATTCTCACCGGGGGCCAGCGGCTGTGGCCAGCTGCCCCCGCCCCCCTGATTCCTGCTGTGTACAGTGTGCCCCAGTGTTTGAACGAGTGGCTGAGTGTCTGTGCTGAGTCCGGGGCCAGCGGCTGTGGCCAGCTGCCCCCGCCCCCCTGATTCCTGCTCTGTACAGTGTGCCCCAGTGTTTGAACGGGTGGCTGAGTGTCTCTGCTGAGTCCGGCCCGGTCAGCGTGGCTCACTTACTATTCTCACCGGGGGCCAGCGGCTGTGGCCAGCTGCCCCCGCCCCCCTGATTCCTGCTCTGTACAGTGTGCCCCAGTGTTTGAACGGGAGGCTGAGTGTCTCTGCTGAACCCGGCCCGGTCAGCGTGGCTCACTTACTATTCTCACGGGGGCCAGCGGCTGTGGCCAGCTGCCCCCGCCCCCCTGATTCCTGCTCTGTACAGTGTGCCCCAGTGTTTGAACGGGAGGCTGAGTGTCTCTGCTGAACCCGGCCCGGTCAGCGTGGCTCACTTACTGTTCTCACCGGGGCCAGCGGCTGTGGCCAGCTGCCCCCGCCCCCCTGATTCCTGCTCTGTACAGTGTGCCCCAGTGTTTGAACGGGAGGCTGAGTGTCTCTGCTGAGTCCGGCCCGCTCAGCGTGTCTCACTTACTATTCTCACCGGGGGCCAGCGGCTGTGGCCAGCTGCCCCCGCCCCCCTGATTCCTGCTCTATACAGTGTGCCCCTGTGTTTGAACGAGTGGCTGAGTGTCACTGCTGAATCCGGCCCGGTCAGCGTGGCTCACTTACTATTCTCACCGGGGGCCAGCGGCTGTGGCCAGCTGCCCCCGCCCCCCTGATTCCTGCTCTGTACAGTGTGCCCCAGTGTTTGAACGGGTGGCTGAGTGTCTCTGCTGAGTCCGGCCCGCTCAGCGTGGCTCACTTACTATTCTCACCGGGGGCCAGCGGCTGTGGCCAGCTTCCCCGCCCCCCTGATTCCTGCTCTGTACAGTGTGCCCCAGTGTTTGAACGGGAGGCTGAGTGTCTCTGCTGAGTCCGGCCCGCTCAGCGTGGCTCACTTACTATTCTCACCGGGGGCCAGCGGCTGTGGCCAGCTGCCCCCGCCCCCCTGATTCCTGCTCTGTACAGTGTGCCCCAGTGTTTGAACGGGAGGCTGAGTGTCTGTGCTGAGTCCGGGGCCAGCGGCTGTGGCCAGCTGCCCCCGCCCCCCTGATTCCTGCTCTGTACAGTGTGCCCCAGTGTTTGAACGGGTGGCTGAGTGTCACTGCTGAGGCCGGCCCGGTCAGCGTGGCTCACTTACTATACTCACCGGGGGCCAGCGGCTGTGGCCAGCTGCCCCCGCCCCCCTGATTCCTGCTCTGTACAGTGTGCCCCAGTGTTTGAACGGGTGGCTGAGTGTCTTTGCTGAGTACGGGGCCAGCGGCTGTGGCCAGCTGCCCCCGCCCCCCTGATTCCTGCTGTGTACAGTGTGCCCCAGTGTTTGAACGGGAGGCTGAGTGTCTCTGCTGAACCCGGCCCGGTCAACGTGGCTCACTTACTATTCTCACCGGGGGCCAGCGGCTGTGGCCAGCTGCCCCCGCCCCCCTGATTCCTGCTGTGTACAGTGTGCCCTAGTGTTTGAACGGGAGGCTGAGTGTCTCTGCTGAGTGCGGCCCGCTCAGCGTGGCTCACTTACTATTCTTACCGGGGGCCAGCAGCTGTGGCCAGCTGCCCCCGCCCCCCTGATTCCTGCTCTGTACAGTGTGCCCCAGTGTTTGAACGGGAGGCTGAGTGTCTCTGCTGAGTCTGGCCCGCTCAGCGTGGCTCACTTACTATTCTCACCGGGGGCCAGCGGCTGTGGCCAGCTGCCCCCGCCCCCCTGATTCCTGCTCTGTACAGTGTGCCCCTGTGTTTGAACGAGTGGCTGAGTGTCTCTGCTGAGTCCGGCCCGCTCAGCGTGGCTCACTTACTATTCTCACCGGGGGCCAGCGGCTGTGGCCAGCTGCCCCCGCCCCCCTGATTCCTGCTCTGTACAGTGTGCCCCAGTGTTTGAACGGGAGGCTGAGTGTCTCTGCTGAACCCGGCCCGGTCAACGTGGCTCACTTACTATTCTCACCGGGGGCCAGCGGCTGTGGCCAGCTGCCCCCGCCCCCCTGATTCCTGCTCTGTACAGTGTGCCCCAGTGTTTGAACGGGAGGCTGAGTGTCTCTGCTGAGTCCGGCCCGCTCAGCGTGGCTCACTTACTATTCTCACCGGGGGCCAGCGGCTGTGGCCAGCTGCCCCCGCCCCCCTGATTCCTGCTCTGTACAGTGTGCCCCTGTGTTTGAACGAGTGGCTGAGTATCACTGCTGAATGCGGCCCGCTCAGCGTGGCTCACTTACTATTCTCACCGGGGGCCAGCGGCTGTGGCCAGCTGCCCCCGCCCCCCTGATTCCTGCTCTGTACAGTGTGCCCCAGTGTTTGAACGAGTGGCTGAGTGTCTGTGCTGAGTCCGGGGCCAGCGGCTGTGGCCAGCTGCCCCCGCCCCCCTGATTCCTGCTCTGTATAGTGTGCCCCAGTGTTTGAACGGGTGGCTGAGTGTCACTGCTGAGGCCGGCCCGGTCAGCGTGGCTCACTTACTATACTCACCGGGGGCCAGCGGCTGTGGCCAGCTGCCCCCGCCCCCCTGATTCCTGCTCTGTACAGTGTGCCCCAGTGTTTGAACGGGTGGCTGAGTGTCTTTGCTGAGTACGGGGCCAGCGGCTGTGGCCAGCTGCCCCCGCCCCCCTGATTCCTGCTCTGTACAGTGTGCCCCAGTGTTTGAACGGGTGGCTGAGTGTCACTGCTGAGTCCGGCCCGCTCAGCGTGGCTCACTTACTATACTCACCGGGGGCCAGCGGCTGTGGCCAGCTGCCCCCGCCCCCCTGATTCCTGCTGTGTACAGTGTGCCCCAGTGTTTGAACGGGAGGCTGAGTGTCTCTGCTGAACCCGGCCCGGTCAACGTGGCTCACTTACTATTCTCACCGGGGGCCAGCGGCTGTGGCCAGCTGCCCCCGCCCCCCTGATTCCTGCTCTGTACAGTGTGCCCCAGTGTTTGAACGGGTGGCTGAGTGTCTCTGCTGAGTCCGGCCCGGTCAGCGTGGCTCACTTACTATTCTCACCGGGGGCCAGCGGCTGTGGCCAGCTGCCCCCGCCCCCCTGATTCCTGCTCTGTACAGTGTGCCCCAGTGTTTGAACGAGTGGCTGAGTGTCTGTGCTGAGTCCGGGGCCAGCGGCTGTGGCCAGCTGCCCCCGCCCCCCTGATTCCTGCTCTGTACAGTGTGCCCCAGTGTTTGAACGGGAGGCTGAGTGTCTGTGCTGAGTCCGGGGCCAGCGGCTGTGGCCAGCTGCCCCCGCCCCCCTGATTCCTGCTCTGTACAGTGTGCCCCAGTGTTTGAACGGGTGGCTGAGTGTCACTGCTGAGGCCGGCCCGGTCAGCGTGGCTCACTTACTATACTCACCGGGGGCCAGCGGCTGTGGCCAGCTGCCCCCGCCCCCCTGATTCCTGCTCTGTACAGTGTGCCCCAGTGTTTGAACGGGTGGCTGAGTGTCTTTGCTGAGTACGGGGCCAGCGGCTGTGGCCAGCTGCCCCCGCCCCCCTGATTCCTGCTGTGTACAGTGTGCCCCAGTGTTTGAACGGGAGGCTGAGTGTCTCTGCTGAACCCGGCCCGGTCAACGTGGCTCACTTACTATTCTCACCGGGGGCCAGCGGCTGTGGCCAGCTGCCCCCGCCCCCCTGATTCCTGCTGTGTACAGTGTGCCCTAGTGTTTGAACGGAGGCTGAGTGTCTCTGCTGAACCCGGCCCGCTCAGCGTGGCTCACTTACTATTCTCACCGGGGGCCAGCGGCTGTGGCCAGCTGCCCCGCCCCCCTGATTCCTGCTCTGTACAGTGTGCCCCAGTGTTTGAACGGGAGGCTGAGTGTCTCTGCTGAGTGCGGCCCGCTCAGCGTGGCTCACTTACTATTCTTACCGGGGGCCAGCAGCTGTGGCCAGCTGCCCCGCGCCCCCTGATTCCTGCTCTGTACAGTGTGCCCCAGTGTTTGAACGGGAGGCTGAGTGTCTCTGCTGAGTCTGGCCCGCTCAGCGTGGCTCACTTACTATTCTCACCGGGGGCCAGCGGCTGTGGCCAGCTGCCCCGCCCCCCTGATTCCTGCTCTGTACAGTGTGCCCCTGTGTTTGAACGAGTGGCTGAGTGTCTCTGCTGAGTCCGGCCCGCTCAGCGTGGCTCACTTACTATTCTCACCGGGGGCCAGCGGCTGTGGCCAGCTGCCCCCGCCCCCTGATTCCTGCTCTGTACAGTGTGCCCCAGTGTTTGAACGGGAGGCTGAGTGTCTCTGCTGAACCCGGCCCGGTCAACGTGGCTCACTTACTATTCTCACCGGGGGCCAGCGGCTGTGGCCAGCTGCCCCCGCCCCCCTGATTCCTGCTCTGTACAGTGTGCCCCAGTGTTTGAACGGGAGGCTGAGTGTCTCTGCTGAGTCCGGCCCGCTCAGCGTGGCTCACTTACTATTCTCACCGGGGGCCAGCGGCTGTGGCCAGCTGCCCCCGCCCCCCTGATTCCTGCTCTGTACAGTGTGCCCCTGTGTTTGAACGAGTGGCTGAGTGTCACTGCTGAATCCGGCCCGCTCAGCGTGGCTCACTTACTATTCTCACCGGGGGCCAGCGGCTGTGGCCAGCTGCCCCCGCCCCCCTGATTCCTGCTCTGTACAGTGTGCCCCAGTGTTTGAACGAGTGGCTGAGTGTCTGTGCTGAGTCCGGGGCCAGCGGCTGTGGCCAGCTGCCCCCGCCCCCCTGATTCCTGCTCTGTATAGTGTGCCCCAGTGTTTGAACGGGTGGCTGAGTGTCACTGCTGAGGCCGGCCCGGTCAGCGTGGCTCACTTACTATACTCACCGGGGGCCAGCGGCTGTGGCCAGCTGCCCCCGCCCCCCTGATTCCTGCTCTGTACAGTGTGCCCCAGTGTTTGAACGGGTGGCTGAGTGTCTTTGCTGAGTACGGGGCCAGCGGCTGTGGCCAGCTGCCCCCGCCCCCCTGATTCCTGCTCTGTACAGTGTGCCCCAGTGTTTGAACGGGTGGCTGAGTGTCACTGCTGAGTCCGGCCCGCTCAGCGTGGCTCACTTACTATACTCACCGGGGGCCAGCGGCTGTGGCCAGCTGCCCCCGCCCCCCTGATTCCTGCTGTGTACAGTGTGCCCCAGTGTTTGAACGGGAGGCTGAGTGTCTCTGCTGAACCCGGCCCGGTCAACGTGGCTCACTTACTATTCTCACCGGGGGCCAGCGGCTGTGGCCAGCTGCCCCCGCCCCCCTGATTCCTGCTGTGTACAGTGTGCCCCAGTGTTTGAACGGGTGGCTGAGTGTCTCTGCTGAGTCCGGCCCGGTCAGCGTGGCTCACTTACTATTCTCACCGGGGGCCAGCGGCTGTGGCCAGCTGCCCCCGCCCCCCTGATTCCTGCTGTGTACAGTGTGCCCCAGTGTTTGAACGGGTGGCTGAGTGTCACTGCTGAGGCCGGACCGGTCAGCGTGGCTCACTTACTATACTCACCGGGGGCCAGCGGCTGTGGCCAGCTGCCCCCGCCCCCCTGATTCCTGCTCTGTACAGTGTGCCCCAGTGTTTGAACGGGTGGCTGAATGTCACTGCTGAGGCCGGCCCGGTCAGCGTGGCTCACTTACTATACTCACCGGGGGCCAGCGGCTGTGGCCAGCTGCCCCCGCCCCCCTGATTCCTGCTGTGTACAGTGTGCCCCAGTGTTTGAACGGGTGGCTGAGTGTCTTTGCTGAGTACGGGGCCAGCGGCTGTGGCCAGCTGCCCCCGCCCCCCTGATTCCTGCTGTGTACAGTGTGCCCCAGTGTTTGAACGGGTGGCTGAGTGTCTCTGCTGAGTCCGGCCCGTTCAGCGTGGCTCACTTACTATTCTCACCGGGGGCCAGCGGCTGTGGCCAGCTGCCCCCGCCCCCCTGATTCCTGCTCTGTACAGAGTGCCCCAGTGTTTGAACGGGTGGCTGAGTGTCTCTGCTGAACCCGGCCCGCTCAGCGTGGCTCACTTACTATTCTCACCGGGGGCCAACGGCTGTGGCCAGCTGCCCCCGCCCCCCTGATTCCTGCTGTGTACAGTGTGCCCCAGTGTTTGAACGGGAGGCTGAGTGTCTCTGCTGAGTCCGGCCCGCTCAGCGTGGCTCACTTACTATACTCACCGGGGGCCAGCGGCTGTGGCCAGCTGCCCCCGCCCCCCTGATTCCTGCTGTGTACAGTGTGCCCCAGTGTTTGAACGGGAGGCTGAGTGTCTCTGCTGAACCCGGCCCGGTCAACGTGGCTCACTTACTATTCTCACCGGGGGCCAGCGGCTGTGGCCAGCTGCCCCCGCCCCCCTGATTCCTGCTCTGTACAGTGTGCCCCAGTGTTTGAACGGGTGGCTGAGTGTCTCTGCTGAGTCCGGCCCGGTCAGCGTGGCTCACTTACTATTCTCACCGGGGGCCAGCGGCTGTGGCCAGCTGCCCCCGCCCCCTGATTCCTGCTGTGTACAGTGTGCCCCAGTGTTTGAACGGGTGGCTGAGTGTCTCTGCTGAGTCCGGCCCGGTCAGCGTGGCTCACTTACTATTCTCACCGGGGGCCAGCGGCTGTGGCCAGCTGCCCCCGCCCCCCTGATTCCTGCTCTGTACAGTGTGCCCCAGTGTTTGAATGAGTGGCTGAGTGTCTCTGCTGAGTCCGGCCCGGTCAGCGTGGCTCACTTACTATTCTCACCGGGGGCCAGCGGCTGTGGCCAGCTGCCCCCGCCCCCCTGATTCCTGCTGTGTACAATGTGCCCCAGTGTTTGAACGGGTGGCTGAGTGTCACTGCTGAGTCCGGCCCGGTCAGCGTGGCTCACTTACTATTCTCACCGGGGCCAGCGGCTGTGGCCAGCTGCCCCCGCCCCCCTGATTCCTGCTGTGTACAGTGTGCCCCAGTGTTTGAACGGGAGGCTGAGTGTCACTGCTGAGTCCGGCCCGCTCAGCGTGGCTCACTTACTATACTCACCGGGGGCCAGCGGCTGTGGCCAGCTGCCCCCGCCCCCCTGATTCCTGCTGTGTACAGTGTGCCCCAGTGTTTGAACGGGAGGCTGAGTGTCTCTGCTGAACCCGGCCCGGTCAACGTGGCTCACTTACTATTCTCACCGGGGGCCAGCGGCTGTGGCCAGCTGCCCCCGCCCCCCTGATTCCTGCTCTGTACAGTGTGCCCCAGTGTTTGAACGGGTGGCTGAGTGTCTCTGCTGAGTCCGGCCCGGTCAGCGTGGCTCACTTACTATTCTCACCGGGGGCCAGCGGCTGTGGCCAGCTGCCCCCGCCCCCCTGATTCCTGCTCTGTACAGTGTGCCCCAGTGTTTGAACGGGTGGCTGAGTGTCTCTGCTGAGTCCGGCCCGGTCAGCGTGGCTCACTTACTATTCTCACCGGGGGCCAGCGGCTGTGGCCAGCTGCCCCCGCCCCCCTGATTCCTGCTCTGTACAGTGTGCCCCAGTGTTTGAACGAGTGGCTGAGTGTCTGTGCTGAGTCCGGGGCCAGCGGCTGTGGCCAGCTGCCCCCGCCCCCCTGATTCCTGCTCTGTATAGTGTGCCCCAGTGTTTGAACGGGTGGCTGAGTGTCACTGCTGAGGCCGGCCCGGTCAGCGTGGCTCACTTACTATACTCACCAGGGGCCAGCGGCTGTGGCCAGCTGCCCCCGCCCCCCTGATTCCTGCTCTGTACAGTGTGGCCCAGTGTTTGAACGGGTGGCTGAGTGTCTTTGCTGAGTACGGGGCCAGCGGCTGTGGCCAGCTGCCCCCGCCCCCCTGATTCCTGCTCTGTACAGTGTGCCCCAGTGTTGAACGGGTGGCTGAGTGTCACTGCTGAGTCCGGCCCGCTCAGCGTGGCTCACTTACTATACTCACCGGGGGCCAGCGGCTGTGGCCAGCTGCCCCCGCCCCCTGATTCCTGCTCTGTACAGTGTGCCCCAGTGTTTGAACGGGTGGCTGAGTGTCTCTGCTGAGTCCGGCCCGGTCAGCGTGGCTCACTTACTATTCTCACCGGGGGCCAGCGGCTGTGGCCAGCTGCCCCCGCCCCCCTGATTCCTGCTCTGTACAGTGTGCCCCAGTGTTTGAACGGGAGGCTGAGTGTCTCTGCTGAACCCGGCCCGGTCAGCGTGGCTCACTTACTATTCTCACCGGGGGCCAGCGGCTGTGGCCAGCTGCCCCCGCCCCCCTGATTCCTGCTGTGTACAGTGTGCCCCAGTGTTTGAACGGGTGGCTGAGTGTCTCTGCTGAGTCCGGCCCGGTCAGCGTGGCTCACTTACTATTCTCACCGGGGGCCAGCGGCTGTGGCCAGCTGCCCCGCCCCCCTGATTCCTGCTCTATACAGTGTGCCCCTGTGTTTGAATGAGTGGCTGAGTGTCTCTGCTGAGTCCGGCCCGGTCAGCGTGGCTCACTTACTGTTCTCACCGGGGGCCAGCGGCTGTGGCCAGCTGCCCCCGCCCCCCTGATTCCTGCTCTGTACAGTGTGCCCCAGTGTTTGAACGGGAGGCTGAGTGTCTCTGCTGAGTCCGGCCCGCTCAGCGTGTCTCACTTACTATTCTCACCGGGGGCCAGCGGCTGTGGCCAGCTGCCCCGCCCCCCTGATTCCTGCTGTGTACAGTGTGCCCCAGTGTTTGAACGGGTGGCTGAGTGTCTCTGCTGAGTCCGGCCCGGTCAGCGTGGCTCACTTACTATTCTCACCGGGGGCCAGCGGCTGTGGCCAGCTGCCCCCGCCCCCCTGATTCCTGCTGTGTACAGTGTGCCCCAGTGTTTGAACGGGTGGCTGAGTGTCACTGCTGAGGCCGGACCGGTCAGCGTGGCTCACTTACTATACTCACCGGGGGCCAGCGGCTGTGGCCAGCTGCCCCCGCCCCCCTGATTCCTGCTCTGTACAGTGTGCCCCAGTGTTTGAACGGGTGGCTGAATGTCACTGCTGAGGCCGGCCCGGTCAGCGTGGCTCACTTACTATACTCACCGGGGGCCAGCGGCTGTGGCCAGCTGCCCCCGCCCCCCTGATTCCTGCTGTGTACAGTGTGCCCCAGTGTTTGAACGGGTGGCTGAGTGTCTTTGCTGAGTACGGGGCCAGCGGCTGTGGCCAGCTGCCCCCGCCCCCCTGATTCCTGCTGTGTACAGTGTGCCCCAGTGTTTGAACGGGTGGCTGAGTGTCTCTGCTGAGTCCGGCCCGTTCAGCGTGGCTCACTTACTATTCTCACCGGGGGCCAGCGGCTGTGGCCAGCTGCCCCCGCCCCCTGATTCCTGCTCTGTACAGAGTGCCCCAGTGTTTGAACGGGTGGCTGAGTGTCTCTGCTGAAGTCCGGCCCGCTCAGCGTGGCTCACTTACTATTCTCACCGGGGGCCAACGGCTGTGGCCAGCTGCCCCCGCCCCCCTGATTCCTGCTGTGTACAGTGTGCCCAGTGTTTGAACGGGAGGCTGAGTGTCTCTGCTGAGTCCGGCCCGCTCAGCGTGGCTCACTTACTATACTCACCGGGGGCCAGCGGCTGTGGCCAGCTGCCCCCGCCCCCCTGATTCCTGCTGTGTACAGTGTGCCCCAGTGTTTGAACGGGAGGCTGAGTGTCTCTGCTGAACCGGCCCGGTCAACGTGGCTCACTTACTATTCTCACGGGGGCCAGCGGCTGTGGCCAGCTGCCCCCGCCCCCCTGATTCCTGCTCTGTACAGTGTGCCCCAGTGTTTGAACGGGTGGCTGAGTGTCTCTGCTGAGTCCGGCCCGGTCAGCGTGGCTCACTTACTATTCTCACCGGGGGCCAGCGGCTGTGGCCAGCTGCCCCCGCCCCCTGATTCCTGCTCTGTACAGTGTGCCCCAGTGTTTGAACGGGTGGCTGAGTGTCTCTGCTGAGTCCGGCCCGGTCAGCGTGGCTCACTTACTATTCTCACCGGGGGCCAGCGGCTGTGGCCAGCTGCCCCCGCCCCCCTGATTCCTGCTCTGTACAGTGTGCCCCAGTGTTTGAATGAGTGGCTGAGTGTCTCTGCTGAGTCCGGCCCGGTCAGCGTGGCTCACTTACTATTCTCACCGGGGGCCAGCGGCTGTGGCCAGCTGCCCCCGCCCCCCTGATTCCTGCTGTGTACAGTGTGCCCCAGTGTTTGAACGGGTGGCTGAGTGTCACTGCTGAGTCCGGCCCGGTCAGCGTGGCTCACTTACTATTCTCACCGGGGGCCAGCGGCTGTGGCCAGCTGCCCCGCCCCCTGATTCCTGCTGTGTACAGTGTGCCCCAGTGTTTGAACGGGAGGCTGAGTGTCACTGCTGAGTCCGGCCCGCTCAGCGTGGCTCACTTACTATACTCACCGGGGGCCAGCGGCTGTGGCCAGCTGCCCCCGCCCCCCTGATTCCTGCTGTGTACAGTGTGCCCCAGTGTTTGAACGGGAGGCTGAGTGTCTCTGCTGAACCCGGCCCGGTCAACGTGGCTCACTTACTATTCTCACCGGGGGCCAGCGGCTGTGGCCAGCTGCCCCCGCCCCCCTGATTCCTGCTCTGTACAGTGTGCCCCAGTGTTTGAACGGGTGGCTGAGTGTCTCTGCTGAGTCCGGCCCGGTCAGCGTGGCTCACTTACTATTCTCACCGGGGGCCAGCGGCTGTGGCCAGCTGCCCCGCCCCCCTGATTCCTGCTCTGTACAGTGTGCCCCAGTGTTTGAACGGGTGGCTGAGTGTCTCTGCTGAGTCCGGCCCGGTCAGCGTGGCTCACTTACTATTCTCACCGGGGGCCAGCGGCTGTGGCCAGCTGCCCCCGCCCCCCTGATTCCTGCTCTGTACAGTGTGCCCCAGTGTTTGAACGAGTGGCTGAGTGTCTGTGCTGAGTCCGGGGCCAGCGGCTGTGGCCAGCTGCCCCCGCCCCCCTGATTCCTGCTCTGTATAGTGTGCCCCAGTGTTTGAACGGGTGGCTGAGTGTCACTGCTGAGGCCGGCCGGTCAGCGTGGCTCACTTACTATACTCACCAGGGGCCAGCGGCTGTGGCCAGCTGCCCCCGCCCCCCTGATTCCTGCTCTGTACAGTGTGGCCCAGTGTTTGAACGGGTGGCTGAGTGTCTTTGCTGAGTACGGGGCCAGCGGCTGTGGCCAGCTGCCCCCGCCCCCCTGATTCCTGCTCTGTACAGTGTGCCCCAGTGTTTGAACGGGTGGCTGAGTGTCACTGCTGAGTCCGGCCCGCTCAGCGTGGCTCACTTACTATACTCACCGGGGCCAGCGGCTGTGGCCAGCTGCCCCCGCCCCCCTGATTCCTGCTCTGTACAGTGTGCCCAGTGTTTGAACGGGTGGCTGAGTGTCTCTGCTGAGTCCGGCCCGGTCAGCGTGGCTCACTTACTATTCTCACCGGGGGCCAGCGGCTGTGGCCAGCTGCCCCCGCCCCCCTGATTCCTGCTCTGTACAGTGTGCCCCAGTGTTTGAACGGGAGGCTGAGTGTCTCTGCTGAACCCGGCCCGGTCAGCGTGGCTCACTTACTATTCTCACCGGGGGCCAGCGGCTGTGGCCAGCTGCCCCCGCCCCCCTGATTCCTGCTGTGTACAGTGTGCCCCAGTGTTTGAACGGGTGGCTGAGTGTCTCTGCTGAGTCCGGCCCGGTCAGCGTGGCTCACTTACTATTCTCACCGGGGGCCAGCGGCTGTGGCCAGCTGCCCCCGCCCCCCTGATTCCTGCTCTATACAGTGTGCCCCTGTGTTTGAATGAGTGGCTGAGTGTCTCTGCTGAGTCCGGCCCGGTCAGCGTGGCTCACTTACTGTTCTCACCGGGGGCCAGCGGCTGTGGCCAGCTGCCCCCGCCCCCCTGATTCCTGCTCTGTACAGTGTGCCCCAGTGTTTGAACGGGAGCTGAGTGTCTCTGCTGAGTCCGGCCCGCTCAGCGTGTCTCACTTACTATTCTCACCGGGGGCCAGCGGCTGTGGCCAGCTGCCCCCGCCCCCCTGATTCCTGCTCTATACAGTGTGCCCCTGTGTTTGAACGAGTGGCTGAGTGTCACTGCTGAATCCGGCCCGGTCAGCGTGGCTCACTTACTATTCTCACCGGGGGCCAGCGGCTGTGGCCAGCTGCCCCCGCCCCCCTGATTCCTGCTCTATACAGTGTGCCCCAGTGTTTGAACGGGTGGCTGAGTGTCTCTGCTGAGTCCGGCCCGCTCAGCGTGGCTCACTTACTATTCTCACCGGGGGCCAGCGGCTGTGGCCAGCTGCCCCCGCCCCCCTGATTCCTGCTCTGTACAGTGTGCCCCAGTGTTTGAACGGGTGGCTGAGTGTCTCTGCTGAGTCCGGCCCGCTCAGCGTGGCTCACTTACTATTCTCACCGGGGGCCAGCGGCTGTGGCCAGCTTCCCCCGCCCCCCTGATTCCTGCTCTGTACAGTGTGCCCCAGTGTTTGAACGGGAGGCTGAGTGTCTCTGCTGAGTCCGGCCCGCTCAGCGTGGCTCACTTACTATTCTCACCGGGGGCCAGCGGCTGTGGCCAGCTGCCCCCGCCCCCCTGATTCCTGCTCTGTACAGTGTGCCCCAGTGTTTGAACGGGAGGCTGAGTGTCTGTGCTGAGTCCGGGGCCAGCGGCTGTGGCCAGCTGCCCCCGCCCCCTGATTCCTGCTCTGTACAGTGTGCCCCAGTGTTTGAACGGGTGGCTGAGTGTCACTGCTGAGGCCGGCCCGGTCAGCGTGGCTCACTTACTATACTCACGGGGGCCAGCGGCTGTGGCCAGCTGCCCCCGCCCCCCTGATTCCTGCTCTGTACAGTGTGCCCCAGTGTTTGAACGGGTGGCTGAGTGTCTTTGCTGAGTACGGGGCCAGCGGCTGTGGCCAGCTGCCCCCGCCCCCCTGATTCCTGCTGTGTACAGTGTGCCCCAGTGTTTGAACGGGAGGCTGAGTGTCTCTGCTGAACCCGGCCCGGTCAACGTGGCTCACTTACTATTCTCACCGGGGGCCAGCGGCTGTGGCCAGCTGCCCCCGCCCCCCTGATTCCTGCTGTGTACAGTGTGCCCTAG
Organism: Caranx ignobilis; assembly: GCA_021432705.1. Lineage (NCBI taxonomy): Eukaryota > Metazoa > Chordata > Actinopteri > Carangiformes > Carangidae > Caranx > Caranx ignobilis. The sequence goes on along the minus strand of JAFHLA010000010.1, from coordinate 2,545,430 downwards.
TGTTTGAACGGGAGGCTGAGTGTCTCTGCTGAACCCGGCCCGCTCAGCGTGGCTCACTTACTATTCTCACCGGGGGCCAGCGGCTGTGGCCAGCTGCCCCCGCCCCCCTGATTCCTGCTCTGTACAGTGTGCCCCAGTGTTTGAACGGGAGGCTGAGTGTCTCTGCTGAGTGCGGCCCGCTCAGCGTGGCTCACTTACTATTCTTACCGGGGGCCAGCAGCTGTGGCCAGCTGCCCCCGCCCCCCTGATTCCTGCTCTGTACAGTGTGCCCCAGTGTTTGAACGGGAGGCTGAGTGTCTCTGCTGAGTCTGGCCCGCTCAGCGTGGCTCACTTACTATTCTCACCGGGGCCAGCGGCTGTGGCCAGCTGCCCCCGCCCCCCTGATTCCTGCTCTGTACAGTGTGCCCCTGTGTTTGAACGAGTGGCTGAGTGTCTCTGCTGAGTCCGGCCCGCTCAGCGTGGCTCACTTACTATTCTCACCGGGGGCCAGCGGCTGTGGCCAGCTGCCCCCGCCCCCTGATTCCTGCTCTGTACAGTGTGCCCCAGTGTTTGAACGGGAGGCTGAGTGTCTCTGCTGAACCCGGCCCGGTCAACGTGGCTCACTTACTATTCTCACCGGGGGCCAGCGGCTGTGGCCAGCTGCCCCCGCCCCCCTGATTCCTGCTCTGTACAGTGTGCCCTGTGTTTGAACGGGTGGCTGAGTGTCACTGCTGAATCCGGCCCGCTCAGCGTGGCTCACTTACTATTCTCACCGGGGGCCAGCGGCTGTGGCCAGCTGCCCCCGCCCCCCTGATTCCTGCTCTGTACAGTGTGCCCCAGTGTTTGAACGAGTGGCTGAGTGTCTGTGCTGAGTCCGGGGCCAGCGGCTGTGGCCAGCTGCCCCCGCCCCCCTGATTCCTGCTCTGTATAGTGTGCCCCAGTGTTTGAACGGGTGGCTGAGTGTCACTGCTGAGGCCGGCCCGGTCAGCGTGGCTCACTTACTATACTCACCGGGGGCCAGCGGCTGTGGCCAGCTGCCCCCGCCCCCCTGATTCCTGCTCTGTACAGTGTGCCCCAGTGTTTGAACGGGTGGCTGAGTGTCTTTGCTGAGTACGGGGCCAGCGGCTGTGGCCAGCTGCCCCCGCCCCCCTGATTCCTGCTCTGTACAGTGTGCCCCAGTGTTTGAACGGGTGGCTGAGTGTCACTGCTGAGTCCGGCCCGCTCAGCGTGGCTCACTTACTATACTCACCGGGGGCCAGCGGCTGTGGCCAGCTGCCCCCGCCCCCCTGATTCCTGCTGTGTACAGTGTGCCCCAGTGTTTGAACGGGAGGCTGAGTGTCTCTGCTGAACCGGCCCGGTCAGCGTGGCTCACTTACTATTCTCACCGGGGGCCAGCGGCTGTGGCCAGCTGCCCCCGCCCCCCTGATTCCTGCTGTGTACAGTGTGCCCCAGTGTTTGAACGGGTGGCTGAGTGTCTCTGCTGAGGCCGGCCCGGTCAGCGTGGCTCACTTACTATACTCACCGGGGGCCAGCGGCTGTGGCCAGCTGCCCCCGCCCCCCTGATTCCTGCTCTGTACAGTGTGCCCCAGTGTTTGAACGGGTGGCTGAGTGTCTTTGCTGAGTACGGGGCCAGCGGCTGTGGCCAGCTGCCCCCGCCCCCCTGATTCCTGCTCTGTACAGTGTGCCCCAGTGTTTGAACGGGTGGCTGAGTGTCACTGCTGAGTCCGGCCCGCTCAGCGTGGCTCACTTACTATACTCACCGGGGGCCAGCGGCTGTGGCCAGCTGCCCCCGCCCCCCTGATTCCTGCTGTGTACAGTGTGCCCCAGTGTTTGAACGGGAGGCTGAGTGTCTCTGCTGAACCCGCCCGGTCAACGTGGCTCACTTACTATTCTCACCGGGGGCCAGCGGCTGTGGCCAGCTGCCCCCGCCCCCCTGATTCCTGCTGTGTACAGTGTGCCCCAGTGTTTGAACGGGTGGCTGAGTGTCTCTGCTGAGTCCGGCCCGGTCAGCGTGGCTCACTTACTATTCTCACCGGGGGCCAGCGGCTGTGGCCAGCTGCCCCCGCCCCCCTGATTCCTGCTGTGTACAGTGTGCCCCAGTGTTTGAACGGGTGGCTGAGTGTCACTGCTGAGTCCGGCCCGGTCAGCGTGGCTCACTTACTATACTCACCGGGGGCCAGCGGCTGTGGCCAGCTGCCCCCGCCCCCCTGATTCCTGCTCTGTACAGTGTGCCCCAGTGTTTGAACGGGTGGCTGAATGTCACTGCTGAGCCGGCCCGGTCAGCGTGGCTCACTTACTATACTCACGGGGGCCAGCGGCTGTGGCCAGCTGCCCCCGCCCCCCTGATTCCTGCTGTGTACAGTGTGCCCCAGTGTTTGAACGGGTGGCTGAGTGTCTTTGCTGAGTACGGGGCCAGCGGCTGTGGCCAGCTGCCCCCGCCCCCCTGATTCCTGCTGTGTACAGTGTGCCCCAGTGTTTGAACGGGTGGCTGAGTGTCTCTGCTGAGTCCGGCCCGTTCAGCGTGGCTCACTTACTATTCTCACCGGGGGCCAGCGGCTGTGGCCAGCTGCCCCCGCCCCCCTGATTCCTGCTCTGTACAGAGTGCCCCAGTGTTTGAACGGGTGGCTGAGTGTCTCTGCTGAACCCGGCCCGCTCAGCGTGGCTCACTTACTATTCTCACCGGGGGCCAACGGCTGTGGCCAGCTGCCCCCGCCCCCTGATTCCTGCTGTGTACAGTGTGCCCCAGTGTTTGAACGGGAGGCTGAGTGTCTCTGCTGAGTCCGGCCCGCTCAGCGTGGCTCACTTACTATACTCACCGGGGGCCAGCGGCTGTGGCCAGCTGCCCCCGCCCCCCTGATTCCTGCTGTGTACAGTGTGCCCCAGTGTTTGAACGGGAGGCTGAGTGTCTCTGCTGAACCCGGCCCGGTCAACGTGGCTCACTTACTATTCTCACCGGGGGCCAGCGGCTGTGGCCAGCTGCCCCCGCCCCCCTGATTCCTGCTCTGTACAGTGTGCCCCAGTGTTTGAACGGGTGGCTGAGTGTCTCTGCTGAGTCCGGCCCGGTCAGCGTGGCTCACTTACTATTCTCACCGGGGGCCAGCGGCTGTGGCCAGCTGCCCCCGCCCCCCTGATTCCTGCTGTGTACAGTGTGCCCCAGTGTTTGAACGGGTGGCTGAGTGTCTCTGCTGAGTCCGGCCCGGTCAGCGTGGCTCACTTACTATTCTCACCGGGGGCCAGCGGCTGTGGCCAGCTGCCCCCGCCCCCCTGATTCCTGCTCTGTACAGTGTGCCCCAGTGTTTGAATGAGTGGCTGAGTGTCTCTGCTGAGTCCGGCCCGGTCAGCGTGGCTCACTTACTATTCTCACCGGGGGCCAGCGGCTGTGGCCAGCTGCCCCGCCCCCCTGATTCCTGCTGTGTACAGTGTGCCCCAGTGTTTGAACGGGTGGCTGAGTGTCACTGCTGAGTCCGGCCCGGTCAGCGTGGCTCACTTACTATTCTCACCGGGGGCCAGCGGCTGTGGCCAGCTGCCCCGCCCCCCTGATTCCTGCTGTGTACAGTGTGCCCCAGTGTTTGAACGGGAGGCTGAGTGTCACTGCTGAGTCCGGCCCGCTCAGCGTGGCTCACTTACTATACTCACCGGGGGCCAGCGGCTGTGGCCAGCTGCCCCCGCCCCCCTGATTCCTGCTGTGTACAGTGTGCCCCAGTGTTTGAACGGGTGGCTGAGTGTCTCTGCTGAACCCGGCCCGGTCAACGTGGCTCACTTACTATTCTCACCGGGGGCCAGCGGCTGTGGCCAGCTGCCCCCGCCCCCCTGATTCCTGCTCTGTACAGTGTGCCCCAGTGTTTGAACGGGTGGCTGAGTGTCTCTGCTGAGTCCGGCCCGGTCAGCGTGGCTCACTTACTATTCTCACCGGGGGCCAGCGGCTGTGGCCAGCTGCCCCGCCCCCCTGATTCCTGCTCTGTACAGTGTGCCCCAGTGTTTGAACGGGTGGCTGAGTGTCTCTGCTGAGTCCGGCCCGGTCAGCGTGGCTCACTTACTATTCTCACCGGGGGCCAGCGGCTGTGGCCAGCTGCCCCCGCCCCCCTGATTCCTGCTCTGTACAGTGTGCCCCAGTGTTTGAACGAGTGGCTGAGTGTCTGTGCTGAGTCCGGGGCCAGCGGCTGTGGCCAGCTGCCCCGCCCCCTGATTCCTGCTCTGTATAGTGTGCCCCAGTGTTTGAACGGGTGGCTGAGTGTCACTGCTGAGGCCGGCCCGGTCAGCGTGGCTCACTTACTATACTCACCAGGGGCCAGCGGCTGTGGCCAGCTGCCCCGCCCCCCTGATTCCTGCTCTGTACAGTGTGGCCCAGTGTTTGAACGGGTGGCTGAGTGTCTTTGCTGAGTACGGGGCCAGCGGCTGTGGCCAGCTGCCCCCGCCCCCCTGATTCCTGCTCTGTACAGTGTGCCCCAGTGTTTGAACGGGTGGCTGAGTGTCACTGCTGAGTCCGGCCCGCTCAGCGTGGCTCACTTACTATACTCACCGGGGGCCAGCGGCTGTGGCCAGCTGCCCCCGCCCCCCTGATTCCTGCTCTGTACAGTGTGCCCCAGTGTTTGAACGGGTGGCTGAGTGTCTCTGCTGAGTCCGGCCCGGTCAGCGTGGCTCACTTACTATTCTCACCGGGGGCCAGCGGCTGTGGCCAGCTGCCCCCGCCCCCTGATTCCTGCTCTGTACAGTGTGCCCCAGTGTTTGAACGGGAGGCTGAGTGTCTCTGCTGAACCCGGCCCGGTCAGCGTGGCTCACTTACTATTCTCACCGGGGGCCAGCGGCTGTGGCCAGCTGCCCCCGCCCCCCTGATTCCTGCTGTGTACAGTGTGCCCCAGTGTTTGAACGGGTGGCTGAGTGTCTCTGCTGAGTCCGGCCCGGTCAGCGTGGCTCACTTACTATTCTCACCGGGGGCCAGCGGCTGTGGCCAGCTGCCCCCGCCCCCCTGATTCCTGCTCTATACAGTGTGCCCCTGTGTTTGAATGAGTGGCTGAGTGTCTCTGCTGAGTCCGGCCCGGTCAGCGTGGCTCACTTACTGTTCTCACCGGGGGCCAGCGGCTGTGGCCAGCTGCCCCCGCCCCCCTGATTCCTGCTCTGTACAGTGTGCCCCAGTGTTTGAACGGGAGGCTGAGTGTCTCTGCTGAGTCCGGCCCGCTCAGCGTGTCTCACTTACTATTCTCACCGGGGGCCAGCGGCTGTGGCCAGCTGCCCCCGCCCCCCTGATTCCTGCTCTATACAGTGTGCCCCTGTGTTTGAACGAGTGGCTGAGTGTCTCTGCTGAATCCGGCCCGGTCAGCGTGGCTCACTTACTATTCTCACCGGGGGCCAGCGGCTGTGGCCAGCTGCCCCCGCCCCCCTGATTCCTGCTCTGTACAGTGTGCCCCAGTGTTTGAACGGGTGGCTGAGTGTCTCTGCTGAGTCCGGCCCGCTCAGCGTGGCTCACTTACTATTCTCACCGGGGGCCAGCGGCTGTGGCCAGCTGCCCCCGCCCCCCTGATTCCTGCTCTGTACAGTGTGCCCCAGTGTTTGAACGGGTGGCTGAGTGTCTCTGCTGAGTCCGGCCCGCTCAGCGTGGCTCACTTACTATTCTCACCGGGGGCCAGCGGCTGTGGCCAGCTTCCCCCGCCCCCCTGATTCCTGCTCTGTACAGTGTGCCCCAGTGTTTGAACGGGAGGCTGAGTGTCTCTGCTGAGTCCGGCCCGCTCAGCGTGGCTCACTTACTATTCTCACCGGGGGCCAGCGGCTGTGGCCAGCTGCCCCCGCCCCCCTGATTCCTGCTCTGTACAGTGTGCCCCAGTGTTTGAACGGGAGGCTGAGTGTCTGTGCTGAGTCCGGGGCCAGCGGCTGTGGCCAGCTGCCCCCGCCCCCCTGATTCCTGCTCTGTACAGTGTGCCCCAGTGTTTGAACGGGTGGCTGAGTGTCACTGCTGAGGCCGGCCCGGTCAGCGTGGCTCACTTACTATACTCACCGGGGGCCAGCGGCTGTGGCCAGCTGCCCCCGCCCCCCTGATTCCTGCTCTGTACAGTGTGCCCCAGTGTTTGAACGGGTGGCTGAGTGTCTTTGCTGAGTACGGGGCCAGCGGCTGTGGCCAGCTGCCCCCGCCCCCCTGATTCCTGCTGTGTACAGTGTGCCCCAGTGTTTGAACGGGAGGCTGAGTGTCTCTGCTGAACCCGGCCCGGTCAACGTGGCTCACTTACTATTCTCACCGGGGGCCAGCGGCTGTGGCCAGCTGCCCCCGCCCCCCTGATTCCTGCTGTGTACAGTGTGCCCTAGTGTTTGAACGGGAGGCTGAGTGTCTCTGCTGAACCCGGCCCGCTCAGCGTGGCTCACTTACTATTCTCACCGGGGGCCAGCGGCTGTGGCCAGCTGCCCCCGCCCCCCTGATTCCTGCTCTGTACAGTGTGCCCCAGTGTTTGAACGGGAGGCTGAGTGTCTCTGCTGAGTGCGGCCCGCTCAGCGTGGCTCACTTACTATTCTTACCGGGGGCCAGCAGCTGTGGCCAGCTGCCCCCGCCCCCCTGATTCCTGCTCTGTACAGTGTGCCCCAGTGTTTGAACGGGAGGCTGAGTGTCTCTGCTGAGTCTGGCCCGCTCAGCGTGGCTCACTTACTATTCTCACCGGGGGCCAGCGGCTGTGGCCAGCTGCCCCCGCCCCCCTGATTCCTGCTCTGTACAGTGTGCCCCTGTGTTTGAACGGAGTGGCTGAGTGTCTCTGCTGAGTCCGGCCCGCTCAGCGTGGCTCACTTACTATTCTCACCGGGGGCCAGCGGCTGTGGCCAGCTGCCCCCGCCCCCCTGATTCCTGCTCTGTACAGTGTGCCCCAGTGTTTGAACGGGAGGCTGAGTGTCTCTGCTGAACCCGGCCCGGTCAACGTGGCTCACTTACTATTCTCACCGGGGGCCAGCGGCTGTGGCCAGCTGCCCCCGCCCCCCTGATTCCTGCTCTGTACAGTGTGCCCCTGTGTTTGAACGAGTGGCTGAGTGTCACTGCTGAATCCGGCCCGCTCAGCGTGGCTCACTTACTATTCTCACCGGGGGCCAGCGGCTGTGGCCAGCTGCCCCCGCCCCCTGATTCCTGCTCTGTACAGTGTGCCCCAGTGTTTGAACGAGTGGCTGAGTGTCTGTGCTGAGTCCGGGGCCAGCGGCTGTGGCCAGCTGCCCCCGCCCCCCTGATTCCTGCTCTGTATAGTGTGCCCCAGTGTTTGAACGGGTGGCTGAGTGTCACTGCTGAGGCCGGCCCGGTCAGCGTGGCTCACTTACTATACTCACCGGGGGCCAGCGGCTGTGGCCAGCTGCCCCCGCCCCCCTGATTCCTGCTCTGTACAGTGTGCCCCAGTGTTTGAACGGGTGGCTGAGTGTCTGTGCTGAGTACGGGGCCAGCGGCTGTGGCCAGCTGCCCCCGCCCCCCTGATTCCTGCTCTGTACAGTGTGCCCCAGTGTTTGAACGGGTGGCTGAGTGTCACTGCTGAGTCCGGCCCGCTCAGCGTGGCTCACTTACTATACTCACCGGGGCCAGCGGCTGTGGCCAGCTGCCCCCGCCCCCCTGATTCCTGCTGTGTACAGTGTGCCCCAGTGTTTGAACGGGAGGCTGAGTGTCTCTGCTGAACCCGGCCCCGGTCAACGTGGCTCACTTACTATTCTCACCGGGGGCCAGCGGCTGTGGCCAGCTGCCCCCGCCCCCCTGATTCCTGCTGTGTACAGTGTGCCCCAGTGTTTGAACGGGTGGCTGAGTGTCTCTGCTGAGTCCGGCCCGGTCAGCGTGGCTCACTTACTATTCTCACCGGGGGCCAGCGGCTGTGGCCAGCTGCCCCCGCCCCCTGATTCCTGCTGTGTACAGTGTGCCCCAGTGTTTGAACGGGTGGCTGAGTGTCACTGCTGAGGCCGGACCGGTCAGCGTGGCTCACTTACTATACTCACCGGGGGCCAGCGGCTGTGGCCAGCTGCCCCCGCCCCCCTGATTCCTGCTCTGTACAGTGTGCCCCAGTGTTTGAACGGGTGGCTGAATGTCACTGCTGAGGCCGGCCCGGTCAGCGTGGCTCACTTACTATACTCACCGGGGGCCAGCGGCTGTGGCCAGCTGCCCCCGCCCCCCTGATTCCTGCTGTGTACAGTGTGCCCTAGTGTTTGAACGGGTGGCTGAGTGTCTTTGCTGAGTACGGGGCCAGCGGCTGTGGCCAGCTGCCCCCGCCCCCCTGATTCCTGCTGTGTACAGTGTGCCCCAGTGTTTGAACGGGTGGCTGAGTGTCTCTGCTGAGTCCGGCCCGTTCAGCGTGGCTCACTTACTATTCTCACCGGGGGCCAGCGGCTGTGGCCAGCTGCCCCCGCCCCCCTGATTCCTGCTCTGTACAGAGTGCCCCAGTGTTTGAACGGGTGGCTGAGTGTCTCTGCTGAACCCGGCCCGCTCAGCGTGGCTCACTTACTATTCTCACCGGGGGCCAACGGCTGTGGCCAGCTGCCCCCGCCCCCCTGATTCCTGCTGTGTACAGTGTGCCCCAGTGTTTGAACGGGAGGCTGAGTGTCTCTGCTGAGTCCGGCCCGCTCAGCGTGGCTCACTTACTATTCTCACCGGGGGCCAGCGGCTGTGGCCAGCTGCCCCCGCCCCCCTGATTCCTGCTCTGCACAGTGTGCCCCAGTGTTTGAACGGGTGGCTGAGTGTCTCTGCTGAGTCCGGCCCGCTCAGCGTGGCTCACTTACTATTCTCACCGGGGGCCAGCAGCTGTGGCCAGCTGCCCCCGCCCCCCTGATTCCTGCTCTGTACAGAGTGCCCCAGTGTTTGAACGGGTGGCTGAGTGTCTCTGCTGAGTCCGGCCCGTTCAGCGTGGCTCACTTACTATTCTCACCGGGGGCCAGCGGCTGTGGCCAGCTGCCCCCGCCCCCCTGATTCCTGCTCTGTACAGAGTGCCCCAGTGTTTGAACGGGAGGCTGAGTGTCTCTGCTGAACCCGGCCCGCTCAGCGTGGCTCACTTACTATTCTCACCGGGGGCCACGGCTGTGGCCAGCTGCCCCCGCCCCCCTGATTCCTGCTGTGTACAGTGTGCCCCAGTGTTTGAACGGGAGGCTGAGTGTCTCTGCTGAGTCCGGCCCGCTCAGCGTGGCTCACTTACTATTCTCACCGGGGGCCAGCGGCTGTGGCCAGCTGCCCCCGCCCCCTGATTCCTGCTCTGCACAGTGTGCCCCAGTGTTTGAACGGGTGGCTGAGTGTCTCTGCTGAGTCCGGCCCGCTCAGCGTGGCTCACTTACTATTCTCACCGGGGGCCAGCGGCTGTGGCCAGCTGCCCCGCCCCCCTGATTCCTGCTGTGTACAGTGTGCCCCAGTGTTTGAACGGGTGGCTGAGTGTCTCTGCTGAGTCCGGCCCGTTCAGCGTGGCTCACTTACTATTCTCACCGGGGGCCAGCGGCTGTGGCCAGCTGCCCCCGCCCCCCTGATTCCTGCTCTGTACAGTGTGCCCCAGTGTTTGAACGGGTGGCTGAGTGTCTCTGCTGAGTCCGGCCCGGTCAGCGTGGCTCACTTACTATTCTCACCGGGGGCCAGCGGCTGTGGCCAGCTGCCCCCGCCCCCCTGATTCCTGCTCTGTACAGTGTGCCCCAGTGTTTGAACGGGAGGCTGAGTGTCTCTGCTGAACCCGGCCCGGTCAGCGTGGCTCACTTACTATTCTCACCGGGGGCCAGCGGCTGTGGCCAGCTGCCCCCGCCCCCCTGATTCCTGCTCTGTACAGAGTGCCCCAGTGTTTGAACGGGAGGCTGAGTGTCTCTGCTGAACCCGGCCCGCTCAGCGTGGCTCACTTACTATTCTCACCGGGGGCCAACGGCTGTGGCCAGCTGCCCCCGCCCCCTGATTCCTGCTGTGTACAGTGTGCCCCAGTGTTTGAACGGGAGGCTGAGTGTCTCTGCTGAGTCCGGCCCGCTCAGCGTGGCTCACTTACTATTCTCACCGGGGGCCAGCGGCTGTGGCCAGCTGCCCCCGCCCCCTGATTCCTGCTCTGCACAGTGTGCCCCAGTGTTTGAACGGGTGGCTGAGTGTCTCTGCTGAGTCCGGCCCGCTCAGCGTGGCTCACTTACTATTCTCACCGGGGGCCAGCGGCTGTGGCCAGCTGCCCCCGCCCCCCTGATTCCTGCTGTGTACAGTGTGCCCCAGTGTTTGAACGGGTGGCTGAGTGTCTCTGCTGAGTCCGGCCCGTTCAGCGTGGCTCACTTACTATTCTCACCGGGGGCCAGCGGCTGTGGCCAGCTGCCCCCGCCCCCCTGATTCCTGCTCTGTACAGTGTGCCCCAGTGTTTGAACGGGTGGCTGAGTGTCTCTGCTGAGTCCGGCCCGGTCAGCGTGGCTCACTTACTATTCTCACCGGGGGCCAGCGGCTGTGGCCAGCTGCCCCCGCCCCCTGATTCCTGCTCTGTACAGTGTGCCCCAGTGTTTGAACGGGAGGCTGAGTGTCTCTGCTGAACCCGGCCCGGTCAGCGTGGCTCACTTACTATTCTCACCGGGGGCCAGCGGCTGTGGCCAGCTGCCCCCGCCCCCCTGATTCCTGCTCTGTACAGTGTGCCCCAGTGTTTGAACGGGTGGCTGAGTGTCTCTGCTGAACCCGGCCCGGTCAGCGTGGCTCACTTACTATTCTCACCGGGGGCCAGCGGCTGTGGGCAGCTAAGCGTCTTAATCCGTTAACAGCTGTGAACTCGTGACGGTTTGTGCAGCAGAAGGTCTCGAACCTTTTCACACCATGGACCTTAAACTGACACAGATTAGTGTCAGTGTCTTTGCCTCTAAGTTTGTTTTTTCAACAGAAAGTATAAACCATAATAATCCCACTTCCTGTCACTGAGTCACTTGTGGAAATGAACGACTCCACTTTAGTTTCACTTTTGTTTCCTCTGATTTTTCTTCCATTAAATAAAAACATCTCAACAAAAATAATCTGATCTTCAGATTTAGTTGCCAAAAGACATTATGACTCTGTGTAAGAAACAATCACTGACACCAGGAGATAACATGTTGATTCAATATTAGATAAAATCCCATCAAACAACTTCAAAGAGTTGATAATAACGTGGAATATTCAGTTTTGTCAGCCGACAGCAGCATTTATGTAATCCAAGTAATCTCTGTCTAATCTGTATCTGTGTCAATCCCTCCAAACCTAATACCCACCCCAGCCCCCGTCTGCTGCTGCTGCTGTTCCTGCTGGGAACAACTGGACACCTGTAATCCGCTCAGGAGCACAGCTGCAGGACACACCTGAGAAATATTCCAGATGTTTCCTAAAGGAAAAAGGTCCAGAAACAGCTGGAGGAGGAGGATCATGATCTGAAGTTTGCTTCTGTCCAGTCACAGCTTGTTTTCACACGACCGAGTTTTTTCCCTCTTCAAATCAAACCTGATGCATTAATTTGCATAAATTTGCACTAATGTGATGTAAATATGACTCAGTGGATCTTTATCTTTTTCGTTTTCTCTGTTGTGTCTCCCGGTGGTTTTGCAGATTATTCCCAAGGACAATGAGACGCGCTCCACTTTAATGTACAAGTACATCATCCACGAAGACTCGGTGCCCGTCAACAACAACAATGTCATCCAGGAGGACACGTACGAGTGGGCGCTCAAGAGCTGGTCGCCGTGCTCCAAGCCTTGTGCCGGAGGTAAATGGAGAAATTACAATCAGATTGGAAGAAAAGAACAGAGGAATAATAATTCATTCATTCTTCTTCAGAAGGCAACTGCCTGACAGGCTTCAGTCCCACGGTCACAGATCTTTGTTTTTTGATCAGTTGTTCTATCCAGCGTGTCGTCAGCCTGCCCACTCAGCCTGAGGACATTTCTGATGAATTTTATTGTTCGCCGCATTGATCAACAGCATTTCTATGAGGGACAGGGGCAGGGCCATTTCACCAAGGTCAAACACAGTTAGCGTAATATTAACTTAGTGGGTTACTTTAGGTACATGTGATATGAAGAAACACGGTCCAGACAAGTCAGTTTGGACTAAAACTTAAAGCAGCGTTATGTAGTTTCCAAACACAGATGGCCTAAATATCGGAGCGGTGTTGTCGAATTTTTTGTGTTCCTACCTGCTGTTGCAGACGGTGCTACCCCGCTCAGCGGTTTTTCTATCACTTGAATGAGTTTAGAAACATTATTTTAAGGTCAAGAGACGACATAGTGTTGCTTTAAAGACTTCACAAGAACTGCTGAGTCGTGTCTAACACGGTGAGAACTGGCAGGTAAATTAGTGTTTAATCGGCCGCCGCAGCTTCTTGCAGCATGACAATGAAACAGGAATTGACAGGGACGTTTGTTTTATGCCTCGTCACCTCCGACAGCCACACAGGGCCGGGCGGGGGGTGTCATGTGACTGATTTGCGTGTTCGTACATCTGTCAAAGGCCGTCACATGTTTTTGACCAGATGTCACAGGCTCGTACAGTAATTATGACACAAATCAACACATTTATATAAAAGGATGAAATGATGGAGTGAGGACATAAAAGGTCAACATCACTCTGACATAATGATATTATGCAGTTACACCTCTAGACACTATTCAACGATGTCATGACAGAGAAAAAATGATGAAACAGTTATAGATAGGATGAATTATCCTACATAATGTAGAGTGAGCAGGTTCTTATAGAGCAATAAACCCCAATGTGAACCACATAAACTTTATTGATCCCAGTCTGGGAAATTACTGCACATTTTTACCTAAAGTTGAGCTTTAAATGAAAAGTGTTGTGCCGTATTTTGTGCGTTGTAAATTATAATTACTCTCTCGCAGGGTTTCAATACACCAAGTACGGCTGCCGAAAGAAAGGAGACACCAAGATGGTCCACCGAGGATACTGTGACGCCAGCAAGAAGCCGAAACCCATCCGCAGGATGTGCAACCTGCAGGACTGCACCCAGCCTCAGTGAGTTCACACAGTTCATTGCTCGAGTGGGAGTGAAAGTGAAAATCAGCACTAAGCCTCCGTTTATTATTTTGTCTCATTATCCTTGACGCATCGGTGCAAAATTACTTGTTGCCTGTAATGCCTCGCTCAGATTTATCTGCTTTTCACAGATTAAAATAGATGAAGTGATAAAACTGGAAACAATGAGCAGCTAATTAAATACATCACGTAGATTCAAAGCAGCGAGTTAAACCCACACAGGTGTAATATCCTCATATCACCCATCCTGATGCTTAAAAGGACTTTTATTACATTTACATTTTTTTTTCTCAGACAAATTTTCACAGATGTGAAGAAAAAAAACAACCTATGTCCAAGTTATTTTGTCGTCTGCTTCATATAAACCGTTATAGGTCATAAAGATTTGATGTAACTGTAACCAAATTCAAACAATCCTGGAAGATTTGACACCAACACATGTTGTTGTTGTTGTTGTTGTTGTTGCAGACACAGAAATAAAAGCACAGACAGATGAGTATCGATCAACAGGAGCCACACAAATCACTTCCTGTCCCGACTGTACCACAGACCGAGGCTAATCTATTTATAGAACAAAGAAATGCGGTCTATGATATTATCAGCTCATGACCGTGATCATCAGCGAACATGCAGACATGAAGTCGGCCTCGTGTGTTTGTGTCCTGAGACACAAGAAGAAACCTGCAGATACATAAAACAAGTCCACGACCACGTTAAGCTTCGACCTCAGGCACTAAAGCAGGAGCACGAGAGCACATTCACGTCTGATGACACGCTCTGGGAACAACGATTTTACGTCCACATCTCGGTGTTAAAATGACAAAGAGACCATTTAATCCTCTGTTGCTTTCACAGCTCTGAGTCAGACTAAGTGCTAATTCAGCAGCTGCAAGTTTAATTCATTTTTCCAACACTATTCAACGCCGCACAAAGAGCTTGACGTGTGGCTGCCGCCAGCCAGCCAGCCAGCAGGTCAGTGTTCGCTGTTCAGATCAGCAGCAGTAAATCAGCAGAGGTCAGGATGCTGTCACTTCCACCTGTGTATGAGTATAATAACAGGCCATTCTCATTACTACAGTAGAGCCGCTGTAGTAACAGTCAGTGAAGTAAATTAGTTCACTGACTACGTGATGTTGTTGCCATCTGCTCAGGGAATGACTCATCTCACTGGAGAAGGAAGTGGTCGATTGTTTTCTTGTTTGAAGTCGGTGCTAACCACGTAGCCGCTAACGGCTGCGCTCATCCAGGGGGAATCCAGACAGCAACCTTCCCTCTCTTCTCCTGAGTCTGTGATCAGCTCTCAACATGAGAGTAATGCAGCGTTTTAACAGTGTAATCTAGTCTAATCTAGTCTAATCTAGTCTAATCATGACAAATACATTCATTCATTAGGGCTGCAGCATCACAAATACAAAACTGTTGAAGTGGCTTTTCAACGTTGCTGCGGAAACAAGAAATTCCCCATAGGTGGGATCAATAAAAAGTTATCTCACCAGCTAAGCCCGCCCTTTGCAGAGACATTTTGGTTCGAACAGACAAGTGTCTCTGTCTGTATTCACCAAATTTGACAAAGGAAAAAATTCAAAGAGCCGAAGTTTTTCAGGTTTTATTCCCCAAGCTCCATGTGTTCCCAGCTCGTCCCAGCTCGTCCCAGCTCGTCCCAGCTCGTCCCAGCTCATCCCAGCTCACAGGGAATTGAGCTACAGCGTCAGACAACAAATAATTAGAATAATTAAAACCACAAGCGACAATTAACAGAGTCAAACCTCTTTGTGCTCAACAGAGAGAAGCAGGTGATTGTTGATAATCATGCAAATCAGCTAGAAGTTCATCATGGTGGCTCAGGCACATTTGTTGTACCTCTTTGTGGTTAGGACGCTAACAAGAGCATTAATAATAGTGATAACGATGGTGTTTTTGCAGCTATGTTGATCTGAAGTCGTTGTCTTGTCTCCTCCTGTTCATCAGTGTGTCGTTTCAGTGGGACTTGGTGGAAGAGCAGCGAGTCGTGTCACGAGAGTGGGCTTTAAAACCCGAGAGACAAGATGGAAAGTAAATTCACAGGAGACAGATTCAGGGTCGTGACAGAAAATGCCTGCAGGTGAAAGAAGTGGGTCTGAAAGAGGAGAAGGGCGAGCAATACAGTAAGCTGATTGGAGCGAGAGAGGGAAGTTTGAAAAGCAGCTGCCCTCAAAGGCCAACATCATCCGTCCAAATCTGAAAGCTGCACGTGGCGGCTTTTTTAGATTAGGGCCCAACTTCAATGCTCAGAGATGATGCAACGTCAGCTAATGTTTACCTGCCAGCTGTTCAGAGAGCTCAGAGAGAAGTCTAAAGCCGCCGCTGCGTCACACGCTCTCTGCTGTTCAGGAAACAGGTTTTTTTTTTAAGGGTTTATTCTGAAGTGCTGATGGAGTGGAGATGAGATGTGGAGCTCAGAGAAAAATCCATTGCAATAAAAGAAGGATTTTGCCTTTGGGTGATGTTAACAGGATTTCAGTCCTGCAGACTTTCCTGATGCTCTGACTCTTCTCTGGCATCACCAGGAGTTTAGACCCTCGCTCTCATCCAGGTAAATACATCTACATCTTAATGATGGACGTCTGACTCGTCACTGGGAGGCGTCTTCTGTCTTATCATGTCTTTTCTTATCTAACAGTCCCAGAATGCATTTCACTCCAACTAGTGAGAGTTTGAGGCTTTTTATAGAATCAAAGCTGCTTTAATTTTCCCACCGAGGATCACAGCTGCCTCTTTATGAACCCCAGTTTAACCATATTACACCACAATGTCTGTTTTGGACGTTTGCTCCACTGGTTCTGGAGATATGAGGACCTGTCCACCGTCCCATCGTCCCAGGAGGGAGACAGACTTATCTCATAATGCAGCACAAGCTCTGTCCTCTGTGGCATTTTCAGTGTCTATTGTAACTCCTTTCCTGCGATAAGACTCAGTCTCAGAGGTGAAATATCTGTCTGAAGGCAAAGCTGAAGGCATAATAAATATTTTTAAGTGGAGATGTTGCAGCGCCGCCTCCGAGGGACGAGGACTGAGATAAACAGACATAGATGAAAGTGAGCAGAGAAGAGATGGTGCGGTTTGTGTTAAACGTGGAGATGGCTTGGTCTCGTGCTGTGGATGCTGAAGATGAGCTTGTTGTTGTTCTAGTTCGTGATCATCAGAGGTTCCCGACTGTCCCGAGAGTCCACACCTGAGTTCGTAACAAGCCTGAGAGCTTTTTAATGATAATGATCAAACATTCAGGACTGAACTGAACTGGATCGCACGTCAGCTCACCATCTGTCTCTGCGTCCTCTGAATCGTTCCTGTTGTTCCACTTTGACATGAAAAGATTGAAACATTAGCATTTTTCCCTCAAAACTTGGCCAGATTTTTTCTTCTTCTTCTTTTCATTATTCGACTCTCCACCTTGTTTCTTAACTTTACTTCCTCCTGTTCTTTCAGAGAAAGAGCTGCGAGATTTCAGCCAAACTAAAGAACACTTAGGCCGAGGTGATAAGAAAATGTCAGGGGGGAAGTTCGGGACTGTGTGTGTCTGAGAGAGATAAGAGCGAGTCAGTACAGTACTGATCATCATGAAGCTATTAATATTTTCACCTCCAGTTTGAGCTGAGTTTGGGCTGGATGAGAAACTTTTATAGTTATATACTTTATATATTGTTAGGGTTCTCACAAGTGCAGGAAAACCTGAAAAGTCTCAGTCTGGAGAACTCAGAGAGAAAAAGTAAAATCCACTGGAAAAACTGGACTTTCTCTCCGTGAACTCATTGTCTGCTCTCACGTCTCGCCTCGTTTGCAGTTGCGAGAGGAAACTTTTGTGTTCTGGGATTCTGTCAGACGAAGTCATGGCTTAAAAAATCACCGTGTATCTGAGCAAAGAGAGAAGCAAATGAAAGAATCACTGAAAATGTCCCGGAAAAGACCTTGAAAATAGCTTCAAGAGGAGAGTGAGAGTAATGAATATATAGTGTTAGATTTACTATAAAATGGCACTGAGGAAGAAATGAAGCTGATGAGCTGTAGCCTGTGAGGGAGAAGGTGTTTAATCACTGTAAAATACAGGAACAAGTTTTTTCCTGATGATTAAAGTGAACGAAAAACAAGTAAAAACTTATATAAACCTCTGATTCAACCTGCCACAGTGGTTGAAACATTAAAGATAAAAACCAACATGATTGGTCTCTGTGTTGACTCCACTGAGACATGAACCCTCTTCTCCTACAAGATGTTTCCTCACCTCCACCAATCACACGGCCGGACCGCGGACGATCTCGCCGCATGTCAACAAAATCTCATGGGTTATATAATTCAGCTTCCAATTACAGATTCAAAGAATTCTCCATTAACCACAGCCAATCTCATTATCGTCTGTTAAATATTAATACAGTCTCACTTATGCGAAAACACACACCTGCAATCCCCTCGGGCCAGTTAACTCCAGTGTGAGGGTCTGTAGGCGGTAATACAACGTCCTGGTGTCACAGCCATGTCAGTGAAAACTAATTCTCCATTCAAGTCAGTGAATGGTGTGTTCAGGGACACCCACAGATCCTCTTGAGATCTTTTCTTAGTTTTGTAAAAACAAAGAAAAGAAAAGCCGGAGTGTGTGTCTGTCAGCGGCGCCATGTTGCTCACAGAGGTCTGTGTTCAGCAAATTGTCACGTCAAAGACAAAACAAATGACAGAAAAGGTAAACGAGTGCATTCAGATGGAAAGACTTCAAGTTTTTATCAAAAAGGTGCTAAAAGCATCACATAGATTCACACATTAGACCGTCACAAATAGAAGCTGCATATTAACGGCTGTTTTCTGGCTGTAGATGTTTACAGTAAAAGCCAAAGCACTTTTGTGAGCGTTGTGAACACAGCGTGACGGCGTCTCCGTTTCCATAGGTACCAAGCCACTTACCACGTCCCTGTCAGTGGACGGCAGAAAGTTTAATGCTTCGAAAAGGTTGAACAAGTCAGGAAGTCACTCAAAGGTCTCTGTGCGGACACAGCTTCTAGGTGGACAGAGGGACATCCTGTGGACACGATAAAACTTCTGCAGGTTTGGCAGAAACATGAACTGATCAGATTTTGGTTGTCAAAAGTTACAAGTCAAGGGAATTCGCTCATTGCATCGTGGAGATATCACGTTCGCCTTGTCAGTTTCTTCCAGTTTGGTATCAGTTTGTTTGCGAATGCAGGTGAATGCCTGCATTCGCAAACAAACTGATTGGACTTTGGGGGTAGAAGGTCAAAGTCACAGTGACCTCTCAAAACATGACTTTGGCCTTTGTCGATGCAAGATCTCTGGGAACTCCTTATGGGAATCCCTTAAAACTTTGCACATATGCTTTAGGTGAATTGATTAGACTTTGGTGGTCAAAGGTCACCTGGCTGCTGACCTCACAAAACACAGCGTTTTTTCTTGTGAATACAAGATTGTATTTACAAACAAGAGTCAGGAAAGTTAGAGAGAGAAAGAGGAGATGACAGGCAGCAAACAGCCAAAGGTTGGGTTTAAACCTGTGGCCGCCGCAGGCAGAGTACAGGTCGGGGCCACTGGGCCACATCTCTGGAGGTTAAAGTCTCTTCTTCTACTATAGCTGAAGATTTAAAGTGCGAGACACAGCTGTTATTTCTGAACTCGAGGAGATTTGAGGACAAACAAAACAATCTGATCCATTTGAGATGAAATCCTTACCATGATAAAGAGCAGAAAGTTGAAGGGGTGTGAATTCTTTCTGACTATTTTTCTTGTACTCGTAGCATCAGCACCTCTGATCACTGAAGCTGATGTTCGAGTCTTGACAGATTTTTTCCTCCTGGACGTCCTCAGTAATCTGTCCTTGTCTCTTTGTCCAGATGGGTCTCAGAGGAATGGGAGTATTGCACCAAAACCTGCAGCAGCCTGGGCTTTCAGATCCGGACCGTCCGCTGCGTCCAGATGCTCCACGACGGCACCAACCGCTCCGTCCACAGCAAATACTGCAGTGGCGAGAAGCCGGAGAGCCGGAGGCCGTGCAACAGAGTCCCATGTCCCGCTCAGTGGAGGACCGGCGCCTGGTCAGAGGTTCAGTATCCACATGATCCGTCTGAAATCTCCTTTCAACTCCTTGATCAGAGAGCATCTGAGTAAGGCAGCTGTTTGTGCAGCTGATCATATCTCTGTGGGTTAAAGTCTCTTCTTCTGTGGATTTTTAATGTCAGCTCCTCTCGCTGAAGATTTAAAGTGCAACACAGAGCTGTGATTTCTGAACTCAAGTGTGAGGCCTCTGTGATCTATAGCTGAGACTGAACACTGCAGTTCATCCTTACAAAGGCTGATTCATCACAAGACCACACACACACACAGTGTTATTGTTGGTTTGGGAATATCATCATATGTTTTAGTGACATTCAATTCAACATTTAGCAAAAGAGGAAATGTTGTGCATGCTGTAAACAACAGCAGTATCACTGCAGACTCATCCACCATCTATCTCCATTTTGGTGTCAGTGAAGATTCACTGTATAAAAATCTAAATGTTGATTGGTTTTGCATATTTGAAGAAATATAGACACAACTGGGTGACATGCTGAGAGACATGTCAGTCCTGCAGGACGTGTAGATAAAAGGTGAAATGTGTAGAAAGTACAGAAAGAGTATCTGCATATTTCATCATTTTTTTAGTTTAGCTCTCTGACACAGAAAGTCAGAGTTTATTCAGCGTTTTAACATTTCAGATTTTGTGTTAAATACCAAGGCAATAATTAGTCTTTTGCAAGTGGTTTGTTTTGATGTTTCCACCCAGAACACTTGGACTGCAGCTCTGAGGGTTGTCTCATTCAGGGATAAACAGATTTCAGACTAATTGTCTCAGCAGGGGATCTGAGAAGAGTCTAGAAACATGCAGCCAGGGTCTCGTCAGGGAGGAGATCCTCCACCAGCCAGATTAATGGTTTGTTTGCTGCTTCGGCTCCGTCTCCGCTCCACTCAAGGTTTTTTTATTTAATTTTTTTTTTTTTTTCCTGTTTCTAATTCAGGCCGCAGTGTGTGTGTGTGCTTGAAACAAAGTCACGTCTGAAGGCAAAAGTGTTTCTACCTGCTATCAAAGGATCCCATTTGAAAAGCCCTCTGACTCATAGGGAGGCCTTTAAAAGACCTCTCCTCAAAGCTTGAAATCTTGTTGCATTATTGAGCACAAATTTGTGCAAAGAAGAAGTAAAGGGTCGAAAAAAATTGGACATAAGAGGCCAGTGGGTGTGATTCCATCTTATTTAACGTGGTTGAAATAACTGGATGTGGCCTCAGATCTCACTTCAAGAGAGCAGCTGTACTTTCCAGCCACTTAATTGGAAGCGCACTGAAACTTCACATCCACCATGGAGACCGCTTTCATCCCGGGTGTCAAGTCTTTAATGTGTAATTGGTTTGTCTAAGAGTTCACAGAACGTCTCAGAAAGATTCTGGGAGAAGTTTTCTGTCGAGAGCCGAGAGACATCTTCACGTTTGTTTTCAAGGCGTTTTACTAAATGTCACATGAAATTGGTAAATCTCAGCAGCAGAGGAGATTGCTCTGAGACTGGTACAATAGGGACCCGTTGTGTTTAGATGTCATCGCTTCAGAACAGGTTCAACTCTGAGACGAGTTTGTCCAGAGTCAGCTCCTTATCGCAGGTCCACTGACGCGATTTTCTTCTCATACGTTCCTGTAGCATCTCAGTGCATTGAACCTATTGAAGCTCAGCTGGGGGAGACATGGAGCATTTTCGAGTTCAGTCCCGTTGTGCATTTTGCAAGTGAATTCAAGAGACAAGCTGCAGCTCATTTCTTGGTATTTGCTTGGTGATACAGCTCATTTCCATTCTGCATCGTGTCAAACATATGATACACTGTAAATAAAACACAGCTGTAGCATGTCCTTGTTTCAGTTTAACATGATTCTCACATTTTTCTTGTTGAGTAAATTTACATATGAATAAATAGGCAGAAAATGAGCTTCCCCTCTTTGAACGACCAGCAGCCGCAGCTCCACTGCTCCACTGCTCCACTGCTCAGCAGTAACGAGGATTAATCTCTTCCAATATGGCACAAACCCTGATCACCACAGGCCTTTCATCAGGAGCGATGTGAAGCTGTCGGATACAGAAATGAAACAAACAAACATACAGTTCCTGAGCTGCTCTGAGTTTTACAATGACTTTTATTTAAAAAAAAAGTACTGGAGCTAATATTTGAGCCTCTAATCCAGGTTGTTCTTCAGGACGAGCAAAAAGACAAAAGTTTCACCTCAGGGACAAACTTTAAGCCCAGTTCAGACCAAGTGACAGCAAAGGTTTTATCCTGCAGACTTTGTTTTGACTCTGGTCCCTCCAGATTTTCTGTCTGCACTTACTTCACCTCTGCTCTGCAGAAGAACTCTTTGATTGTTTGTTGCTGCTGTTTGTAAGTGATGTTGCTGTTTTGCTCTCGTCCTCAGTGCTCTGTGACCTGTGGCGAGGGCGTGGAGAGGCGCCTGGTCACCTGTCGCATCGGAGATCAATGCAGTGGAGAGAAACCTGAGAGTGTGAGGCCCTGCAGACCTGGACCCTGTCACGGTGAGCGTTCACTTCATTACAGTAGTCTTAATAGTTCATCGTGTTGTTCACCTGCATCGTGCCTTCATTCAGTATACAGGTCAATACCAGAGGTTTTAAAGTGTGGGAAAGTGAAGGTATGAAACACACCTGAGGCGAACATCAGTGCACATACTGTTGATCCAGTATCGATCAACAGTACATGCAGCTGCAGCACAGCAGCACTGAAGGCGCTTTAAAGACTCGATCAATACGTCAGTGTGAGTGAGTCAAATGATTAAAGTCAGCTCAGAGAGAAAAGCAGGACCTTCATACTGCCATCTGTTCTGTTCACCAAGGTTTGTCTTCAGAAAAAAACACGTTTATTATTCTGAAGTAAAAAGTTGTTGTTTAGATGAAGTCTGAGGCGAAACGAACAAATCTATAAGTTTAGCCACTTGTAAGCAACCAGCTAGTTTAAAGAAACCAGGACTGGGGTTTTTACTGATATATTTAATGTTGTAGAGTAAAAATGTGAAATTGCATTAAGCTCCATAAACTTAATTTCAGCCAGAGACTTCAGGACTTCTTCCAGCAGAGTGAAGGTTGTGTGCAATAAATGAATGTATGTGCACTAATGCATTCAACCATACTACTCCACTGGACAGAAAGCAAAACGTGTGGGAGTGAAGGTTTAGGGTTGAAATGTCTTTATTATCATCGACTGGCAGCAGCAACACACACGTTCACAGGAACAGCACATCAGACAGATTAGAAACAACACTGCACAGATCCAGTACAATGAACACACATATGATTAAATAAAAGCATAAATGGTCTGGCTGCTAGAAAGCAGGATGTTCTGGGCCTTGTTCCGAGTCTGGAGGTAGAGAAGGTCATTCAGGGTCGTCTCATTTTAATAATGAATAGAGTAAATACATTTTTGAAACTTCTTCTTCTTCTTCTGTCCCAAAACCGTCTGCAGATGAGTTCAGGTCTCAGCTCTGTTGTGAATAGCTGCTCTGTTTCCTTTGTGAGTTGCAGCGATAAAAACCTGCGTCAGTGTGAATACAGACAGATTCACACTGGGTAACTTTCCCACTGTGATCGAGCGACGTGTTCAAACCTGGTCCCGGCCTGAGCCTCTGATGTGTTAACTCCTCGTTCAAGTCAAAAGAGATTAAAAAAAAAAAAAGACCATTTTTGTTTGGATTAAGATTATAGAGTCACGACTCGATCTATTGTGCATCGAACACATTGCTTTATCCAGACTGACAGCTGCTGGAGACTTTGAGGGCTCTGGAAATAGATGCAGAACAGCTGTAAATTTTTCAGATGTTGTTTTTTTCTCTAGTTTTTCAATCATTACCATGTGTTTATCTTTAGGAGACACAAACGACTCTTTTTTTGGCTCAAATGCAAAGCTGACGCCAACATGAGACAGACAGACTGAGGCTCAGAGCCACATTTAGAAATAGTAATAAGTATAAAAGTGGGCCACAGCTTTCGTCCAATTTATTAGCTATAAGTTTCATAGCTGAAACTCTGGGCTGTCTCACTCTGTTCTATTCTGATTCATTGAGATGCACCTGTATACAGTCAATGGCCGGAGCACACCACACTCTTTCTTTCTACTTACTCTTTAAACAGTAAGAATGTCCCATGTGGACGCGTGTCTCCACTATAAGCCGGGCCAGTTCTGCAGTCGAAGCAGATAAAAGCCTGGGTTTCTGTTTGAGACTTAAAGGTATCTGCTGCTGTCCGAGGCCTCGTCTCTCCACTCGTTCACTTGTCAGCGCTGAGCTCACACTCTAAACTCTTCAACTTTCAGATGAGCCGTGCAATGGGGACAAATCCATCTTCTGCCAAATGGAGGTCCTGGCTCGGTACTGTTCGATCCCAGGCTACAACAAGCTGTGCTGCGACTCCTGCAGCCGGCGCAGCGGAGCTCTGTCCCTGTTCTCTGAGGCCGCCGAGACGGAGACGACGGAGCACGTCCGCTTCGGATCGGCCTCCCAGCTCCTGGAGACACTAATGGCAGCGAACGCAACACACAACGGAAAACACAACTCGGGCAGGAAACCTGCAGCGTCGGGCGGAGCTGCAAAAAACACAGCTACCAACACCCGCCCTGCTCCGCCAAAGAAAACCCAGTCGAAGATCAATGCGGCACCCAGACAAGTCCCGCGGCACATGGGCCTGAGCGGAAGCAGGAAGCTGCCCGCCATGGCGCCATCTCCCCTGGCAGATCCCGCCGAGGGTCAAAGGTCGAGCAGCTCGACAGACAGCCGGCAGCCCACAGCGTATTCTGAAGTGGAGAGATGAAAGCGACGCCTCCCCCTCCCTTCAGGACTCTTCATGTACAGTAGATAATCACAGCTTCATCTTGAATCTTCTCATGCCAAAACACCACCGAGAGAAAGAGAGAGAGAGAGAGAGAAAGAGAGAGAGAGAAAAGTGCTGGTTCACTTTGTTGTTGAGATCCCCCCACCCCCCACCCCACCCACCAACACTGACTTTAGTATCACTCCTGAGCTCCTACAGTGTTTGAGGTGAAACCGCTGAGTCACCACTTGATTCAATGATCTCAGTCACAGCTTTTTGGTATTAAGTTTCTCGTGAACCCTTTTCGGGGACACCAAACAGCCAAAGGACAGTTTGATATTTTTGACACACTCACTCCAAATTTGAAGCGTCTCAGTGGATGTTAGAGAAATCTGTTGTTTAATTCTCATCAGTCTCTTGACTTTTTTTTTACCTGGTCTCAAATCTTTCATTGATGCCATCACTGAGGGAACAGGTGTCGGCATTTTACTCTCTGACTGGTCTTTTCTCTGATCTAGTCATCTTCACCAATCAGGCACCTGGTGTGTGTGTGTGTGTGTGTGTGTGTGTGTAGCATTGCAGCAGGGCGACAGAAGTGCTCAGCAGATGGTGAGAGAAAGGAGAGAGAGAGAGGTGCCGTCATTACAGCTGATTTAATTTGGGAATAACTGTGCAGCACAAGAAGAGGAGCTCACCCAGTGCAGAGACAGACAGGTACAGGAGTCAGTGCAGAACATGTTGCACAATCACTACACATCTCGAGCGTTAGAGTTACCGTCATCATGTCGTCGCTAAAAGATTTAAAGATCGTAAACACAGCTGAAAAATCCCCCTTTTACTTGAATGTTACAAACCGCCATTTTCTTGCCAAATCATATCTAAAGGGTCACCGTGGGTCACTATAGTCGTTATAGAGTCACTGCATTAAGTAAATCAAACACCGGGCTTTGAGTATGCGTATGGAAAGTGACCAGAGATGTACGAGTGAAGACCGTTAGTAAAATGGTTTTAGTTGTATAGTTGTTTTCTTTTTATATCCAGCAATGTCTGTTGAGTGGCTAAACTCTATGGTTTCTATGGAAATGGGTATTTATAAAGGTTCCTGTAAATACTGTACATGAAAATATCAGTATTGTTGTAAAAAAAAAAAAAAAAAAAAAAAAGACTCACAAACAAAATCGGAGTATAATAGAGTATCGGAGGTCCCTCTGAATGTTTACCTTCTCAGTAACAGTGTTATTAACATCGGTGCGAACGGATAAACGCTGCGATATTTCGCAATATTTCCGTAAAGTCTCGTTTTTATTTTAAAGGAATAGTTCGGCAGTTTGAGAAATATCCTCATTAACTTCTTTGTCAAGAGTCAGAGGCGACGATTGAAAACCACTCTCAGTTAGCTTAGACAGTTAGCCTACCTTAGCTTAGCATAAAGACTGGAAACAGACGGAAACAGCTAGCCTACATAACTACTAGCCTTGTTTTGTTTTTGTTTTTTTATTCGCAGTGTATTAATAATTATACTTAGCATAACAATATAAGAATATGGCTCATGGCAAGGAAGTGAATAAGCATATTTCCAAACTGTTCGTATAAGAAGCATCTTATCTACGATTCTTCGCCCCAAACTTTAGCATGATGTTAGCATGATGCTAACTCCTTCGTACCGCTCGCTCTTGCTTGAATAGGTTGAGATTGTCAGGTGAGAGTTGGGAATGTGTTTTTTTCATGTGTTCGTCGTACAGTAGGCTCTTTTGTTCGGCTACTTTGCCTTTTTGTTGTTTTTACATCGTGTGACCGTGACAAACACAAACGCTCATCTTGAAATACGCTGTTTTGTGTCGCATTTTCTACAGTGACGGAAACTGTCCAATTTTAAACATCTAAAGCTGCATTAAGCGATTTTTGACCACTAGGAAACAGACGTACTCTAACACAAACTCAGATATCCCCATTAAGCTAAGCTAAGAGGTGCTAATGGCTAATATGGACCTTCATATATATCCAGCAGATGAATGTTTTTCTTTTGACTTAGCTTCTCGCTAATTCCCAATTTGTCAAGCTGCAGAGCGGGATGTCAAACCTCCAGCGGGTTCAGCACAAGTTCACAATACACCCAGGGTTCATTTTAAATATCAAAAATGTGCTTAATGGAGCTTTAATCTTCCTCCACCCTTCAGTCCGAGCACCAGTTTGTGTTGTTGTTGTTTTTTTTGCAGGAACAAAGCCTCATTGCGAGCACAGGAAGATGGATTGTTTTACTGTTTGTGGAACATGCTAGTTTGTTTTTGGGTTTTTTTCCAAAGTATTTTCTAAATGGCTTTTTTTTTTTTTTTTTTTTTTTTTTTTAATGGCGGGGAAAAAGGTTCAGGAGAGAGAAAGCTATTTATTACGAAAAAAAAAAGGATTTCCTCACAACCACCATGCATCTGACTGCAATAGCAAAAAAACACAGTTTTGTGTTTTCAGCAAAGAAATAGCTCGCAACTATTCACACTCACTCCTGTGTGCCAATGTATAGAACATGTATATAGCATTGAGTACATGATATTTATTGAAAGTTAAAGGGCTCTGCTTTGTTTTTTACAGCATGTGCAGTGCCAGCTCATCAATAAGCTGCAGCTGATAAACCATTGAAAACTGATCACCTTCTTTTTTTTTTTTTTTCTTTCTTTTTTTTCAAAAATTTTTAACTGGATTTCTACTTTAAGTAAAAAAAAAACGTACTAGATTAGAAATGACATTGTTTTTTGCAAACAATTAGATGTAAATATACATGCTCAATTTTGAGATGTTTTACCTTTTGTCAGAGAGCTGTCTTTTCACAGCTGTTTTGTAGGAGTCGTTAACAGAGCTGTCGCGTCGCAGCGACATGTACTGACCAGACAGATGCTTTATTTTAACCAATAAAACATAAATAGCGTAGCACCAGTAAACAAGTAACGTTTTTTGTTGTTGTTGTTGTTGTTGTTGTTTTAATGCTGTTTGTAGTTGTTGTCAGTATTGTCTAACCATTTTACAGTTTCCTCCCCAGTTCTTTTCACAGCCTTTACTCGCTGCCTATAAAACATTTGCTGCTAATGTTATAGAGAGCTTGTAATGATACATAGGATAGTTGTAGATGTTACGTTGACAATCCCTGAGCCTCAGACAGATATTACTGCATAGGACTCTCCATGTACTGTATCAATGCCCCTGTGCTATCCATGCGTCACGACTGAACTACGATTGTCACGACTGTCAGTCACTCTCTGCTCTATTCGCTCTTCTATGTATTTGTGTAGATCGAAGTGTACACTACTGATACTGTTTGTTGTAATGGGGAGCACATAGCAATAAAAAGACATGAGTAACTAACTCTGACCCTGACCTCTCCACTGACTGATGGATGGATGGATGGATGGATATATATATATAGATATATACAAAGCCACTAACTGGGATGGACTCAGCTAAAGGAACAGTTCAACATGTTTTGGACACATGCAAAGATAAAACAGTGAAGATCTTCTACATGAGGCGTCTCACTTCATGTCAAACAGCTTCACTGAGAAAAACAATTTCTAGACTCTAAAATTTCATTTTCTCTGTCCCTACCCACAACAGCACACGCCAGCTACCCTTTTAACCCCCTGGTTTGACTTCAGCACCATGTTACTGATTGAAGACGTTGAAGTTTGATCTGTAAACACTTGAGGAAGAACGAACTACAGCACGGGGCTATTTTTTTCCTATAATCATTTCTATTTTTCCTTTAAGTGTTTTCCACATCATTTGCGATGCTGTTTTTCAAAGGTCTCCTCAGTGATGCTGTTCGAACACACACACACACACACAGAGTGAAAATGTGGTGCATGCTTTCTAAATGAAGCCACAGTGACAGCAGGGCAGGAAGTTAAATGTCAAAATGAATTAAAGATGTATTGTGGGTAGTATGTGATTAATGAAGATATTTAATTAAGATTATCAACCCCCCCGGCCTCCCCGTCCTCCCCGTCTTTACTCAGCCTACTACTTCTAATGAGGTTTACGTTTTCTGAAATCACATCATCTCTGAGCGAACACATTTATTGATTTACAATTGACTGTTACCATCAGTATGGGCCTTATTAACATTTAGACCCTGCAGGGTTTCCATCCCCTGCAGCTCACAGACGTACGTTTCATGTAAGTTATTGGCTGGCTTTATTGGTTAAAGATTTTAATTGCCTGGTATGCTGTCCTGTCTAAAGTGGCCTTTCATTTCCAACTAAGGGAAATGGCATAAAAATGAAATTTCATAGTATGTATTCACGTATGTGCATGGTGCAATCCCACATGCTACGGTGTTTAGAGCAAAAAATAAACTAGATTAGATCAGATTAGATTAAACTTTATTGCCATCGTGCAGACTGCACCACTGAGATGTGGTTAGCATCTAACCAGAAATGCAACAATAGTATTATTACAGATAAGTACAACTTAAATGTAGGTACAAGAATGATGCTATATACTACAATATGTACAATTACAATATCCAGAAAATTCATATCTACAGAGTAGTGATTAGAGGATAGGATGAAGTACAGACATAATACCAGACCCAACTCCTTTGAAATTCTATTTTACAACTAGATCTTTTATTATTTAACATGTTAAAATGCTACATAGCCTAACAGTGGCGGGTCAGGAGGGAGCTAGCTAGTTAGCATGCTAACTTCAGATAAAACATGACAGACAAGACAAGATTTAACCCTGTTGTTGTGTTTCACAGCTGCAGACCGCTGTTGTTGAATCTGATTATGTTAAATTTGATGGTGAACGTGCAACATTTACTCAAGACCAAACACACTTTACTATGAAAGCCTCTGTTTCCAAACCGTCTTCAGGACAGGTTCGTAAACTGTCGCTAATGCTAACGTTAGCCGTTTAGCATTAGCAAAAATAGGAAATAGCTCTTTTAAAGTCACTAAACTTCATCAA
Organism: Caranx ignobilis; assembly: GCA_021432705.1. Taxonomy (NCBI): domain Eukaryota; kingdom Metazoa; phylum Chordata; class Actinopteri; order Carangiformes; family Carangidae; genus Caranx; species Caranx ignobilis. The sequence goes on along the minus strand of JAFHLA010000010.1, from coordinate 2,516,687 downwards.
GAACATACAGTAATCTGTCCCCAGCTTTGGTGCCAAGTGTCCGGATCAATATAAATGTAAATATCAGAGTTTCATCATTATCTTATAGCTATAAGCAGGAAAACAGATTAAATATGTTTTCATAATGATCCAGGCAGCTCTGTGTTTGAATCAAAACATTACTTATGGAAATCATTTCTATATTAAACCTTATTTCAAGAGTTGGATTAAAACTTTAATGGTTAAAAACTTTTTTTTTTTTGCCTTTAGGTTGAAATGATCCAGATTTTGACCATGTGTGTCCGAAGCCCAGAGAGGTTTCGCTGTGCCCCTGAGCTCACGAGCAACCTGCTCATCCAAGCGTTTTAGTGCCTTTGTGGCTGAATGGGAGTTAAAAAAAAAATCTTAAACTCTGTAGAGAGACTTCAAAGAAAAGTTGACACGATGGAAAGTCCTTTTAATATTTAATAGGTCTCTAATCTTTCTCATTACATCTGTAATTATGTTTTAGACATCTTCATATGCAAAGAATTTTAATTCAACATATCTGTAGGAGCCGTTCCACATTTTTCAAATGATGTCACAGCGATTTCCTTTCTGTTTAATCAAGTCTCCTGATGTGGACGGATTAATTAATCAATCCCACAGGAGGAGCCAGAGAAGTTCGGGAGGCCGAAGAAGTCGAACGAGCCGATGCAAAAAGAAGAGAAATCAGCACAAAATGCTGCTGACGATGAGGCGACAAGAGCAGTAAACATAGTAAAACAGACAAGACTCAAAATATCCACACACACGTGACCAGAAAACACATAGACAAGTGCAAAATGACCAGAAAGAAACAGTGATGAAGAGGCTTGAGACAAACTAAATGAAAACAAACATTTGTGCAATGACTCAGGAGCCCGGGGCCCCTGACTGTGTCGCCATCTGTATGTCCAACATTACATCCAGCGTGTAGTTACCTGCAGTAGCAGTGACTCAAATGCAAGATATTTTCTAGATTTGACAGTAATAACTTCATATAAGACGTCCATACAATACAATGAAAATATCTTTAAAAGTGCAGAATTAGGTCAAATGATGACCAGTAAAAACCAGGCTGAACACGTCGTCTTGATATTAGGAGATATTAGCTCAGTTTGGCTGTAGTTAAGTCCAAACAACTCACTGCTTCTCTCTCACTGGTCTGAATCTAATTAGAGATACTGTAAATTGGAAGGTTAATGATGCAATGCAGGATGTGGATGTCTGTCTGCCCCCCCCCCCCCCCCCCCCCCCCCGGATCCCTTGCTGTAGTATTTAATAAGTTGTCTGCACGACAACAAAAGCTCACTGTGTGTGTTTGCCCAGAAGCAGCCAGTATGTCACTGATATTAATGTCCCTCAACAGGCCTATATACAGCTAATAGGTACAGCAGTAATTCAGCGCTGGTCGACTTTAAACAGGGATCTCCACTGCACCGCCTCCAGTCCATACACTTTACTGGTCTGTTTTGTTGCTGCAGATTTTCTTTAGGCTTAACTCAAGGGGATGAGCTGAGAAATTGATTTGTATAGGGGGAAAAAAAGGAAAATGCAAAACTATACACTTGGTCCAGATACTATAATCCACAGCTCCAGCTCAGCGACGCTGAGGAGGCAACACTTGGAAAAAAAAATCAAAAATACACACACACACACAAAAGTCAATACCCACAAGGACTGGAGGCATGAGCTGGCGTAAAGCCTGTGAGCTCTCCTGAGGGACGGGATGACACAGAGCGGATGCAAACACATCAGTAGAAAATCTGAACGACGACCTGAGTGTTGGTGTTTCTGCTGGAGAGGCTGTGCTGTGTGACAAAGCCAGGAGAGGACGATATAAGGAGAAAGAGGATGACAGCAAGAGATGGGAAAGGCAAGATCATTTGATTAAACCCACAGGAAAGTCGATTAGTGTGACTGACGGCTGACTATATTAGAACCGCTGTACTTCCTTACTTCTCCCTCCTCCCCCTGTTTCGTGAGGAGCAGGGTTATTTTATGGGAAAGCGCCGGTGCCAAATGACTTCTTCCTCTCACTGTGCTGCTTCTCCTCCTGCACTCAGAGCTCAGGCATCAGACACCGAGCCAGCAGCCACTGTGCGTGACTGATGAGGGCTTATCGACCGAGCCGACACACACCACTGTGCACTTGGGTGGCACATCAGGAACGTGACGTCAGGCCGCTGAAAGAGGGGGCAAGAATCGACACCAGTGTTTCTCTTCCACCTCCCTCTGACGTCCTGACATCGCACCATGTTAACACCACAACACTTCTCATATCTGGCTCCTGCTGTTTGTCCGACTGGTGACACGTCTGCTGCAATAAATAAATCTCTATTTACACCAAGATCTTGTAAAGAGCAGTGGTGAGAAGTTTTACTCTCAAGTATTTGTACTTGACTCATGTACTTCTAGTCTGAGCTAATGTGCACTGTTGTAATTTGACAGGTGTTTTTTCCACATATATAATACCATGTTTCTCCAGAAGCTCAGTGTGAGCTGCTTCGCCGTCACCATCATGGCAGCACCTCGGAGGCAGCAGGGTGTAACATTATATCCTGACTCCGCCCATAACTTATAACTTAATATCTGAATCATGTTACTCACCACCAACGAGAAGCCACCTTCATAACTTCTGAAGGTGTGTCCCAGCCTGGTCCGTCACTTTTTTGTGTCCCCAGAAACACCTCTGTGGTGCTGTGGGTTTTGTGCAAGGGTGGATGGGGAGTGGGGGATTGACTCACTGTTGGAGCGGCCTCTAGTGGCTTCATTTTTCTCGTGCCGAGGTTTGTTCTTCTTTCCTGCTTCTTTACAGATTGGAAAAACATGACTGAAAGGCCATTGGTTCCCCTGTTTTGACCCTGATTCTGGTTTGGACTATATTCATGACATGGTGTTTGCATGGGACATGAAAAACCTGCCTCAGTGCTTCCAGAGTGAATCCCATCTGTATCTGACAACATAATTCAGTAATGTACTTTAAAAAGTGATTTATTTTTCTGCTTTCTTCTCCCATCAGTCAGAGCGACCATTAGAAAAGCATTGAATCAGGTCACTGTTGCCTGGAGACAGTATCACATTTACAGTATGTCTGTGTGGTTTCAGATGCTCTGAGGTTCAAAACCAAAGACAGTACTGTGCTCCCAACTGGTAAACAAGCCCATTCACACAACACTCGTAGGCACCGACCTCCACACTGGGAGCAGTTCAAGTTCGTAGGGTTTCTCAAGGACACTTCAGCGTCCATCCGGGACAAGTCAGGGGTTAGTGGACGTCCCATTTTACCCACTGAGCTACAACAAGAGAGCTGTTTCCTGTTTGACCAGGACATCGTCCCTGTGAACAAAGCCAGCCAAGTTTGTTTTCCCCCTCTGCTAAGGAGGCAGCTTTTACAGCCTCATCTGTGGCTCTGTTTGTTTGTTTGTGAGCAGAATTACACAAAACATAATGAGCCAATGTGCATCAAACTTGGTGCAGAGACAGGACGTGAGCTAGAGACAGAGCCATTAAATTTTGGTGCCGATCCAGATCAAGGTGCAGATTCGACAATTTGAAGTCTCTTTCTTTAACATCATGTGAAGATTTGATCAGTTTCTCTGGAGATGATTGTTTGCTCTTGTTTGATCATATTTATCGTGTTGACATCTGTGGTTTTGCACAGTTTGGTGGGATTGCTCGGCCTTGGCAGAAATGTCCGCTCCAGTTGACCATGTGATTGATGGAGGCTGCTGCAGATGCACTCGGCCTGATGGGAAATCATTTCCATCAGTCCAAGATTGTGCTATAAAGAACAAATGCATTTTGTAAAACATGAACTACCAGAGAATTAATATACCTTTAAGGATTGTTAAAGATAGCTGAGAAATAATCCAGCAATGTCTGTCAATTTCTCCATCACTGTGGACAAAGACCGTCCTCACAGATCATCCTCGAAATCAATGGCTATGTCGCAAAAGGGGAAGGAATTTCACGGTCTGTAACCAAGGTTACGGACTACACCGTACTGTACAAATGTGTCAGATAGAAGTCATTATTGGGTTGATTTAACCGTCTGAAGTGAATTACTGTCGATACGATGTGGTGTCTGTGGCTGACTATCACCATCTTAACATTATCCACCAAGCTAACGCTAGCTGTCACATTTTGCGAATATTTACAACTCGTTAAGCCTCTGATCACACATCTAACGCTGAAATCTTCTACAGTGTAGACAATATAACAAACATAAACAACAAACATACGCCATAACAAGCTAAACGCGGCAGCTACGGTTCATCAGCTGGTGATACTTGGCGGTAACTCAATTCAATGAGCAAATGTCGAGGTAAATACATGGAAGTGTACCAAAGTAAGACACAGAGTAAGTCTAAACCACACTTTTAATAACATGATAACACAGTGATTTATAGCTGCGGGTAAATGAGATTTTCCTGCTGATCGCCGTCATCAGAGCAGGAAACTCCTCAATCCGTCACTCTAAAGGGCAAACGACACGCGTTGTCACTTAATTTACAGAATTTATTGCAAATAACCAACTCTAATGTGAAGCGTTATTTTTCTGCATCTTTACACATGTGCACTGGGAGAGAGGGAGCAGTGTGGAGTATAGGCTGTGCATCGTCTCCCATACAGTACATCCACCGCCCGCCTACTGTTTATGTGTTTGCATCTTTGTCATTGTGAGAGCACTGAGGCAGCAGTCCGCTGCTGCTGACTCATTTTACATGAACAATGGAGCTAAAACTGATGTGAACACATGCCTGAAAAGCTCAGACAGCAGTTATTAACTGTGTGTCTGTGAAACAAAGAAGCTCCAGTATAAACATCAGTCAGGTTTTACAGACCACAGGACGTGAGTCTGGATTCGTTTAGCAGATTTATGTTGTAATTGTAATGCAAAATGCTCTTCTTCTTCTTTTATATATTCAATTTCTGTATCGTCACCAAATCCTTCCTTTATTTACTCATTTCCTGTCTTGTCGTCCTGTGATCACCTAATGTCTCTCACCTGTACCTTGTTTCTCCTCGTGTATGTAACTCTCTGTATTTTCCCATTGTCCTCTGTCAGATTGTGTGCTGTGTCTCATACCCAAGCATAGAAACATTCAGCTGAGGATTTTCAGCTTCTACATCCAGAAAAAAACCTATAGGAATTTGGTTGTGCAGGAAGAATTAGATAGACTTTAGAAAACAGGTTTTGTTCTGGTTAAAATTGTGTTTGGTTAAATGTGCAGATGTTTTCTATTGCTGCCTGGAGAAGAGAGACGTCATGGAAAAGATGTGTGTGTGTGTGTGTGTGTGTGTGTGTGTGTGTGTGTGTGTGTGTGTGTGTTTGGTAGGTTTTCAGCTGCTCATGTGTTGCAGGTAAGAAGAGACCTTTTCACAGGTGCTGGGCAACACATCACTGATCTGGAATCAGGACAACTGCATGAACACCTGGAGAACATATTTGTATGTTTTCACAGGTAACTTAATTGCTGCTGCGGTTGAGACTCTACGCATCCAGCCAGGGAGCAGATGAATGGTTTCTTACTGACCACACACAGGCACACACAGAGTGGTTGTCCATCCCCTGTGGCAGGAATCCAAGTGAGATCAGCCCAGCGTGAAGCTTTTGCATGACAGTCTCCCTGTTTGTGTGTGTTTGCTCATCTGAATGAGCGGCGAGCTTGCCAGCGCTGAGATGGCGCAGCCTGGAAGACATGCAAACTGATGAACTGTGGGAGGAACAATGACTGTTCCTGGCATTTAAAGCATCTGTGGTTTGTTTGACTGATGATTGTTTGAGCTTTGTCTGCAGGAGGAACAGACTGACAGCTCCTTTCTACTCAGCAAGTGGCAGTTTCCATCGGAGTCCTGTTTTCCCCTGCTGCAGAAATTCACTCTGAACTGTTATGTTAATTAATCGTGCATGTCGGGTGAAGGAGCAGTGATGTGTCACACCTGGACTTGATTTGTGTAACAGCACAAGTTAGTGTTCTGACAGCAGACGAGCTCATATAGGGAAGGTTATTCTGCATTTTATGTCTAGAGCATGAAGCATAAGGCTTTCTGCACTGTTTCTATAAAGCAGGGGGTTTGTTTTCAGACATGGGGGCGTTTCAGATTTGACCTCTGTGTCAGCATGGAGCCTCCTGGGGGAAGAGTGTGGTCCAGATCTAACTGGCAAGCGCTCTCTCTTTGCAAAGTCACCACACTAACTGCTTAACCCTCAACATCCCTCGTGTTTGCACTAACATTGTCGGAGCTGGTTTCAGGCACTTTGTTCCATTTTAATTGGAATTAACTGAAAACTGCCCTCAGTGTCGACTCCTGTGTATCACTTCAAAGCTTTATCCATTGCGTGTGTGTGTGTGTGTGTATATATATATATATATATATATCTTATCTGTGCAGGGTTGCAGGTGGTGGAGCTGCAGCCAGTCCCAGCTGATGTAATGTAAGGGACATATAGACACAAACACATTAACGCCTACGGGCGATTTAGAGTCGCCAATTAACTTAATGTGCTTGTGTTTGGACTGAGGGAGGAGAGAACATGCAAAATCCACCCAGAAGGGAATTGAACCCAGACTGTGCCACCCATAAAGCTTTTATTAATTTGATGTATCTTATGAGCATTGGAAAAGCTTGTGAGTCTTTGTTTCCTCTATCATGTGGTTCTGACTTTGTTGTTGTGGCTGCATCTCATCTCCAAAAGCCATATTAGTATCTGCAGTTATCTTTATGCAATTGTGACAAACATATGATTATAATGGAGAAGTGGCACTAAATGACATGGACTTTTTCATCACCACACTTTTCCCTTTTGCTCCTGTCATACTCACTCCATCCACTAAATGTCGCCTAGCAACAAAGTGTAACTATGGGTCACAGTGACCTGTTCATTTTAACCCATTCATATCCCCATCCACCAGCTTTTGCTTAAGCAAATGATTTCATTTCCATTCAAAGGCGAGGCCAACAGATTTTATGATTCAGCCTGTGAGAACAAAGATCCAACCTGAGGACCTTGCAGGTAGATTTTCACGATCAAAGTTACAAACTGCTTTCCCTCCATAGTATAAATAATGTAGAGACTGTCTCTTGCAGCCTCTCAGAGATTAGGAAAGATGGGGGATCTCTTGATTTGACTCTCCTGCTGCAGTGACAGTGAGCTGTGGTCTCCCACTGTGGTGGGAGTACAGAGGGGTTACAACCCCCACAGCATGTGAGCTTGTTCACTGCTCTGATGTCTCGGCTCAGCAGCGTTGTTCAAGCCCTGCCTCTTCTTTCACACCTCCACACACTCGGGCCAGTCGCTGCTTTGCATGCTACGCTGGGCACAGTCACTGGATTATCTGTTTCAGGAGGAAATGGACTACAATACAACGGTTCCACACGTTCCCACGCTGCCGCGCCGTGTGATTTCACCACAGCTCCTCTGCACCAATCACTCACTGTTGTAACGGCATGTGCTCTCTGGAACATGAAGCAAAATCAAAACCGATGATTAGTTTAATGTTTAATCTGTATTGTTGTTGCATTTCCATATAAGACAGTTGCTCCTCCTGAGTCCTGCAGGCTTTGATGTGATGTTGTTTTTGTCTTCTTTTTTGTCGTCATTGTTATTTGTGAACATCTTCCAAGTGATATTCAGTGACTCAGTGAGTGAGGAACATGCTTTTAATGTCCACCTGTCGTGGTTAAAACACTTTGATCGAACAGAAAATAGATTTAAACACCAGGGTTGCAAATAGTCATTGCCTCAACAGCGTTTAAATTACTATGAAGTGCTAAGTGTATGAATCATAGGCATTAAAGTGCTATTGAAAGACAGCAGCTTTCCATTAACCTCACAGCTTCACTGAGCTTTTTCTGACCTGTAAATCAACATAAAAGACACTTAAGAGGAAACAACCAGCGCTGTCATGTTTCACTCTCCATCATCGTTACTGGTGTTGTTGTTATTGTTGTTGTTATTGTTTTGACCAACTGAACCATCTCTCCTCAAAGTGACGGAGTAGTGACTGAGTGGGTGTAAACTGTCAGAGTATCAGCTGCACTGTGCATTCAGTGTGCATGGCTGCTCCGACTCCACACCACTAGAGCTGGTGCTTATTCATACAGCCTGTTAATTCAGCCTCACTGCTCCCCTCACTGTACCCTGCAGCATATAGCTCCTCCATAATCTGAGTTATTAGACAAACTGTGGTGAGCCATGTTATGAAGCTCTACTTACTGCAACCACGTAGGAGTTTTTGCAGAAGTCCTGTGATGGCACAACACAGACGTATTGAATCTTTTAAAATGACTGATTTCACTTTGACGTTTTAATACCAAATGACGCAAATGCATCATTTTTAAGGTCAAGCATGCAGTGAGGATTAACATGGCGTTCCTGTTACTCATCAGAGGTTGTTTTGGGTAGAAAATAAGATAATCTATTGGCTCGATGGAGTTTACTTTAGCAGTATGAAAATATATAGTCTCGTGTCATGGCAGGTGGTGGGGCACAGACAAATGAGTCAACTGGATCATCCAGGCAGCTGGATGGGCAGGTAACAGACAACAGGTAGCTAGGAAAGAACAGCACAGTGTGTGCAGCACAAATGGGAAATGACTCAGACATGAGAGGAGTACACTGTGTGTCTATGTGACGTTTGTTTATTTATATAGGGATATAAGGTGCTTTGGTTTTCTATATATATATGTCTGCGTGGTAAGGCAGCATATACTGTGTATGTTTATTTCAATGATGAATCATTTTGTTTATAATATAATTCAGATTTGAGCACAAACAGCGTTTGGTTTACGCCAGGAAGAGCCGACTCCGCCCACACGAAGCTGTTCCGGCGTAGGATGCGTGAACTAAGAAGCGCTCCTTCGCTGCGCAGTGTGTCACTGCGCATGACAGTGACAGTTGACATGACAGTTTTTTTTTTTTTTTTGTTTTTTTACTGTGTGAGTATTTCAAACTTTCCTGATTAATTAATTATCAGACGAAGTTCATGTGTGATAGTCATAACTTCGCACAGGTTTATTCACAAGTTTCGCCGTCAGATAATCTTGTATTTAGCTAACTGTGGCTCGTTATTAGCATGCTAGCATGCTCTCTGTAGAGGTGTGTAGCCCAGCTTCAGCGCTGCTGTGGAGCCGGAAGTGTCAGTTGTAAGTTCACTGAACTCAGTTAATAACTAAACTAAAGCTACTACTATAATTAAATAATACTTAAAGAGTGTAACCACTCAACAGAGACAGACTGTAGGTGAAGAGTGCAGCTGAATGCACTGTTCGCAGACCAGCTAACAGCAGTTAGTCTTAAGTTTGACTGGTGGCAAGTCAAGGTTTATTGTATGGCGTTATATTTACGATTACACAATATGGGATAGAGTGATTTCTGTTACTTTACATTGCTTTTATGTTAGCTGTATCCTTGGGAGATTTACTGTGTGAAATATAAAAGGCATTTCTTTGTCTAGCACATTATCATATACAAATGAACAGAAATAAAATAATATAAGTCAAAATAAAAAAATAAAAAAACACAAGAAGGCAGTATAAAAGCAATATAAAAACACATTATAAAATCAAATTTGTTCCCAAAACTTTCAGAGCAGTAATTCGGCTCCTGTCGTGTATAATTCACTCTGCTTTGTGTCCCTGATGATTTTGCATGTGTCCAGCTCACAGAGCTAACCATCACTTTATCCTGATGATAAAACACATACATTTGTTCTGCTGCAAGGTGGTGAAAGGAAACAGGTGCACACACCTGAGAGAGAGAGAGAAGAGTGTGTTTTATCACTATGTGAAGGGAATATTTTACCTTACTAGTCTTTTTGGATTCAAGCTACTCTTTTGTTTAAAAACAACCTCCTGGGATTTGTCAAATATCAACAATGACTTTTATAGTTTAGAGAAGCCACTGTTAATTTGGGACCGTATTGTTGAGGTTTCACAATTTGCCGTCTACCTCCAAGTGAGATGTTTGAGATTTCTAGGAGCTACCACATGGTCGCTGTTGAATTATGTGCTTCTTTTTGTTCTTGTTTTTACAGACGCATCTATCGACCTATCCTTTTTATTTCCAGTGGCACAGCAGCCCGGGCACAATCCCCTCAAAAGATGTAAGTGAATGAGTCCTGCTAAAATATGCACAGTGACTTTCTTTTGTTAAGGTGATGTTATAAAAATTCACGACTTGCCCCCAAAGATTCAAGTGGAAACTAGGACAGCGTCGGCACTGTCGAGGCAGAAGGTGCTCGGGTTTTCGACACATCCTGGAAAAAAAAAATCAGGTTTCTGAACATGACCTGACAGAAACTTTATAAAAGCCTCTGGTATAATTAACAGTTCTGCTCATTAACTAAACTTTGTCCTTTAAGGTTAATGTTTTAATCTCATCCTCGTTCATGTTTTTATGATGTTAGAGAGTGTGAAAAGTACTTTGTATTTGAATTCATTGGTTTCATAATTAACCTGCACATTTCAAAACAGGCTTATCTCCTAATGTAAGACAGTGCAGGTGGATTGAACTCATTCAGCTCTTATTCAATTTAAAATTGCGCTCGCTACAACAGGATTAGTGAATGACTCAAAACCTCTCAGCCTCATTTTGGGAACATGTTTGAGTGCAGCTTGTTAACTTGAGTGCCCGTTAGTCCGTTCAGACGAGCATAGGAGTCTTCCCTGATTAGTCAGTTTATGAAAACCACTCAATTCAGTCAGTGCACAGTGTGTGTGTGTGTGTGTGTGTGATGATGTTTTTATTAATTTGTCATATCTTGGCAGGTGGATGCTTGATTGGAGACCGTGTTTACAACCCTGAGCAGCAACAGAAGTCAAGTGAAAAGTCAAATGAGGTATGAATAAGTGTCTGGGAAAAAAATAACATGCAGTTTTTAAGTGATTATTTATTTATGCTGCTTGAGTTGTTTTAGTTGTGGATGTGTTTGACCTGTAGATGAGCATCTCAGCTTATACAGCAAAAGTTAGTCAAAGTCAAGTCTTCGTCTCTAACTTATATGTTGAGTGATTTTTGTCAGATAGCAAAATGCGGGAATAAAATAGGGATTTTAGCTGCAGGTTTGCATCTCGTCTTAATGGGTCTGTTTCAAACTTAAATGAAATATGCAAATGAAAGCAGAAGGTTTGGGAATTTGGATGTTTTGTAATATTGTACCCAGACGTTGCTGCTTATTTGCCACCTGCCTCCCACACAGCTTCTCTTTTACTCTGAAAGTTGGTGTAATGCGAAATAAACAAGACAGAAAGTGAGCGTGCTCCCCAGCAGCAGCAAAGTTTGCACAATATCAGTCACCAGGGGTGACAGGTGTGCAATTTCCTGCATATCTATATTCATGTATTTACATTCCCTCTGTTGACAAAGGTTTTCTCTCTTATGATGTACGGACTCCGGGAACGGCGTCTGTTCCTGTGGCTTCCTGAAATATTGAAATGAGACAAAAATACCTTAACACAGCGGCAGTTTTATCAGGTCACTGACGCTGTCCTTGGGCCTCGGGGTGTCATTTGTCAGTCTGTCCATAAGTGGTTTATCCGTTGCAGAAATGTGTTTTACTTCTCTTCCCAGGTGGGGAAGTGGGATCTATGAAGAGAGCAAATCATCATTAATTCATGATGTTCACGATGAGACGTTCAGACACGGTGAAGACGGACGGCTGTCAGGAGTGGATGCAGATGGAGAAGATGAGAAAATAAAGATTTATGCTCGGTCAAAGGGAGAAAGACTCTGGAGGTGAGATTAAAAAAAAAAAAAAATCTGCACCTGCTCTACTGTATGAATCTACTGTATATTTATAGTCAGGAAAACATCTGGTGACAATGGAGCCAATTAAATTTCACAGCCATTTTCTTTTTACTCAGTTATCTCATTAAATGGTTTTCTGGTTGCTGTGGACTGGGAAAGCATGAGCAGAAGCTATTATCTCAGTGCTGATGACATGTCCGCAGATGTAAACTCCTCCGTAATGAAGCAGTGAACTCAGAGAAAAGAGAAAATGATACAGCTTTGCCCATTGTAAAACATTTTCCCTTGATCTGCTGCGTTTAAAAACAAACCTATCACTATGATGATGTAAAATCCCAGTGAGGGCAGAGCCAGCTTATATAAAACATGCAGAAACAAATCAGGATCTTCTTGGATCTTCGTGCTGGAGATGAGAGAAAAATCAGCGGAGCAGATCTGTGATGCAATCATGTGAACGTGGAGCAGAGTGTTTCTAACATCTGGTGGAGCTGAGGCTGTTTGGAGAGGTGCTGATCACCTGCCTGCATGAGTGAGACCGGGTTCATCCACAGCCAGCACTGATGAGTTTAGCTGTGCATTGTAGGTGGCGTTGTCAGGGCCTGTTTTGAGTCAATATGAGGACTGCAACATACAGAAAGGATGCTGGAGATAGTTGTTAATCAAATAACAATGGGAACCTTTCCCCTTCACCGTGTGGTTGGTCTTGTTTTTGGCGAAACATTGCAGGATGAACCAAATCAGTCTTTTTTTTTTATGACTACAGCAACTCAGAACCAAAGAGAGAAGGTTTAATATGCAGCAGCATCTCATCCCTGGTCCAACTTCAAATATGTTGATATCGACTCATCATCTGGAGGTGGGAGAACCAGCAGCAGGCTGAGGCTGATGGAGCGAGCATACAGGCAACTCCTCCACCTCCACCCACAGAAATGCCACTGAAATGAAGCCAGGAAGTTTAAAGCAGCCCCAGAGTTTTTGTGTTTTGTTCTGGCACCTCCTCCTCTTTATCTGTGATTGTTTTTGCACTGCCTGTGTGTGAGCGGTACCCGACAAAACTAGGCTGCTTTCACACTAATTAATGACTTTTTTAACTGGTGAAATTTCACTCACTGTGATTAGTGCTCCTCTAGAGAGTTGTAGGAATACATACAGGTGATAGGATACAGTCAAAGCACCACTGGTCCTCTGTGTTAATACAGTTTCCTCATATCCTGTATGGACAGATCGAACATGTGCAGCTCCTGTTTATCTAAATGGAGATCATTGTCTGATTTGACAGACATGCTGGGGCCTGGCGGGGGGGTTGGAGTGTGTACCTGCTGGTGACTTCATATATCACTGTGGTTAATTGTCTACAGCATGTAATTCCACAGCAAAGTCATTTGTGCTTCCCACAGCTTTAATCTTAGCCCAAGGTAAATGCGTCATTACACAGAGGAAGAGATGATCACACAAGCGGGAGCTGGATTTATCTCTTTATAGCCTGAAGTATTAGCTTGTGGGATGTAGCGCAGGCTAATATCCAGTGATTACTTCTCTTATATAAACTTTTGTTTGGCTGATTTTTTTCTTAAATACAATTAATTCACTCAGGATGTGAACGAGGAAGTTTCTGCTGGTTTCCTGTTGAGCCTCTTTCTCATACTGTTTCCCACAAAAGTAATTGTTCACAATTTGCAGATAATTGCAGAGCAGAATCAAAGAGTTGGATAAATTAATTAATTAAGCTGAAAATGTTTCAAAAATCACAGATCATTGAGCAAAATGATGTTTCCTGTTGTTTAATGCAAAACCTGGCGCTGATTGAATACGGTCTGATTATTAAAAAGCTTATAAGTGTAACTGCAAATTTAAAAACTAACAAATGAAGAAAGCTAAGTAGATTTCCTGTTCTTTATTGCCAGGTTATCTCTCTGTCAGAGCTCACATGACGCTGCGCCATGCAACACACACACACACTCTCACACACTGACACACGCTGCCATTGATGACAGCAGTAGAGAAAAGTATGGATAAGCTTGTATGTCTTAAGCATGTGAAGGCGGCATGTAATACATGTCAGCAGCCTGGAGCCCACACATGATATTAAGAATTAATATACAGAACATGTAAAAAAAAAAAAAAAAAGTAATCATTTTCTTTCTTTAACATTTTTTATGACAGAAAAGAACTGTACCATTAAAGTCCTGGTGGATAAACAGTGTTGGCAGTACAACTGCAACTAAAATATCTGCTACTGTCTTTTGTATAGATACCTAGACACCAGTGTTGGCAAGACAAAAGAGAAAAGCTGTTAAAAGGTAAAAATCAATGACTATGTGATTTACAATAATGGAAAAAAAAGCCATTTAAAATAGCCAGGTCTTTATGAGTTGACCTTCTGTGTGTGCGCACGACCGGCCATCAGGCAAAATCCTCTTTTATGAGACTCTCTCTGTTTCTCTGTAATATGACCTGGGTCATATGTGACCCATGTGTTCATATTACTGAGAGCGTAATCATATTGGAAAACACATGAACATAAGAGGATTTTTTCTTGGAGCACAATCCCTGTTGTTGTTGTTGTTGTTGTTGTTATTGCAGGAGTGCAGTTCAGTCACCCGCCCCTCTCATGTACCCTCCGGGGCAGTTGCAGCAGCTTTCTCTCCTCCTCAGCAGTGTGGTTTGACTCGGGGAGCAGCAACAGGGACTGGCAGACTCTAATGAAGTGTGGTTAATAATGCAGTTGATAGCTGTACTCTGTGGTGGCAGGCAGACAGATTCGCCTCAGCTGTTTTTGTGACAGATTAACACAGTGGCTGTGGTCTGGTCGCCTTTTGCAGAGAAATAGGGATGTGGTGATGTTGAGCCAACAAAGAGACATCTCTCCTCAGTGATCAGTGTCTGTTTGAAAGCACAGACTCTGCAATGTCACCTTCAGGAACTGGCTGTTAGATGCTCTGCTCTGCTCTGCTCTTGTATAAGGAAGCAGCTGTGTTACTTCCCCAGTGTTGCTCTTTAGACTGTTCAGGCCAAGATACACTAATCAGCTAAAGAAAATCAGCTGTTGCCATGACTGCAGGGACAGCAGGCCACCACTCTGAGCCTACAAGACCACAAGATCTGGTCCACAGAAACCACACACAGACTTTTCCTCTTGTGACACAGCAGTGATGGTATTTTTCTGTCATTTCCACCTCATGTTACAGTGGCGGGAGAGATGGACAAGGAAGTCAGAGGAGAGAGGGAGGTAGTTACCTGCAGGAACGGACTTGGACCTCACTTCTGTGGCCAAGGACTCATGGTGCACAGTCCAACAGGTGAGTGACCACCCACCCAACATCAGAGAGTTAACATTATTATTTGTAGTTTTAGTTATGAATGGCCCTTTTCCACTGCACAGTTAGAGTTCGACTCGACTAAGTTGAGGTCCTTTTCCATTTCAAGGACGACTGCCTCAATGTAGTCGGGGTGGTCAAAGCACAGCTGCTACAGTCGCCCTCTCATCAGCCAGCAGACACACTCGTCTGCACCTCGTCGTGGTTTTCTGCCCGGCAGCCATTTTACTCTAGTGAAAGAATAACAACAGTGTCAGTACAGATCAGCGAGCACCCCTGCCGGTGTGTTTTTAAAAAAAAATAGCGGGTTTGATTCATGTCAGATGTCGTGCTCGTGGCTCTTCCAGTGATGACACTCTCTGGCCAATTAGCGATGCTGAAAAAGACACGTGCCAGATACCAGGTAAATGACATGCAGCAAAGGGCAACAGGTCAGACTCAGACCCACAGCCACCAGGGTGCGTGCTACCACCGGATGGTTCCCCAGCGTTTGTGGTTTGAATTGAAAAGTCTCAAAAACTCCCACATGGGTTGTTTTCCCCTCAAGACATTCATGTTCTCCTCAGGATGAACGGATATCTTCTGTGCTGTCCATGTTTTTCCGTCTGATTTGTCCCTGATTGACACTTCTATCATAATCGGCTTCTCCTCTCTGTCAGTGACAGAGTCAGAGGTTAAACTGTGACTGAGTCCTGTGGAAACGAGCTCCGTCTCCTTCAATATCATATCATCATATCACACTAGTGTTTATTCTTTTTCTTCCTCTTCCTCTTAGTTTGACACTTGCTTGGTAAAATCATTTTGCTCCGTGGTGAATTTAAGGTCACGCTGACGCAGAAACGGTGAGTTCTTCAGAGCCTTGAGGAGGAAAAGTGAGAAATATCCACAAATCTGTTTTGTCACTTATTCACATTGTGTTGCTTCTCTGATGCACGTGCAGCCCAGGTGTGTGCATGAGTTACTATGGTTACGCTACGTGTGTCTGTCTGCTCTCTAACTTTCTCATGATTCAGTAACATGTACTTAGCTTGGTGTTGTTACACCAAAGAAACATGATTGCTGTACTTCTATAACAAAATCTAGTGGTGTAATTGGACATTTTCGTTGAACATAAATAAAGAAGAAAGATCCTCAGAACCTCCTTTGTGAAGAAATACAATATATTTCATCAAAGGGTTACATTATTGTGAGTGTTACTTTACACCTTGTTATTCAAGGATCCGTCCATTTTTATCCTCTGTTGTATTTGCTTTTCTTCGTGTTAGGGTCACAAAGGCCAGAACGTGTCGTCCTTGGTGTTCATTTCACATCAACAACGGTCCACTAATTTTAGACCAGAGCAGAAGAAAACCCACATGAAGTCGACATTCAGATCCTGCTCCTGACAAATGGCAGCTGTCTTTGTAACTGAGGCACCAGGTGGGCAAAGGCCACACCGCTGTATTCTCAGTGTCAGGGGATTGTAAGTCCACCAAGGCAGAATAATGTTGTTTCAGTCAGACTGTTTTGGTAATTAGAGTGTAATGGCTCTATTCAACACAGCTCCCGTGGCTCAGACAAACCAACCTCACATCACATCAGGGAGGAGAGACCGAAACTGTCAGCAGGAGGAAAGCTTTCCAATGTGGCTCAGCGCTTGTTCATCAGTGCACACGGCGACAAGAGCTCACTTTCATCAACACAAGAAACAATCTCGATGCTTGCTTTGAAGACCACATGTGCAAAACGTGCTGTTATCTAGGTTATTATATCCCCTTTCATGCTGTACATACAGTGGGCCCTGTGAGGGGCAGGGACAATTTGTTCCATCTGACCAAGTTGTCCTCAAACGTGTTTTAGAAAGCATGTGAATTATGGTGATTAGGCGTCACTGTAATGGCTCTATTCACCACAGCTTCTATACCCAGATAGACATTTTACATCAGGCAGAGTGACAAAACCCTGATGGGCGAAGAGGCCGGTCCTCAAGACTCTGCTGCTGCTAAAGAATATTTCCGTTCAGATTGAATATATTTATTATTTCTGGTTCCTCTTTGCAATATTTCTTAGAAATGTATTCACTAGTCTGTACTTTTATAATTCCTCTCGAGAGTAAAACAGTTACCAGAATGGTAAACATTGCCGCTCTACTGTACATCAGCATGTTAGCGGGTTGACACGTAGCCTGATGTCGGAGCGAGCAACAAGAAAGAATAAAGATAATTAACAGTTAAACTAATGATTTCAGAACCGTTTTCCTCTTGTGTATCATTGGTGCTGCACATGACATGTATCCTGATGAAGCAAAGCCTCTAACGAGCTTAAATAATAGCACATGAACTTGGATATCTAACCCATTTGAAAGCTGGGGGGGCGGTGGGTCGTCAGTTTGTGCTGCAGCAGCTGAACAGCAGTTAGCCGCCTTGCTTTTCATTGTCATGTTACGTGATCACGTGTGTGGCTGTTGAAACCAGCTGGTTATCAGCTCATGTGGGTGGTGCGAACGCCACTGTGTCTCTTAATAATCCTGTGACATGTGCTGTGTGTTTTTATATAAACTACTGTTTGTCTGCAAACAGTAGATTTATCTCAGTCTCACAAATCGATGCACTACGGCTGAGTGTCTCTCAAGGCTGGTAGATCGTCTTATTGTTGACATGTCTGATCTGTATTATTCATCTTTTAGTTAAATATGGTGGAAAAAAAATCACTGTCATCATCATACAAAGCTAACTTTCACAATGATTGCAATATGTCACATATAATGAATGTGACAGCAGCTCTTTTAAAACTTCCATCTTTAGACTTTGTTGGGTTTTAAATCTGTGAGAGAGATGAACATTGGCGTATTGACACCTTCTTATCTTTGTCTGCACCTTTACAGCCAGGGAGCCTGGTTTTAAATCAGATCTCTCCACACAATTATCAGGTTCACTAAGTCCTTTTTAGTAGGACTTTAATGATCTTATACTGAAACTTGTCCGTCAGTGGCAATGAAGCCTCTCATACTCTTTCAGAAAGCCATGGGAAGTCTGAAGTGCTCTGCAGATTAAAAAAAAAAAAAAAATGTATAGATTTTTACTTTGCATGCTGTACTCTACTGAAGCCCCCTTTCATTCAAGCCTCTTCCCTCAGGAAGCTGCTTTACCACCGATCCCTTCCTTCCTCGTCTTCTGCATAAGATCCATCTGGATGTGCTTGTTGCACAGTTCAAACCTAAACCACTTTTGTTTAACGGCACTCAGCCATAATCTTTGCTGCTGTAGATCATAGTGTTTCACAACTTTGTTTCAGCTGAAGCTATGTAACTTTTTTTTTTTTTTTTACAGAAAATTTGCACCAAATGCTTTAAAATGAAAAGCCTCTGAATAAGATTATCACTGTCAACTCATTAAAATTAAACAAAATCTAATTCTAACCGGATTTGCATGAGAAAAATTAGATTGCAGACATTATATAACTGCATAATAACTAGAAACTACAAGGACTACTCTCTCTGTCTTTTTAAAAGTTAACCTTACTAAGCTTAGTGAATCTGAAAGTACAGTAAATGACCTTCACAGAGTCGCCTGCAGTGTGGACAGTAAGTCTCTGTGTCCCTGAATCTCTCATGTCAGAAGGATTCAAAAGAGTTTCATGGTGATCAAAGATTCATCGCAGATATTTCAGCAGGCGCCAAAAGTTTACTGGCAAAAGAATTAGGTTAATTACTGCGAAATGCAGCGTGTTGCATAGTTTCTTTGGATCGTTCTCTTTTCTCCTCACCGAATCAATCGCTGGGCCAGAGAGAGAGATTTTAGTACTTTATTGTTAATGAGTTAAGACCAATATCTTCATCAAAGACCATTTGGACATTTTGTTGTTCACAAGAACATGAATGCACCCTCTCACAGTTTGGGCACATTGAAATATCTCTTGATACGAAGGCAAGACAGAAATGAGCTTGACAATTTTAAAAAGCATCAACACAGCCACAAATTTTTTTTTTTCTCCATTGATTCAATTCAATACACAACAAAAAAGCGTTCGTTTATAAAGAGGTTAACACCGAGCGACCAGAAAAATGGAGCCTCCGTCCCTGCAACTTTTACTAACAATAATTTGTGAAGGGATTTATTTTAGAAAAGCTGTGAGCAGGTGTTGAAGGCGGCAGAGTGAGACGCAGCCCTTGGAGACATGGGGCCCTTTAGTACCTGGGGTTCAAAGCGTTAATGCCAGAGCTCAACTTCACCATGAAACAGTCCAGGTTCTTTCACTTCTTGATATTAGCTGTCACCGAACTCACAGCCTTCAAAGACTGATTGCATCAAAGTGGTGTCATTAGACTGTCCTGCTTTGAAGGCATCTTTGAATCTGTCCCCCCCCAAATTGCATCCTTCTTTTCCACTGGTAGATCTTTAGTGGCCCATTGGGTCCTCAGTTAACACCTTTGGTTACGAGTTGTCAAGGTTGCTAACCAATAGGAATGATGATTTGTAAGATAGTATTTCAGTTTGGCCTTCACAATGAGTCTTTCATAGACCTCGTCTTCTGACTGATGTGCAAATTATATATCTCCAAATGAACGGACAAGTGAATGGCTTCCACTCCCTCCTAAGGAATTTTGTGTGATGGACTATAACCAGAAAAAAGTCAGTGTTACGCATAATAAGGCAGTAAAAAAATGAAACAGCAAAACGAACAGCATATACGTTGTCCTTTCAAACTTAAGTTTAATACTGCGTGCACTCAAAGTGGAGATTCTTCTTCCAATACACAACCGCCAAAGAAATGCTTCAAGGACCACTCATATAAAATAATACTAGAGCATGTCCCTGCATGGCATGCTAAAGCTTAACATTTTGAATACCAGGTTGCTACAGGAACTTAGTTTTCTCTGCTACGATGCTTTTGAGGTCTCTTAAGGGCCCATAGTGTTCCAAGGTTGTACAAAACAGGATGTGTGTTTTGTTTTTGTTTTTTTTTGTTCATGTTTTTTCTGGTCACTGAGCGTAGATAGAGCAGAAAGACAGAAGGCAAGCATGAAGGTTTTTTCTGCAAGGCCGACCAGTACAGCAGAAAATACTGCAAGTCAAAGCATCGAAACATTATGTCAGAAAATGCACAGTTATTTTTCTGGTCATGGCTCTGTGGAAAGTCTGTTCTGTTTGGCAGTCAGTGCTTTGACAGCACGTTGTGTTGTGGGATAGCTTCGGTACGTTTAAATGAGATCAGTTAATTCCTACAACACAGATGGACAACTGTGCAGCATCAATAAGTAGACTACATAGTGAACGTCTTCAGATGCAGCCTCATTGTTGCACTTCCTGCCGTGGAGATAAATGAAAAAACTCACATTGTTTCTCATAGACAGAAGAATCAAAACAAAGTTAATGACAACCCTGTATTTGTTGAAACAAACAATACAGCTACAACAGAAGTGAATCATATGATGGAGCAGAGTTCACTAGTTCACACATCTTGAAAGGAATTACTCTCAAACAGGAAAAGCACCAGATAGTGCTCATAATTCTCACCGGCCTCATTATCACAGTGGGGCAACGTGTATATCCCACGTCTCTTAGCAAAACTACAGTAAATTACCACACACATTAGAGCAGGCATCTCCAAACTGTTCCACAAAGGGTCGAGTGGCTGCAGGTTTTTGTTCCAACCAGCAGCAGCACACCAGACTTGACTCAGTTAATCAACTGATCTCAGTCTACAGACAGCTGATTGGTCAAACTGTGTGCCCTGTGATTGGTTGGAACAAAAACCTGCAGACACATCGGCCCGTTGTGGAATAGTTTGGAGAGGCCTGCATTAGAGTAAATCTAATGGTTTCTGTGTAACCACAAGAAATGTCCATGACAAAGAAGCAATATAAGTTTTTATAGAGGTGGTCATCCTCAAAATAGACCCTAGTTTATCAGGTGCTTCATTTCCAGAGCTGTCTTCCTACTGGGGGTCGACTACAAGGATTTAGTTTGAGTGAGTCACTCTGAAGTCTGAAGGATCATCCATATACATATAAACATACATACACATAAACTGTGATGAGATTATTCTGGATTTATACCCTCTTTACATGGTCCACTAGTGGAATTATTCCTTCTAGTTTCTAGTTTATGTGATATGATGTTAGTTGTGTCTAGATGTAAATTATACATCATGACACTGGTTGAGTTTAAATCGCTGTACAAGAAATGTAAAACTGCAGATGCTCCTCCAAAAAGATGCTCACACTGCACAACTAGCTAACTCTCAATGGTGAGACCAACATTAAGCCAACTACAAACACTTTTATAATGGGGGGGGGGTGAACTGAAAACTGCCTACTTTTTTATCTTTGGTCACTGGCCATGATAATTTAACGATAATCCACTGAGCTGCTCTGAAACATAAACATGACAGGAAATGATGCCTCTGCTCTGCACCATGTCAATGGATCAGAACACCTCATCAAGCACTGCTTATACTGTATCATGGCCTGTCTACATTTCATTGCAAAGTCGCAGTTACCTCCTGTGTTTTTATCTCATAAGCTCTTTAGCTAATTGAAGCTATGCTGTTTGTTGTAAGTAAGCAATCTCAGGTTTCCGCTGTACAGCAAATCTGTTGGCCAATCAGTTCATGCAAGTGCACGTTTCTGGTAGATTACTCTCTGTGTTTGAATTTTGTATGTCCACTGCCATCATTGTGGGTTTTTGATGAGCCTTTTAAACATGTTCATGTGGCACCCCATCTGGATGGCCTAAAGTGTGTCATTGTGGCACTGGTAACTAAACATCACGCCACCGCCGACGCAGCTCACAGGATTTTTAACAGAGCTGCTTTCAGTCTAAATCTCTGATTAGCTAGAAAAGATACCCGTGTATTTAGCATTGACGTAGTCAGTGCTTGATTTTGTCGTAATTGTGCATGCCTCTACTCGGCAAATATAATGCTGAAGTCCATGTACATAATTATTTTCACTAAGCCAACTTTGCATTACGCATTCAGTTTGATTTTATTTAACTAAGGGAAGCAGCTTTTTCCCAGAGGCACAGGAGTTTCATCATTTCAAATCTTCTAGTAATTAGATCTTCAATCCTCTTTATCTACAGCAAAACTAAAGGAGCCTTTGCTAATAGCCAGAACCTCCACTATGAATCTTGCAGTCATAGTTTGTGCAGACAATCACAGAGGTAATAGATCATGTGATGAATAGCCCTTCACAATTTAATAGGACACGTCAACGTCATTACTTTCTATAAAAACCTTCAGAGTTTGTGTCCCAACAAATAAATCTTTACAACTGTTATTAAACATCATATAAGAACGTGTAGGTGCCGACACAAAAATCACACATGCTAGTACACAAGCTACTCACATGCAGACTATACAAAGGTACCGAGAGGCTCAATTAGAAAAACAAAACAAAACAAAAAACAACCAAAAATTCGCATGATTTCATTCACACTTTTTTTGTGTTGTTTTTTTAACAAACTGAAACAGAACATATTTTTTAAACCCCAGGCACCATAGAGTATAAATTCATTACATTCAATGCTTGAGTGTCACACTTAACAACTTGTTTGTACCAAATGTTGTAATGATGCCTGACACAAGCAGATGCCATCAAAAGTGAAGGATCATGGGAAACCCTGCCTTCGTAGGCAGGAGCAAATCATCTGAAATGGCTGATTGAAACTCAGAAGAACATCATCTTCAGAACATTGTGACAACTTTTCTTTTTTGACACTCTCTTATGCTGAATCACAAGCTGAACTTCAAAAATGGAGCTGGGTATTGATCTTCAATACCTTTAGTAGCGTGTTAAGCTTGGTTTAATTCTTGGGTGTGTTTACTGACTTAATCTGATGAGATATAAATGAGGTAACTAAAAGGTTTACATTTACCCAGATAAGAGATAGCAAAGGTCGTTACCTTGGAATGGTACCAAAACTTGGGTATTGTGTTAGCATTCAATGTCCATAATTTTGAAATGATGCCCAGCCACAAATCAAGTCACATTTTGATGTTTTTCCTGCTGAGCTCGTTCCTAAATTAGACTTCAAAATAAAGTTAGATTAGTTCAGAAAATACCCAGAATTTTCAAACTTAAACTTGCCTTGCAGAACTTTTGTCCGAACACAGAGCTTCAGCCTTTGTTTCTTGGATTCTTCAACTGCCATACACCACTGCAACAGTTGCTGCTCACCATGTTTTGTTGCCTTTATGAACAAAAGTCGGTGCAGACTGGAAATTATAGTGTATAGCATCCGGTATACCATGTGTACGTTTCGTCAGAGTTTGAATGTAACAGACATTCATCCATATAGTACCACACTCCAGCTTTAAGATTTGAGAAAGCCAAACCAAACAGTATTTGAAGGAATATTGATTCAGCTACGGTTAAATGCCAACAAACCCTTGGCCCACTAATAACTGGATATATAAACAAGGTCTCCAGATGATCGAACAACCAGAGAATCACAGTATAATAAATTCTGTCTGAATGTGTAATAGGTCGTAGCACTCAGCCTATGCTAGTAGTGGTATTCACTAAGGACATGTGAACTAGCTCCATAAAAAGGGGTCAAGTCGGATTTGCAATGGAGCCTCGCTGCTGAATGTGTTAACACATCACACAGCCATACCCAAAAGGGGGGGCATGAACCTTTTTCACCAGAGGGATGGAGGGCTCACTGCTGGATGCATTAACATCGCATGGCAGACTGAGTTATGAGCCAGAAGAACAAAGGTGTGAGTTCAGCATAGAGGGTGTGAGAAAACTCTTAGCAGATACAGACGGGTGACAAATTAAAGGAGAAACCTGGTCATTAACTGGAGACAGGACTAAAATACCCCCACCGATATTGCACACAGAGTCACAGAATGATTGGACCATGAAAATGATGTGATTGAAAGCCTGTGGTAGATTTTGAAACGGCACTCTCCAAACCACCACATGTAGATGTATCTTCTGGGGGCATGGTGTTCATTCATTCACCCAGAGGCTTGTAGAATCAATTGCACTGAAGCTGTGCTAGCAGCATCTGACACCCCATCACCTTTCTAAGACACTTAAGGTAGGTTTTTCCTTTAAGTTGTCTCCCATTTGTATGTCTGGGGCCATCTTGGAGGCTCTTCTCGAGACAGCAGTACATTTTGTGATCCCTGTGTTTTTAAATTCACTTATGTATCTTTACTGTAAATGTAAGTATTGAGACTAATGGCTCATAATCTAATTTATGTGACTCTTGACTCTCATATGACAGAACTTGATGTCAGCAAGGTTAGGGTTTCCCTGCCAGTCAACAAAGGAGATGTAGACATTTTGGATAAATGATGCAAAAACAAAGTCCAGTCATTTTTGATATACTAGTCTGCATAGATATCCATAGGCCTGGGTGATTGAGAATCTTTGCAGACAACTTGTCAAAAACAAAGGCGCCTGCTTGTGACAAGTGTCAAAATCATTAGTGCTGGCAGTGCAGACCTGCTCTCAGTGTGAACCTGCTAAAACCAGCCATTGAAACACTAACAGTTCACTTGATTCTTGCCGAATTATGTGACATAAGCAGAATAAAGCTAAAGGCAAGGAATAATTGATTTCATGCATCTTAGCTTCCAGAATGCCAAATTGTAAGGCACATTGTCAGCATTGTCTAAAGGCCTTGTGCTGCACATTTGATCCCATCAGTCAGTTTCCTTGAATTTATGCTGAGTTCTGTTCATGCATAGTGTGGGTGTTTGCAATAAGTGAGAGCAACAACAAGCTGCTGCTGCTCTTAAAAACATAAAACATGTCCTCTCTGATGCAATAGAGAGTTTCCTCAACATGAAGTCCATCAGACCTTGAATATCAATGTCCTTATGAACACAACAGGATCACTAGTACACTGCCATTGCACAGATACAAGGGCCTCCAACATGGCTGCCAGAGAATGCTTCATATCACATACAGCTGTTATACAGTGTTATGCATGTGTGGTTTAAGACATTAGCTGATGATATTTCTTTTTTTTCTTAGTTTTTATATCATTGAAATACAAATTTGGGGCCCTTTAAAAAAATTGACACCACCAAGAGTAGAGACTGTAAGTATGTAAAACACCACTGAACCAAATTTTTTTAGTACACTACCCTGCAAGACTTTTCCTAATAGCTACAGCATTTCACACAGACACACAGATTCACATGATCACAATCTAAGCATTTGACTCAGTAACAGGTATTTACAGCAGACGATGCAGGTCTTGGGGCCGGTGCAGTCTCCTAGTTTTTCCCATTTACTGTACATCTTAACTGCGCAAGACTGTTCATAGATAGAGAAAAACAAAATTACAGCAAAACACTTTATCTGAGATTCACATGGCACATTCATTACAGGCTCATGAGATATTCATGAATAAATGATGTTGAATCCAGCATCATTACACGTTCATGTACTTGTTTACAGTGCAGATTTCAAAGTAAAAGCCTGGAGAAACATGTTATTTGTAAGTAGATAGTTCACATACAATCAGCTGTACTCTCTCTTCTCTCACAAAAAAAAAATCTCATTATAATGTTAATGTGGGTTGATGCCTGCATCAGTTGGCCTTTCCCATTCATGTGCAAATCATATAATGATGTTTACTGTACATATCTATTCCATAATTAAATAACCTACATGGATACCGCCTACCAAAACAACAAAAACAAAACAGACTGAAAAAATGGCCTTGGTCGTTACCAGTCGACTAAGTAATGAAGTGAAAGCAAAAATCAGTCTAATGATCAGGCTCAGTTTGCATTCAGAGGTAGGTGGACCACTGCTTCGTAATCAGTGAGACACGCTGCTTCGACAATGGTCTTTGAACAAGTTAAAACATGTGATCAGTTGTTTCAGTTCATCATTAGCCAATTAGGTGGATTGATGCAATTTTGCGGGCCACAGAGGTTTTTCTGACTCTCAGCAGCAGTGACGTCTAATTTGTTGTAATGAGTTACGTTAGTTTTGAAATCTGCTCTGCAAACGTCACCGTACATACTGTATCTCTGATGCATCTTTATACATTTTTACATGCAGTTTTACCAATGCAGTATCAACCAATTCTAACTGATTTATAATGCACCAGACAACAACAGCTTTTAGTTTTCTTTTCACCGTGTAGAAAACCTGCTTCCATCTTAAACATGGCACAATATGCGCAACATACACCATATGCCTTGAAGGTGATAAATAAAGATTAACAACCAAGACTTCTCTTTTCAGGTTGGTTATCAATCCATTCTGTAGATTTTCATTTTACACATGTATGTAATTCAAGAGCCAACACTAAAGTATCTTGTTTCGTTGATAAAACCTTTAAGTGAATGTTATTTTCCAGGCCATTTTGCATTTTTTTTCTTGGTGTGTTTTCCTTGATAGTATTAAAATTGCCTTGGACAAATTACATATAAACATCAGGATCTAAAAACCAGTCCAGGTGAACCTGGCAGTTTACTTGTACTCAGTGAAGTGCAGCTGCAATTTTCTTGAAATGGGATCACCTTTGCTTATCACCTTGAAGAATGGTCCTGTGTGTCTGCTCAAATAGACACTGCAGTCACTCCGCCGCTACTGCAAGATGCCTTTTCCAGGTCCTCCATGACCAAGTCCTGTTGAGTGACATGGTTGTGTCGCCTGGAAGTGCTCTTATCCAGACTGTTGAGAGAAATAGGCTCCAGAGTGGTTTGTACATTGTTGGCTGGCAGCACAGAGTTTCCCTGCAGCCTGTGTGAGTAGGGTTTCCTCCGCTGTCCGTCCGCCGTGCACAGGCTGAATTTGAACACAGCTTGAAATCCACTGCGGAAATTCTCATTAAAGAAACCATAGATGATGGGGTTGACGCTGCTATTGAAGAAAGCTAGCCAGTGGGCAAAGGGGTAAATGTAAATGTTGATGATTCTGTACTGTTGCTCAGTCAGGCTGGCATAGTCGCTCAACATCATGAGGGTCCACAGAGGCAGCCAGGAAAGGATGAAAAGCAAAGCAACTATTAGAAGCATTTTAATCACCCTTTGCTTTTTCTTGGACACAGTGTGGCGGTTGTCGTGGCCCGGCTTCCCTCCTGTTGGGACTGCTGTCTTGAAAAGCGTAATGCCAATCCGAGCGTACATGACCACAATGAGAGAGAGCGGGGCAAGGTAGATATTGGCAAACAGGACAGTGGTGTAGATCTTCCTCATCTCCTGGTTCGGCCAGTTCTCTCGGCACCAATAGAAGGGGCTTGTTTTGTTGTCATAGCCCAGTAGCACCCGAATGGTTTGCTCCTTGGTCACTTGTAGCATCACCCCAGAGGGACACATGATAGAAATGGCCAGAACCCAGATAATGACTATTATCAAGGTGGCAGTGGATATGGTGAGCTTCTGCTTGAAGGGGTAGACAATGCATCTGAATCTGTAAAAGGATTAAAAGAGACTGCATAAGGGAGATGAAAATAGTCTTTCTTCTGGAATTTGAGCGACAGTAAAGAACATTCACTTTAAACAGCACACGATTATATAACTCGAATGGCATTCAGTCGAATGTATACCTCCACCAGGGCCAAACAATCCTATACAGGTTTATGAGATGTAAACATGTCTGTTTTTCTCAACTCAAGATCCACATCATATTCCCTGAACAATGACAGAGATCAGATCATAGCTGTAAAAGGAGAATATGCTGGAAGTAGATGCACAAATCAGTCTTTCTGAAATAAAACAGAACAACAAATGCACAATTGAATTTTGACTTGGCTTGAGAAGAACAAATGATGTGCGACTGCTGGTCTCAGTGTGATTGACTATAATGTTCAGAGCACTCACATTACTGTTGGGTTTAATTTCCTTTCTTCTTGCTCTGTGGTGCAATTTGTGCTCCAGATCGATTTCCAAATCAGAGAGCCATAATTAACCCACCCACTGCGGAGGCCTGTAGAAACTCTTACCCCGACCCTACTTCTTGGGGTCTGTTTTCTCCAGCTATTGTTATGGGAGCCTCCTTCATGACACTGAATTCTGTGCGTCACTTTCAAAAAACTGTCAAATGAAGAGACCTGTTTCGTAAATGTCTAGATATATGTATATGTATGTAATGAACATTCAACAATGTATTGTGTGACTGAACTTATTGTCTTTCCAATTATGGTGACGAATCAAAAGCATCTTCAGACGATGAAGTTATCCTGATCTTGAAAGATGAAGCAGCAGTTTAAGTGTAAACACTAGGTCTATCAATCGATCATATTATTCAAATAACGATGAATTGCAAATTAATCACCTTTTTGTACAGGTTAACACATTATTGTAGTGTCAACTTTGCAAATAAACTGCAACAGTACAAGTCTCAATCCAGTCACTACTGATAAAGTATGAGTGATGAGTGACAAACAGGAAGCAAAAGTTAGACAGGAAGTGCCTCGACTCCAGATCTGGGAAATAATCTTTGCAATAATTAGAGGTGAGCAGACACTTCTATGTTCAAATGACTATCAATCATTCTGAATAACTAGCTGGGGATGTTTAGAAAATAAAAATGAAAATAGGTATCAAGTCTCTCTGCTCATCAAATTGTAATGTGTTTGGAAGCTATGATTTATAATGGTGTGATAGCTGCATTCACATCGGCATAAATAGAGAAACTAGACTGCAAAGTGGTCTGTGTATGAATACACTTGCTGGAGGGGTCAACAAAGAGCTCTTTATCTCTTTACCCTTTCAGAACAGATTCTAATCATGTGACTAATAGATACTGTATGTGAGGTGACTCTGACTTCAGGATGTCAAAGCATTTCAAACGTCCATCTGTCCTTTCCAGAGGCACAGACACCCTCCGGTGAATTTTTCAAACTGACGTCTCTGATCGTCCCGTGTCTGAGGACTGAGCCATGTCAAAATACCACCTCTGTCACATTTACAGCTTGGAGACTTGTTGCCATCCGCTCATCTCCTACAATGTCCTCTAATTCTGCTGCATGTGTCGGGTTGTCGGGCTCTAGTGTTGGCAGCAAACTATGTCCCCATTGTGAGTGTCTGTGGCCTTGTCCAGTGGTTTAGGAAGACATTAAGCCAGAATTTCAGTTCCCATCTCAATAAACAGCTATGGGCCAATTTGGCTTTGTTTGTTCAAAAGAAGATAAGGGTTGGTTTTCTTTGCAAGCTTCAATAATAACTCGTGATTATAATCTTCACAAAGGGTGATTCATTGCAGTACTATTGTGTTAGACTATTAGTTTGACCTGTATGTCCCTGATAAACTGCCAAATGCGGGTATATGCACAAGATAATACATCACAGAAAAAGTGAATTGTTAAAAGTTGAATTGTTTTCACTTCCTGGTCTTTTTCGGGAGCCGTTTTCTATTCACAGATGTAGGCTGTGAGATATAGATGAAAAGTCAGAAAAAGACATGAAGTGAACCTTTGAGTCTGTAGCTTGAGTGTTTTCTTTAGCACCTAGGGTTTTCATGAGTTGTAGTTCAAGTATGATGCATGGAAATGGAAATGTACTGTTAATTGCATCAAGTAATAATGGTAAACAACAGCCACCGTACCTGTCAACGGCAATAGCGACCAGAGTGAAGACAGATGCTGACACAGAGATCCCTTGAACCATGCCGCTCATTTTGCAGACTAAGCTCCCAAAAGGCCACCCTGTGGACAGGAAAAGATGCATTCAGCTGATTTATCATTGAGTTCACACAACCAGCATGACGGATTAATATCCGTAGAGCATGTGCATGGATTCAGACTGAGTCACACTCACATATACATCAGTGCACTGGGTGAGCCCAACAGATTTGCCATAATGTCACATGTGAGCGTCTAAAGAGGCAACAGTTCCTTCTTCAGCAGTGTTTAATCAGTACTGGTGGAGTAGGTGTTTTGTAGTGGGTGTCTAAAATAAGCACCGACTGCAGGCTGCCATCTGTACACCCACTGGCCTCTGTAGGCTCTACGTGTGACTAATTGTCACACACCTTTATCGTAAAGGTTGAGGGATGAAAGGCTTTTGAAGTTCGTCTCAGACATGCACCAATTGGTGCAGCGTTGGTCGATTTTTTTCCAAGAACTGTAATTGATAACTAAACAAATGTTTACCAGCAAAAAATAGCTATAGAGTTGCATTATGGGAATCGTAGGATCTGTTACTTTGTAGAATCCTGGCCTCTGCTGCTTCAGTTTTGAGTCTCACGGCTTCATGAGCAGATGATTGTAAATTAATGGACCGTCCATGTAAAAGCAGGATCTGGTGGGAATAAAAGCTGAACAGGTCGAGAGCTGGAGAAAAAGTCATAATGTGGCCATTAGTCGACTAAAGTAAAGAGTAGCTTTGTTCACATTATGCTGTAATAGGAAGTATATGAGTGTTTTTTCTCCCTGTTCCTAGTAATGGTCTTATAACTACATATTTGAGAAAAGAGCAGCTTTAAACTATGATGGGATGTTGGCTACGGTGGGATATGTTAAAGATTACTTGAATATTTGTTACAGATACCTGCTAATTTGACTAATTGGTTCAATCTATCCCTTTGGCATCCCAGCACAAACTGCTGTTAACCTCCATCCTCTGTGTTTTGATAAGCCTCACGCTGTCCATGGTGCTGAAGGAAGAGATGGATTTGTACCAACTCCTCATGTGGTAATAAATTGTCTCTGTGGCAAATATCAAGTCATCCCAGGTCATTTCCAAAGGCATATTGTAGCGCTGTTCAGATTGACCCTGGTCCACTGACGTAGTAAAGTAGCTGTTGCTAGATCACTCAGCATCAAGTTGGAAAATGTATGGCCACTGTATGCAAAATTAGTGACACTAACCCTGAATTACCCCAAAACAAAGCCAAAACTCAGGTGTGAGACAACTTTCATCAAAAAGCTAAAGTCTTCCTGAGACAACTTTGTGTGAACAGACGAAACCAGAAGTGTTTGGGAAGGCAGTGAATCGGTGTACAGGTGAGGAAATGAAGCCCATAAGGAAAAAGCTGGCTGTTCTGCAGCCTCTGATGTTGGGGGCATGAAA
Organism: Caranx ignobilis; assembly: GCA_021432705.1. Lineage (NCBI taxonomy): Eukaryota > Metazoa > Chordata > Actinopteri > Carangiformes > Carangidae > Caranx > Caranx ignobilis. The sequence goes on along the minus strand of JAFHLA010000010.1, from coordinate 2,485,640 downwards.
GTGTAAAAGGAATGATGTAATCAGAAGAATACTAAGTCTTTCTAGAGAGGAGTGTGTTACCCTTCGTCACAGCACTGAGCTTAAGGCAAAGGTCTCAGGTTGTTCTGCTGCACAACAGCTCAAAGCTCTCAGCCAGACACACAATGGCTGCAGGAGAAAGATAAATTGGACAGCAGTGAGTCTCGATTCAAATCCCACAGGAGGCCTTTTGAAGCCCTGGAAATTGAAGAGAGCTTGTCCACATAGCAGAAGAAGAGTCAATGTTGGCAAATTGGCACAGTGCCTTAAATGACACCACAGTTAAGAGGGTGAGTAAATGACTGTATTTTATGCCAGAAATAAGGTCCATGTTGTAAAAAAAAAAAAAACGGCACTTGTCCTTAAAATGATCACTGAACAAAGAGGTGTAGAGACTACTTTGTACAATTGTCAATAGATTCATTGATTAGAAGGTGGCAGCCCTGCGAAGGTAAATAGTCTGATATTCAATACCACTATTCATGGTATCTGGTGTAAAAGCAATTTGATAGATTTCTGAGTACACTTGGGTAACACTGATGCTTTTATCTCTGTGTGATTCACACATTGCAACGAGCCAGTAACCAGTGGTGCAGACAGCAAAAGCCGTGCCCCCTACCACACACTAGCAGCTAAAGCATCATGCACTGTATACAGGAGATGGAAGCTTTTCCTGACAGACAGTTGCAGGTCTTTAATGGTGCAGTTCACCACAGACAAAGTCACATCAGGAGGATATTTTAAACTTTAAGACACCAAGGTCTCGACAATCTACCGCAAACAGACACCAGCCCCTTTGACTGGTGTCCTGTATTGTCCTGTATTCGGCTGACCACACAACATCGCTGTCCTTTTTGGTGTGATTCATCACCCACTCACACGTCATTGGCTCCCTGAGTGTCCCATATCTTCCCACTGGAGAACACTGCACGGCATGTAGCCGTCATCACAAAGCCATGGGGATGTGGATAGAGGCGGAGGAGCCCGGCCCCCGACCCAGTTTGTGATTGACACAGTCCTTTGCGTTACAGCTCAGTGGTTTCAGTTTTCATTTCTGTGACACCAAGTCTTTTGCCTCCTGCTCTCAGAGTCTTTCATGTGCCTTGTTGAAAACTGCAGACTGACTCAACTTGATGTTTTGGGTTTTTTTTCCACCACTCACATTTGACAGGTCCTACTGAATCCTGTGCCTCTAGGAGGATCTCCCTTTGCAATCAAAGAATGCTTCTTTATCTATGATCCTTGGCTGCGTCATCTCCTCCTTGCGGGAAGGTCTTTTTCTTCTCACGTCAGTCCAATGGTTAGCCCTAAGAAAAACTGTAACAACAGTGAACTCTCCCTCCCCCTCTTGTAACTTCTGCCACTCCACTGGACCACCCAACAGACAAATTACAGTACAGTAGATAAACAAAAGAAGAAGATAAACAGGATGGCTAGTTCAGAATTGTTAAAAGCTCATCCGCAAGAAAACTGAACATGCAAATTCTCCTGCACAAGATGTCTTTATTCCCAGTGTGTGGGCGGTGGGGACATATTCCCTCACTGTATTTGCACAAGTTGCATAACAACCTTACAGACCTTCAACATGTAAAGCATTCTGCACAGCCTTGGTCAAACATCCTCATCAAGTAACACGTGGATACATCTCGGAGTGAGGAGGGCCTTAAGATGTCCTGTGTGCTATTCTTGTCTTGCTGTGCATTACATTACATGACATAACATGTATTTTGCATATGTTTTGTCCAAAGCAACTTACAATAAGTGCATCAGTTGTGAGCTATCCATCATGAAAGCTGGAAGCACTTCCATCCAGACAAGGTTTAGGTTTTTTTTTTGTTGTTGTTGTTTGTTTTGTCCTCTTCGGTAGCTCACATTTCTTGCAAGAGGAAAAATGTAAAGTAGCAAAAGAGGCAAAGCTGCAAGTTCCAGAAATATTGTCCATAATGTAAATTTGTGACAACACAAACATGTCTGCTCTGCTCATAAGTCACGGTAAAGTGACAGTAATTCGACCATTTTCCAATCTCTGAGGAAGAGAGACTCAGCACAATCCAGGCTATCAGCATGCAGCTTCCACCAACTATAATCATTTCAGCAGCCACAAGGAAATATGATTCAAATTTCCTCCTGTTAAAGTATTGAAGTATTGAAAAGTTTTAGATTCTCTCAGGTGAGTTCTGGCACCTGTTGGTGCTCTAAACAAGGCACATGCTGTATTTTGAATCGAGTCGTGACCACCAGTTGATTTGGGCTGAAATGAATTGTGATGGAACAGGGGAGCTTTCGTTCTTATTTGCTGCTGGTAGTTGCAAGCTGTCCATTATTTTTGAGGATTTAATTCAGAGTTATGTCATTGCAGCAGGGATTTAATCATACAAAGCCCTCTGCCAGCTGGATTTCCCCAAACTCCATGTCAGGCTCTGACCTGTGCCTGGTTTACACAATGACTGGAAACCATCCGGTGACGGGATCACACCAGCCGCAACACCGTCAGCATGTTGACGGCCCAGACTCATTAGTGCTCAATATTTGTTATCCCCATATTCTTACATTACTATTCAGCCATTATTATTACTTACTATTACTACTTTGAGTACTCACTAATAAGTAGTGAATACTCAGACTACATAAGTACATGAGTAGCTACTTGGTAGTTATTACATCATTACATGAGTATTCTAGTAGCTATTACTAGTTCATTGCAGTAGTACTCAGTAGTCATTACTACACCACTACATGAGTCTTTGGTAGTTATACTTAATTATTGCACAAGTACTTGATAGTTATTTCTACACCAATGCCTAAGCACTGTGTAGTTGTAACTACAATACATGAGTACTCCTGAGTACACCCCATCTTTAACACAACTGAATTTTGCACAGTTGCGATGCTGTCACAACAACAATATCTTGATTGAAAAAAATGTGGTTCATCGTTTTAGTTTTAAAGCAGAAGAGATCAAACCTTTCCTTTAGGAAAAGCACATGCAGCTACTGTTGGCACCCACTGCATAAAGAACTGACGAACTCTCAGCCATCATTCGCCTTGAGAGTTGCTCATGTGAGATTTATGTCATCTTGAGCCAACTGTCAAGTTAAATCAGCACAATATGGAAAAAAGCCCTGGTCTTATTTATGCATGCAGGGAAGGCTGTCACCTCCATGATACAGTAAATCACAATTTCAGGCTCTGGGTCATCTTTATTTTTGACCATCGGCCACGGTTTTCAGAAGGTTCTCACTTTCAGTGCTCCATATTAATGCAAGTCCAAACTGAAAAACAGAGGCAGCCCAAATGTGAATGAAATCATATCAGTGGTTAGGGATTAAGGATCAAAGTTAGTCAAAGGATTATCAAGGTTACAGCCCTGTGAGGCTGTAATACTTCATTACACACCAAACAACATATTACTGACCGAAGGAACAATGGATTGAAAACTTTACAACATAGTTCTTTATCAGAAGTAGGGCAAAATGTACAGCAATGTGTGAGGCTGACACTATTAAAAAATATGAAGGGTCTGTCCTCTAAAGAGTGCCCATTTAGGGACATCTGGTTTCTGACTTGTGTAATTTACAAATCACAAAGTCAACATATGAAGTAAATCCATTGTAATCCCCAGCCTCCCAAGATCAGGAACAAATAAATACATAACAGACCCACAGCACACTCATTTGCAGGATACGATTGAGAAAAATAAAGGAATAAATCAACCATCGTGGTCATTTTAGGACATCTTCATTGTAAAACTTGGCCCAGCTCTCAGCAGTCTAAGCCTGACCATCACATTAATCCATCACCGCCAGCTGTTTTTAGGCTCAGCTGCGCTTCAGCGTTAATGCTTTAATGGTCATGATATACCAACTGACATTGTTACCATATTAAAAGAAACAGTAGGAAGTGTCTAAGGCAGGGGGCAAGTCTGCACAATAAATGCCACAATTACAGCCAGCAGCTGCTCAGTGTGACTTTCCATAAAGACTAAGGAGAAGTGGTCTGAAGACAACTACATCAGCAAGTCACTATTAACAAGAACATTTTCACTTAACTTGTCAAATAAAAGCAAAAAAAATGCTGCAACCAGCCTCAAGCTCTTGTATGATGATTCTTTCATAAATGAACAATATTCTAATATTGTTTAACTAATGCAGTCTAATGCAACATGCTTACATCCTCTGGGCTAACCAACACCACCAAAGCTCACTAGCACTTTTACAGGTAAAATTTTTCTCTTGTTGGCTGGTTATGTTAGCATTAAACACAAAATACAACCACGGCTGATGGCTGTGGGTATTATATCTTGTTGTCTTGTCATGTTTTACTTAAACTGTTGAACACATGGAAAATTCAAATTGTTGGTGGGGCTAGATGGCAAGTCAAATCATCTAGCCAGTGCAGATCAAGATCTTTGGTGACTTTTAAGGTCTGTGCCAAATTTCATGGAAATTCATTGAATCCATTTATCTCTAACTGCTTACCCAGGATCGGGTTGTAGGGGCAGTAGATCCACCAGTAAGCCCCAGACTTCCCTTTCCTGAGCTACAGGCACCCTGGAGGCATCCTCACACCAGATGCCTGAACCCCTTCAACTGGCTCCTTTCTACACAAAGGAGCAGCGGTTCTGCTTTGAGTCTCTCACAGATGACTTTTTGTTTTTGAATTGACATATCAGAGATATCAAACAAATGTAATGACAGTTCCTCCAGTTGCCATCGAGACTTTTCAGTTTAGACCAAGGTGTTGAACTGTCCAACTGACTTGACATCATTGTCTGCGACCACCCAGCCAGCTTGGCTAAAAATGTCTTGTTTTGACACAAGTTGCTCTGGAAACAAACAACATAATGAAAATGTGGTAATCACTGGCCTGCTCACCTGTAATTATGTTGTCAAGAAGCGTGGTGGGCATGCAGAAAATCCCAACCAGGAGGTCACTCACAGCAAGGTTCAGAATGAACAAGTTAGTGACGGTCCGCATGTTTTTGCTCCTCAGTACGATGAAGCACACCACTCCATTGCCCACCATGCACACGAGGAAGATCAGCAGGTAGGACACGATGAAGATGGCTGCCGTGGATGGCTGATGCAGGTAAAATCCAACATAGGTGATGTTGTTGCGGGGAATGAAGGACTCCGAGGAGGAGTTGTAGAAAGTCCAGTTGTCATAGGATTGAGTCAAGTTGGTTTCCAGTCCTTCGTTCATTTTAAAACTGAAACAGGAAAGAAGAGAAGTCTTTAAGACATTTAATCCCTTTGAGAAAGAACAACGGAAAAAATACTGGAGTAGAGCGTAATGTTTACATTCTGACCACTTAGAAAAGGCTTGGAACAGCAGAAGGGTGAAATGCAGTGTATCATTGTATCTTAAAATCACTACATGGTCTTCTTCTGTTCATATAATGGTTAGCTCAGGCATGAGCAAACTACAACCCGTGGTCCATTGGGCTTTTTAATCCAGCCAAACAACCCAAACATCGGTACAAAATTGTCCAAATTACAGCAAAGAGAAAACACTCTCCATCCATCTGATACTGACCCGGCCTGTCTGTCAATTTTAAAACTCATCATGTCTCCTGAGCCCAACCCTGGGTTAGATGGTAATATGCACGACAAATGAAGAAAAAGGAGAATTAAATCATTATAAGCTGTTCCCACTGATGGAAATCAGACACCGCCGCTGCTCTTCAGTACTTCTTCCACTGTAAGTACTTTATGCATGAGAACACTGGCAATTTAATACCTAAAATGAAGTTATCCAGTGAGATCTCAGACTATGACATGAGCGTAATTAATGTGATGTGTGTAATGTGAATGTGAGGAGCACATACAATCTTTCAAGCAGATCAATGAGACTACAGTAGCACTCCCACACTAGAGGAGTAAGGAACAGAGCTGGGCCTAGATAATGGTTTTTAAGAAATGACATTTCATTGAACTCACTTCAGTGATGCCTGAAGAACAGTGCAGCTTTGTGCTATAATGATGAAGTTCAGAGGAGGCCAGCGACTGAACCAATCTCTCTGCTGTAACATCAGTCTGTGATGTTTGGCTGTTTTCAGAGGTTCTGCTGTATCTCACCACCAAATGCTGTTGATGTGCCAACTTTACTTTCATCTGCCCTGATCTGCTTCCTCCTGTGTTAGTGATTTTCCAAATTTCCTCAGCAGACTTTGAACACCCCTCAGAGCAGGAGCTCTCTTTGTGCTGTACGTGTTTGTGAAGAGAGAACAATAACAATAGCAAAAAAATTAGGCTTTTTTCCCCCCTCTTTTCCCTTGAGAGAAAACTACATTGAAGTCAGCACCACATCTCCTGGTTCATTACTGCCCATCAATGGAAAATGGTGAGTCTAGACAGAAATCCATGTTCTTTGACTCTGATGGTTTGCAACCAAAACCTGATGTTCACAGAGGATAGAACTGAAACTAACAATCACTGTCAACATTGATTAATCTTCCATCAATTGGTCTGACAAACATCTTGTTTGTTTTGTCCAAACATACCTTGTTAATTTCATTCTTATTGATCATAAAGGTCACAAAAGCAAGCTGCCCTTATAGCTAAGAAGTGAGAACAAGGGGATTTCTGATGACTTAAACTTTGGTTGAAACCCTGAAATGAGCTACGACAATCTGCTGAAGTTGTTTATATCGATCTACAGAAGATGACATTTTGCTGTCAAACGTTTGCTACTTTTCTGCTGTTTAAGTCAATCAATACCAGTAAAGTGTGTTTTGGACTGCTGTGTCCCTGTGTCACCTTTAACTTTCGACATGGTGATGAATTGACTCATCAGGACATAAATACACACAAGCCCCAAGTTTAACTATTGATCCTTGCAGACTAATTCCAGTAGTCATTTACTTTTTCTATTATGAATATTCATGTTCCTGTTCCCTTGCTATGGACCAGAACTCATCAAATGAGTGATGACAGAGTTTAATCAAAGCTTGTTTTAATTGGGTCTTTCTGAAGTGGAGTGTTTGGTATGCACTGTCAAGCACTCAAAGTTTTACAAACTCTATTTGTGTCTGGAATTTCTTTCATTACCATATAAAAAGTGAATACAGTTTTATCCAGGCTGTATGATGCTTACACAAATGATTTTCCGCAGCCCTTGTAAAAATGGTCCATTGTAGGAAACTGGCACATCCCAGAGAAATGAGGAAATAATTTACAACTGAACTACACAATGGGCCCTAGTTCATTCTAGCTTAGCCCGTAACAGCTGTTGCTTTGGCTGGCAAAGGGTTTTTGAAGTAGATTCTTTCTCTCAAGTCGACAACAAATAAACAGCTGTGTCTGTATCTACACGTCATATAGTAAAGAACAGATCTGCATCAGATAGTGTCTCTGTTTTTTGAGTATATAAGTCCTGCTCATTCTGTCTGAAAAATTAATAATTTGCCATCAAGCTGGCGTTCTGGGATTTGATCAGGTCTGCGCTGTAAAATATATTTCTTGTTCATGATTTAACAGTCCTGCCTGTGTGACTGATGCCAATGGAAATGCTTCCAAGAAATAGCCAGTTTGGTTTCAGCCCACCGGCAGTGATAAACCACAGCTGGTTAAAGCTGCTCTATAGGCTTACTGGTGCTGTCTCTGTGTGAATAAGTTGGATGAAAAATAAATATGAATAAAACATGACCGAGGAAATAAAGGGCACAGCAGGCTAATTGAAGGAACTGAGGAAGAATGGACTCCGCTAGCTCTTTAGTCTTCACCCAACCAGATGCAATGTGAATGACATTTATCAGGACGTATGTGTGTTCTGTTGGTGGAGAGTATGTTTAGTAATTGAAGCTGTTTCAGAAGGATGGAGGTGAACTTGTACCCAGTTACACTTGCAAGTTAGACTTTAAAAGACATAATCTAATACTATTGCAAACGTAATCATATGGCCTTGGAGTGAAATCTACAAAAAGTTGTTTTAACAATCCATTTTTAAGGGATTACCATTGATTTGCAAAAAGCTTTCTGACTTCTCTGCACTGAAGATCTAAATTAGACTAATGTTCAAAAAGCAAATTTATGCTGAAACTTTGTTTCCTGCAGAGATGGGTAGAAATTTACCAAAGGTCATGCATTAGTCATCTGAGAAAGAAAACTGTAGACCAGTGAATGGTCACGGTGTGATTTGTGCACCCCCCAAGGATGTGGTAGGACCACAGTTTTCCCCTGGAGGAAGTTTCTATGCGACAGCCGCAGGTGAATACTTTCTGTTCTCCAGCAGCTCAAATATATGGATGTATGTCCATCTGTTCATCTGACAGTCTGTCCCACGGTCATGAAGGCGACATCTCAGGAACACCTTTAGGGAGTTTCTTCGTATTTGGAACTGATTAGTCAAAGGTCACTCTGACCCTACGTCTATCTCATTCCTGTGAATGTGATCTAAGGAATCCCTGGAGGAAATGTCTTTGCATCTTTTGGAGACTTCAGAGGATGACCTGGTCATACTTTAAAGGTCAAAGATCCAGTGTCACCATGACCTTTCAAAATATGTTGAGCTCTTATGCTAACATGACAGAATAGACTTATCGCTAAGTCTTTCAAAGTCTTTACGACATACTGTTGTGAGTCTGGTTAGATATGGATGTGAAGTGGTTGGCAGAGACGCATAAATACAAGGTGGTGCATCTAGTTTTAGGATGTGATGACTAAGAATTTGAGGGATTGAACTCTAGATCCAGTATTTGCCTTTATCTTTGCTGATCCATTTGATCTGGGATCGATACGAGGGAAACATGCTTCATGATGATGTCTTCCTATGGTGAATGGAAGCGAACTTTTTGAAACTGAAAATGATTTGGTTGAATGGCCTTTAGAAAGTCTTTAAATAATTCAAATCTGCCGCTTTCAGTTTATCTGTAGATGCAAGTGCTGCATTTCTACGACTAGCAAATGGAAAGTTTCACACATATTCATCAATTTACAGACTCAGCGTGGAGAACCAGATTGGTGGCGAGCGTCCTGAGGCAAGGCGCTGCACTATTTCTGTGTTAACGCGGGACGTGTGCATGAATGCATAGTAATTATGACAGAATCTGTGCATTGATGGTATCAGTCGTAACCGGCCATCGACTAGAAATAGCTTCTTTCTCCTCATCCATTTTTTATTCACCACATTTGGTGAATTGCTTCCAGAGTCGAGCGGATGGAGGTTCCCTTTCTCACCCACAGCTGGTGTTTTTTTTTATTACAGCTCTTTGGCCAGGGAGGAATTATTCTAGTGTGGCGCTCTCACTCTCACTCTGTCATAATGTCACACCCTGCTTCCAGTTGTCGGCACATTTTGTTCAGTTACCTTCACTATGTGTGTGGTTTTAAATGGCAGTCATTTACGTCCAGCAGAGAATGAAATGTGATGTGAGGTTTTTTTTTTTTTCTCTCACCAGGAGGATTAAAATTTTCTTAGGAGACGTGTAGAAATTTTTACAACCTGAATCATTCATGCTGAAAATTGAAGCATCGGGACTTCAGCACTTTTACCATTGGTGCATCAGGTGCCCAGATTCACTTATATCATTTTTTTAAAATCTGTGTATCAGTGTAGGAATCATATGTAGCACAAGCCCAGAGGGTGGGGGATGGTGGATGTGAGCACCACACGTTGGAGATCACATAATGGTGGCAATATAATCCACCGGAAAATTACATATTGATCCAGAACTTGATTGATTCAGATATCATCTTTCTCTTAATGAATGAAAGACTCACCATACGTCACATGACAGAGCCATGTCAAAATGTTAGCCAGCCACCAAAGCCCTCTGGAAATTCAACAGCTAACTGGTCCACGGAGAAAGGGGCGCTACAATAATGAAACCAGGTTTAATGAGTCGTGATCAAAGCCAATAATTCCTTTAATAACACCATTAAAAACAACAATTGCCTGCTCAGGACAAACTGTACAGGAACTGAAACTTAATCAGCTCGATGATTTGAACCTTGTTAGTTTAACCTCATTATCCAGCCAGCACACCCTTCTCATTATTAGTCATATGACCGACTTTCGTCACCGCAGCCCTCGGGGGCTTCCCCGTCTGACTGGTGTTGAGTAGTACCAGCAATCTAAACAACACAACGGCAGAGGATCTCCCTCTGTCAGCATCACACGCCACACGTCATCGCACGGCGTTGGTCTCTCTGATATTTGGCAGGTTACAGCACCTAAAACAGGGCTGGAGGCAAACACTGTCCAGCTGATCATGTGCTCTCACGGGTCATTCATCCCATACATCTTTTGAGCGTCCCCCCCCCCAAGGAACCTCGAATCATCCCTCACACCAGCAAATATTCACATTTGAACATTTTCTGCTTCGGAAAACATTCAAACATTTAACCTTCTCATCAATCATAGAAATTTTTTCTCAAGAATGAAAATCGTTAGGAGAACCGTAAGAGCACTTAGCTGCGGCGGCTCTGGTGTGCTAAAGGCTAAATGCTTATGCTGATATTTACCAGATATTAATCATAATCATCTGTTTTCATCAGCTTTGTTTCGTTATATTACAGGAATCGTCAGTGTCATCTGGCCAACACTGTTTGAAATACCAGAAACTAAAGCACAAATCAGCTTCAAACAAACCAAGAAACAGAGAAAGGAACCAGAGGAATCCCAAAGATTTTCATGTTTAAACCAGATTTCTCACTTTAAATCCACCTGATCAACCTTTTTTTCCAATGATGCAATGTGATCATGCACATAAGAGAATAAGTGCACACATATCTGCTGCTCAGAGCTCAGTGGGACTTGTTTCCTATATCAACAGCCTGCATGACATGATGGAGATGGTCTGGTTCTCTTTGCTTTGGCATTCACAACAAAACCTCACTCAGAGTTGACCTATGACCCACCGAAGACGGCGAGTGTCTCAGTGTTCATTTCACCACACTCCTGCTCATCGTGTCCCCTGGCTCCATGAACAGCTGCAGCTACGCCCCTGGTTTCTCCTCATCCACACCGAGGGGAACGCACGCAAAATTCAGCTGGCTGCAGCCCCCCCCCCCCCCGGGTGAGCCGAGCCAGAAGAAAAAAAAAAAAAGATGCACATCTCATTGTGTGCCAACGGTGCACAGAAAGAAAACTGCAACGAGGTCTCTTCTTTCTGCTCATCTGGCAACTTTACGCGCCGGGGTGCGCGAGTTTGAAGTGGAGGCATGCAGCTTTCAGGAGGAGGAGGAGGAGGAGGCTGGTGGAGGCTGGTGGAGAGAAAGGATAAGCGCTCATGACTGACCGCCCCTGGACAAAGATGCTCCTGTGTGTGCACACGGAGGTCGGTGCACCAAATCGGAAAGAACTGGCAGCATGGAGAGGATGGCAGCGCCTTCCCTCCGAAACACTGACACTGACCTGAGAGCAGCCTGCCACAAGCGCGAGACCAGCCTTCACCCGCAGCCAAGTCCTGCTGTATCCTCCAACTTTAGACCTCCATCAAAGGATGACATTTGTTTTTCTAGATGAATTTCATCAAACCTGTAGCCACACCTGAAGATCCCTGACATTAAACAGCGCCAGTAAAACAAGTGATCTTACCTTGGTTTATCTCAAGTCAAGCTGCGGACGGACTGTAACAGAAAAGTAAGAATGGTCCACTTTCCTCTGAGTAAGGCATGCGTGGATCAGAGAGAGACAACAGCTCACAGAGACCAGCATTGGAGGGAGTAAAGGTAAAAAGTCAGGTGTGTGATACTGTGAACAAACAGTATCAGTCCGGGTTCAAGTGCGTCGCTGGGAAGCGCTTCATGTGGCGCAGCAGCAGCAGCAGCAGCACGCGCTCACCGGCCGCTCAGAGCGCGAGTGAGCGACTTACAGCCGGATCCGTCCGTATTTGACGCGTGACGTCGGGAGCGAAGGGGGTGGGATGAGAGTGAGATGCACAGGCTGATGGTTGAGTGATATCCCCTCTGATCTCCTCCAGCTGCCACCTCTGAAATGTCAAGACTATATACGGCTTTTAAAAAGTCTGACGTGATGGTGAGAGTGCAGGTCACAGTTGGATGTGAGTGTGAGCCGGTGCACCGCCTGCTGCTGCTGCTGCTGCTGCTGCTGCACAGTTACAGTGGAAACAACCAGAATAAACATCAACAGACGCTGCTGAGGTTTGCTGCATCACTTCTGTCTGAAATGTGCAATTAAATCCTCTCTGAACCACGTGACAGTCTGTGTTTACACCAAACCCCCAAATGTCAATGGAGTTGATTTATTAAATTGTAAATAGGGACTTGAATGTAAAGATACAGCCTACAGCATGTTCAATTTACTTGACATGCGTCGTCCATGAGATTTTTCATTCTTAGTCATATGAATCAACTTCACTAATAGATGAGTTTAATCATTGGCTGCCATCATGACCTTGATCAATTAAATTTGAATCGATGTCTCAAAGGCAAATAATATTATTGGAGTTGTTGCGCAGAGTGGCAGCTGAGTGTGGTTCAGCTCAGAGCATTAGCAGCTGCGGCTGCAGTGTTTACAGTGTTTGTTAAACATTAGACAACGGCACAGGGCTGTGAAGCATGGAGAGCTGTGAAGTTCAGAGAGCCTAGGATGAGCAGCTTATGAGTCATCTTGTACTTTTAGTCTGCCGTCCCAAGAAAGGCTTCCCTCCGTTCCTGTCCCCTCCCCCTGGCATCACTCTGCTGTATTTCAAGAGGAACTATGCAGAGCCATGGTACATTTTAATGATGACCTGTAGCTTGTTACAGGGAGAATGGAGGCTCTCTGCCTTCCACCTAGCGTCTCTTGGCTGAAAACCAACCGTGCAAAATCAGCGCCCCTGCCTGCGGGTCCCAGCTCTCGTCTCAGCGGCATCGCAACACAAACGCGCCCTGTAAGCTGTAATCTCCAGTTTATGACAGATAAGCCTACACAAATATACACATTGTAACGTGTATATGATGATAAACAACGATATCCACCGCTCCATGGATTGCTTTCTCACCAGCTTCATTGGAAACAAATGCACATGGCACGACCAGACTTGCATCACCTCCTCATGGCTGTCTGCCTGCACCACTCAGTCTTCCCTGTTAAAATCAATTTTAACCGTCTATGCCACCGTGTGACCCAGTTCATCCTTGAGCTGTGTCGACGCCTTCCTGAGATGCAGTGTCTGTGAACATAGTCAAATAGTATCAATGAAAAGATTTGATTTATTTCATATCTATCAATCCATCCTAAAGCAGGTGAGATGTTTGGGCCCGGGCTGGCTGTGGTGGGGCGTCTGACAGGCAGCGTCAGATTTGACTGAGTAAAACTTTGATGAAAGTAATTCAGGCTGATGCAAGTAAAAGCTTTTATCATGATAAAGTTTGCTCTAAAAGAGCACTGCATTATGAAACTCAGTCTTTTAGACGACGACTGAACTAGATGTTCGTTTTTTTTATTAGCTCCACTTGCAGCAGGGGATAATGGATGATGGGTGATTCATAATAGGTTCAGTGGATTTCACTTGTTATTCACCCCACATGGCCCCAGGTTCTTTAATGACTGTTTGAACCTCCACTGCTCTGTCAGGTATTTATGGCTTTTTTAAATTTCATTCGGTGTTAGAAGAAACGCCTGGGCGAGAGAGGTCCAAGCCCTTGAAAATCAACCAGGATGGCAGATTTAAAAAGGCAGATTGAGTAATAGATGAGATGGTTTGTTGATCCAGATTCTCATTTTACCTCAGCTGCACCCAGAATGACTGACTTTTCCCGGCAGAGATGTGTGAAGCTGAGCAGAGCCGAGTGCCGTAATAGACTCGTTTGGTAGCAGCGTGTAATTGTTGCTCAGTTTTCAACTTTCCAGCCGGCACGCTGGAAGCAAATGTACTCATCACAGGCAGGCATCAGGTAAAAACTGAAAATGGATCAAGAAAAGAAACTGTGTGCAGTGTTACTGGTGAGGGAAAAAAAGACTTCAGCACGAAACAGAAATAGTGGTTTTTGATGGAGGTTTGATTTCTGTTGATTTGTGACCAATTTAGAGGAGAAAGCCTTTCATTGAGATACATGGGCTGCTCACACACATGGCCTGACGGAGGTAGTGGGACTGAAACTCACTCTGGCTCCTGCTACATTTCATTATCACATTAGTATCTGAGTTCAAACACTTGATTTGTCCATTGGGCTGGTGTAGAGAGATTCACTGGCTTCCACACAATACATTATCTTCAGCAACAGAAGCTAAAGTTGACTGGAGAGGGTTGGATATCAGGCAGCACCTCCTGCATGCTAAGTGAGCTATGCCCCTGTGAAGAATTGGAAGACATTGATTTTACCAGGTTCTTTCTCTATTGAAGAGAGTTGTTATAACGACATTTTAGCATTGAACCAACACATGTCGAGTACATCGGATCGGCAGCTAATCCATGATACTTCATATTGATGAGGTAGTGGACATGAAGAGGATGGAAATCGATCTTGATCTCCAGTGAGTTGTCATAAGTTACGACGAGGATGGGATTCGAACCCACGCGTGCAGAGCACAATGGATTAGCAGTCCATCGCCTTAACCACTCGGCCACCTCGTCCTGTTTTTATATAGTTAGGTGACCAGGCAGAAACTTGATGCTAGTAGAGGCTAGTACACAGGAGCTGGATTTGGTGCTTACTCCTGGAAAACCTGGAAAAGTAAATCAGTAGAAATGGAGGTGAAGAAAGAACCTCTTCCATTTACAACCTTTACTTTCAGGGTCCTCAAGCAGCTTTCAGAAGAGAGCAGGCTGCACGTTGTAGAACCTGATGTGGACCTCTAAACCTGGCAAATCAAAGTGAACTTTATTCTGACATACATGAACCTACATGTGTAGAGCAGAATGGTTTGAGAGGCCAGCAGCCTAACCTCTCGACTGCCTAACCCTCTCACCAACAGTAAAAGTAGTTCATGTAGGAAAACTTCCAGATCAGATCACTTAGGTACAGAACAGTGCTCAATGATCTCACTTATCTATAGCAACGTACCTTCTGTCCTTGTCTCCTCACTCCATCCCCCGTCTCAGGAGAGCTAATGTCCTCTAGTGGACACAGTGATTATTGTAGCCATGAGGTCCCCTGACCTTTCAAGAGAAGAAGTCATTTTCACCAGACTATGATGTTTTCTGGAAACATAACCAAAGGTCTTTTTGTGCCTGAATCACCTCAATCACAGTGTTTTCACACCATAATGGTTTGTTCCCCAGTGATTTGTCTCCGATGTGTAAAACACAGACAGTGATATTTTGCTGCTGACAGAGGGGTCAGATTGGAAAACACACACCATCTGTTATTGTAAATGTGACAACAAAAAATAAGTGTTAAAGTTGTCAGAGCTCCAGAGCAACAGCCGTTAACATTGAACATCTTTTTTCTGTAAATGACTCGTTGAAGTGAACTTGTGAACCATCTAATTGGTTTCCTCTCAACTGATTCAAGAAAAAAATGTGCATCTTTACACAAACCCATAATTTCATCAGAAGGGCTTCAGCAAAACATGGCCCGAAGTCCGCGTACAAGGTCGTATTACAAATGTTGTGTATTGTTGCTTCGAGAGCAGCTCTCGTTATTGACTTTATTGCTGCTTAATAACTTTTCAGAAGAGACAAGAGCAGCACAAACCACCAAGAACTTTGTGCTTGTAATTGAATCTGAGAATATGAATGTGAACAGATTATAGTTGCAATGGTTGTCCTGCCAAAAACTTGATTTACCCGGGCAATATTGTTGAGAGAAAGGAAATATAATACAACATTAAACGCTGCGTAACAGTATTAACTCTAGACTTTGTTTGAAGAAGTTCACTTTGATTTGCTTTGCTTTGCTTCGGTGACATCTGGAAGAAAAGTGTAAGAGGACAATTGAGGCCGAAGTGCAGATGGAGGTCTGTATCCTGCTACTTTTAGGTTTGTGTTACTTCACGAATTGAGCAGAACAACTTCTTCAAGACAGCAGCTCACCCCCCTAAGGAGTTGAGTCAAATGTGTGTACTTATGAAACTGTTGCGCCAGAAGCTGGATTTTATGCTCTGCAATTAAGTTGACAGTCAAAAACAATGACTTCCTCTGCTCTGGTGTTTAATTGTTACCTGCAGTTGTTGAGAACATAATGCATTCACATTCAGGGGATGTTTTGTGTTGTTTGAAGCACAGGATGTGATACTGCGCCTACAGGCAAAGCTGAGGAAGGTTGAGTTTTCCGACTTTCTCCATGGATTTGAATGCAAATGTGAGTGAAGCTAAGTGGATGCAGGCAGGTTTGGTGGTTTTCTTGCACCTTCTGTGACTTATCCTCAGAGTGCAAGAGAAATAAGACACGACTTTGCACTTCACATTCTTCATTTACAGTTTGTTGCTTCATTTCCTTTGCTTCTTTAAATACATCTGCAGACCTCTACAGTTCTTCATTGTTCTTTCACTGCTTATGTTCTGCTCTGATTTCCAACAAACTTTTGATTTATTATCTGTTTTGAATCTTTATGTTGAGTCATGTTGTAAACATATGTCGCACTTTTGACGCAGGTGCAACTTCCGTGCAAACGTGCAAACGAAGTTTTCCAAAATCTCCGCTCTGGTCGGAGTTTTTAGAAAGAATCGTTTTCAGAGGCGAATTCTCCGTTTGCGTGTAAACGAAGGGAAATGTCTCCGTTTTTCAAAATAACCGCGTACGTGTAAACAGGGCTTCTATTTGCCAGAGGTCTCCTTTCAATATTTCTGATATAATTACTCGGCTTGTCATCAACTAATCAATATTTTCATTTCATTTCATCTTCAATTCAACAATACAATGGTAGCATCACACAACAACAAAATACAGAGCCTCGCTCCACTGCTGCCGACTGTCATCAACCCTACACAGCTGGATCCCTGTCAGTCTAATGGTCCAGACTGTGTGTTTGTCTTGTTTTGTAGCAACAATGAGTGCACCCCGTCCGCTGAGGCACCATTTTCACACAATGTACCTCTTTGGAGTTTTTAAATTGCACAAATGACAGACAATCAAACCCCCCCCCCCCCCTTTTTTTAAGTGCTTTTCATCTTGTTTGTATGAGATATAATAATTTAACTTTTTATATCAAAATCAGAGCTTTAAGAGGGTTGAGACTCTTTTTGACAACACTTTGATGGTCTTCTCCAGTGTATTACAATGCTTACATATCAAGGCTTGTCTTGTCGGCATCTAACCCATGTATAATAAGAAAGTTGAAAAGAATTCATTTCAGAGGACTTGCAAAGTGATTCTGCACAAACCTGCAACAGGGAGAGTTTATGAAAGTCTGAACAGACTGTGAAGCCACTGCAGGCTAATGTGTGCTTCGAGATTTTTATCTATGTAAATAAAATTGCAAATTGACAATTAAGCCCGAAGGTTCAGTCTTGACCTTGGAGAGAAGTGCTTGAAAAAATGAATTGAAATGAAACAAAATAAAAGAGTGCATAGATAAAGAGTCTCAGCACAGCATCCCACTCACTTCTTCTTTCTTCCTGAACAGTTCCTGTCGTCTTCAGCCAGTGGACTGATGGATTAGTTGGAGGTGTCTGCTCCGTCTCTGGATGAAAGGGTCGGTTTGTTGATGAAAGCCCTGATCTGTTAGCTTTACTGTAGTGTGTAAACCAAACACAAACATCAAACCTCAGAGTGAGAGCGACAAAGCGCCTTTTCTTTGACCAAGTAATCTCACCGCATGGAGCAGCTCTCCATGTGGAGCTTTCATGATCTTCAGCAGCTGATTTGTTCCCACTCGTGGAATTACAGAGCTTCACATTTGTTGACGGTTATTTCTTGACCGCATTTAAGTTATTTATCGACATCAGCAGACGTATTGGTCCTGGGGTATTGGTATTTGTGATTATTGCACACCTGTGTACCGGTGCTTCATACTATATGCCACAACATATGGGTGCGCCTGTCATTGTTGTTTTAAAAGTCAGACTCAGCCCTTTGTGGCTTATAGAAGACAGAAGACAGACAGATATACAGGACAGAGAGTAAACAGGGATTTTAGACTTCTGATGGGTTGACGGGGGGCCGCCTGGAGGGGGGGGGGGTTTACACTGGTCAGCTTCATGCAGTTGTGATGGACAAGTCTCCTTTGAAATGTAATACAAGCTGTCTGAGTTGTATGTCTCTGTCTGTGTCTCTCTCTCTAAGTTTCTTAAGAATAACAAATTGTCTTTCTTTGTTTCCCCCCTTTGACGTTTGATCTCGTAAACGTCTTCCCTTGTATTTCCTACCTTGTGTCTTTTATGCCTTCATTTGCCTCTGTGTCTAAAAGGTGCTTCACAAATGATTATCTTACTTTTCGAAGCTGCCACACCTTAAACGCCTCTTTGAAGCCTCGCTCTTTTTTTGAGCAAAGTTTGATCTAAAGGAAACACAGTTGTTCTTCTACTCACCGGGGAGAATGGGAACGACGTTGGGACACTGTTAAACCATAGGAACCAGATTTAGTGTTGCCTGTAGATGAGTTGCACTGAATAACAAACAGCTGAGCAACACAACATTTGAGACTGCAGGGAGGAAATCCTAATTGGCCAATATACGAGACTGGTTGGATCATTAAAATGCAATTAAATATGTATGTTATCAGTATCGCACCATATATTCAATGTGCTTGCCTCCTCTTTGTATTGTATTATGCATCGAATTATTTTTACATCTACCACAGATAAATGGACATAATTAAATCTTTTACACCCTTGAGTTTTTGTTTTTTTTTAATTAAAACAGCTATTTGACGAAAATATGTTTTATCAATTTATATGGAGATTAGACATCAGACCTGAAATCCAGATTGGACTGGTTAAATGTAAATGAAGAGCCCAACTGAAAGCCAATATTTCCTCATTCACCTTCTCAGCAAAGTCAAAGTGTGTGTTAAAGTACGTGTCTTCAACCTTTTTTTTTTTTATTATTATTCCAATCCAAGCACTTACGGATCTCACCATGGTAACAAGATGGCAGTGTGCAAATGACAGACATCCTGCAAAGGGCTCACAGCTTTGCCCCCCCCCCCCCCCCCCCCCCCCCTGTCAGTGAACACAGCACGGAGCCCAGCAGCAGCATTGTGTTGTACATGCTCTGACTCTACAGAGGCTGGAGCTGCTGGAAAACTGTCACAAACTTATGACTGCTGAGGCTTCAGTGTCTGTGTCTGTGTTTGCAGATAAACACACACAACGTGCAGCGGATGAGTTCTGGGATTTAAGCACAAATTCAAGGAGAGTAGATGAGTAATTAACCAAAGCTCTCCTTACAACATCTCCACGCTGTCCACTGGCAAACTTGTTATTTGAGTTTCAAAGTGTGCATATATGTAAAGTAAGATATCCACAGTCACGCTCTGGACAAATAAAGTACTAGGATAATAAATATGCCCATATGATGGCACTTAAACTTCAGCTTGGACATCTGGTCAGATTTGCCAGTGTGGTATCGCCTGGAAATACGAGGTTAAATGATTAGTCCATTAGTTTATAGAGAAAATGTGAACATGAAACAATTCTGATAGTCCAGAGTCTCACTGTCCGTTTTCCAAGGTTTCCAGATTTAATGTCTAAGTTTAGCTCCTGTTCACCAATGATTCACCTCCCACCTCACATTCTCCCTTTATGTGACTGGAACAAGAGACGAGGTGGCCGAGTGGTTAAGGCGATGGACTGCTAATCCGTTGTGCTCTGCACGCGTGGATTCGAATCCCATCCTCGTCGACATAGTGTTTACTTTAGGGCGGTGCTATGTGTACAAGCTGAGTGGTACAGTCCACAGACTGTTCAGTAAATACAGACAGCCCTGTCATATTCTCACCTTAAACCCTTACAAACCCTGAACCAGTGGGTTAATGAGCTGGTGGTCTTTAGAAGAAGTGCAGTGTCTGGTATGTCGGCTTCATTAGAGGTTGATGCTTCCTGACTGATAGGGAGACAAGAGTTGTGCAACCAGCCAGCATGGTTCATGTTGATGTTCACAGTGATCACAGGTTTATGCTACTCCAGGTCAACTCTGGAAATCTGTAGTCGCAGGAATTATTCTTTCATTTTCAATGATGACAACAAGTTAAACTCTATAACTCTGTTACAGATGCACCAGAAACTAAGACAGCGTTTCAACTAGCGACACCAACTGGGAGAACAATTCTCACTTTATTAATTATCAGTTAATTAACAAATATAACTGGCAGGTCATTTGTGATAAACATTAACCATGGATGATTTTGCTAGCAGCAGCTGCATTTAAATTTACATCTCTGGACCTGCCTCTCAAACAGCGTCTGCAAAAACAAATCAAAGTTGTGTCGACAGACAGAAAAAACTCAGCTTCTCCTTCAGTCTGATCTCACATCAAAGCATCAGGTCAATGTTTGATTTATATTCTGATTAGATTGACTTTCACTTGTGTCCATTTTGCAAAAACACAATCTTTTGAAGAGGCCGTACACTCAGTTTTACCCACAACACCTCCCCTTAACACATTCATAAACTGAATTGACAGCATCAGTTCACTGAAGAATCACACCCTCAGGAGGAGTGCTCTCGTTCCACTTCAGACACTTCACTGCACAGAACAACGGGCTCAGTAGGATGAAGATATTTTTCCTTCACCTGTCCTTACTCAAGAAGATGGAGATGCTGTTTTTTTTTTGCTTTTCCACCGAGGACAGCACCTGGTACCTGGTAGTTTTTTGGTATTGCCTCAGGTGAGGTTCCAAGGTAGCTAAGCTGATACTAAAACATGACATCAACTGGCCACTGATTGCCCGGAGAGTTGTGACTTGAAGAGTCGCGAACGCAACATCCAACATAAGAATGAAAACTGCTATTGTTACTGTTACTGTTATT
Organism: Caranx ignobilis; assembly: GCA_021432705.1. Taxonomy (NCBI): domain Eukaryota; kingdom Metazoa; phylum Chordata; class Actinopteri; order Carangiformes; family Carangidae; genus Caranx; species Caranx ignobilis. The sequence goes on along the minus strand of JAFHLA010000010.1, from coordinate 2,464,822 downwards.
CTTTCATGCATGTTAAATGGCTGCTGTGCAGAAAACCACACCGTGGTCCACCGACGAGGTGCAGACGAGCGTGTTTGGAGCTGACGAAGGGATCGACAAAAGAGAGCTAGACGGAGCAAACCGTAGCAGCCGTGCTATGACGACCCCGCCCACGTTGAGGAGGACCTATGAAGTACTTGGTTGTAATGGAAAAACAATCTAAACCAAGTTGGGTCCAGTCCAGTCCAGTAGAGTTGAGCCCAGTAGAGCTGTACACTGTGTAATGGAGCTAAAAATAGCGCCTTTTTATATAATCAAAATGTTCAGCGAATCAAAAATCAGTTTGGGATGAAATAGTGAGACTGTCAAAGACTGCCGCCTCTGTATTAAGATCCTGACACATGTCTCCACGCCTCGCTCCCTCCCGCGCAGTCCTGTCAGATTATTGCTCAATCATCCATAAACCTTCCTCTCAGAGTGTCGACACCAGACACGTTTCAGCCCCATGAATGTCTAGATAGCACTGTACATCTGATGGAGAACTGTGTTTACGTGCATTAGTCTCAGGTCAGTTGGTTTGCACATGGCATTTGTTTACAACTTTGGACCACTTAGGACCGTTACCATGTAAACACTAACAACCCAAAAGAAATAAGCACAAATGCATTGGTTTAGCCCCTGAATCGGACCAAAGCAAACAGGCCACATGTCTAAACACACAATAAACTGGACAAACTGATGAGATTGTGGCAGCTGAGATCCATGTGGCATCAGAAAAAGTGGTTTTGGCCTTGAGAACGTGACACAACCAAGACGCTGTGATTTTAGATAAACGCTCCGTAAACAGATGAGAGAGAATATGACATGTAGAGTAATCCATCTTTATTCTAATGGCAGTTACAAGGACTTCACTGCCAATTGTGACTGTTCTCCAGATGCTAATGGCTCCTGTACTGAGGTGAAGCTGTGGTGCAGTGGACAGCACAATCACTCACAGGTCAATCAGTGACCTGTAGGCGTGAATCCAGAGTGTGTGTGTGGCCTCTTCCCCAGTGTGACCCTTCTAGGTTAAGCAGTACTGATAATCAAAGGCGGATGTGTGATTAGCTTATTCATTGCTGAGAGTAGCCCTCCTGATTCAGGCTGATAAACTCACATGTAGCTACAGGCTAGAGTGGCTAATGACTGTGGCCCACCTATAGAGCAGGACGATGACGTCTCATTGGCCTGAGGGCAGAGAAGATTAGAAAAGACAGATTCATGCTGTTTATGTTAGAAAATAAATTTGAGAGCAGTATTTTTGTAACTAGTAGGACACCGTGACTCAAATCTCTGATCGGAGGATGTTCAGTTGTGTATGACCTCCTGTTATGGTGTATGTGTCTTCCACGACTACGCTCTCATTGCTTTGACGATGCCCCTAGCAGGAAGTGGCTCACTTCCCCCGCTCCCCCCGTACGTCACATACCTCAAGCTGTGTTCGGACTGAGAAGGAGGTTGATTTTTATTTCACTTTATTGGCGCAGATCTGCTCGCTCCTCGGCTTCGTGCTCTGTGTGTTTGAATTAGCCGCGGTCATAAATGTCTGCAGTGTTGAGCTTCACTGCGATTCTACAAACCCATGAATGAACTAGTTGTTTCAGTCGTTTTCCTTTTCATTGTTGTGGATTCACAAAGTGGAGTTTCAAACTTTCAGAATTGGCCAATTTTTCTTTGATGGTGGAGCTGTTGTGTTTTCTCTCAATCTCTTGGGGCAACAGAAATGATACTGGATTCAAATACTGAGGCTAAACTCACATATCTTGAACTGAAAAGACGGCATCAGACGGGTCGACCAAACAGCGCTGCTCTCGCTCTGCCATCTTCAGTCATGCTGAATTTTAAATACGAGCGCTCACCACCATGGGTTCATGGGTCAGGGCAGCGGAAACACTGAAGCACGTTGTTGTTGTTGAAAGTAAGTTGGAGGTTTTTGTACCTCAGCAGTTTGGTATTTGTTCAGTAAGTCTGGAGGCTGGTGTTTTCCTGGGTTGGTGGGTGGTCTTCCCACTCAGCAGGGTGTTTGTTTCAGTGACAGAGATGGCAGTGATAATCACAGCGACTCCACCGCTCTACACTCTGCGGTGTCATTTCAGCAGTTTGGAGTTTTCCACTGCCTGGAGATTGACTCAACAAGCCTTCAGGGTTTGGCAGGATGGTGTCAACACAAATCCTCTTTTGCTGTTGGCTCACAGCTAAAAACCAAAACTAACTTATCTAACTTATAGGTGACATCATGTCTATCTGAGTCATTAAACAGTGAACAATACACCATATTATTCTCAGTGCTCTGTGACGTCCCTGCTTATCTGTGCATGTCACTCTCAGAAAAAACAAACTTTCAGTCTTAGTGCAACAGGACATTTGTTGAAGGACTATTTTTGGCAGCGGATTGATACACATGTGGGAGAAAGTGAGAAGAAAGTACAGCAGCTGTTTTCATAGTAATGAATGGTCAGTTCATGTCTCCTCACTGTCAGTCAGCACCGACACTGACTTGGCTTCAGAAAATTACCCACAGTTCATAGCGATGTGAAGTCAAATACAGGAGATGGTGTCAGAAGCATTGGAACAGGACCGCTCCCAGTGCCAGTTCTGATCCTGTACCAGTTCGGGTTCGATCCTGTACCGGTTCGGGTCCGGTTCTGATACTGGTTCAGGTCCGGCTCCGATACTGGTTCGGGTCCGGTACTGGTTCGGGTTCCGGTTCAGTTCCGGTACCGGTTCGGGTCCGGTACCGGTTCGGGTTCGGGTCCGGTCCGGTACCGGTTCGCGTTCGGGGTCCGATACCGGTACCGGTTCGGGTCCGGTACCGGTTCGGGTTCCGGTACCGGTTCGGGTTCCGGTACCGGTTCGGGTTCGGGGTCCGATACTGATACCGGTTCGGGTTCGGGTCGCGGTTCGGGTCCGGTACCGGTTCGGGGTCCGATACCGGTTCGGGTTCCGGTACCGGTTCGGGTCGCGGTTCGGGGTCCGATACCGGTTCTGGTTCGGGTTCCGGTACCGGTTCAGGTCGCGGTTCGCGGTCCGGTACCGGCCCGGCCCGGGTCCCAGTTCCGGTAATGTCCGGGTTCCGGTATGGTCCTGGTGGTCCTGGTATCGGTTCCAGTTCTGGTGGTCCTGCCTCCGATTCTGGCCCCGTCCCGGCCCCATGGTCCTGCCTCCGACCCTTCGTCCTGGTTCGATGCTCCACACAAATGAAACAAACAAACAAAAACTTTCAGTTTTAGTGCAACAGGAAATTTGTTGAAGGACTATTTTTGGCAGCGGATTGATACACATGTGGGAGAAAGTGAGAAGAAAGTACAGCAGCTGTTTTCATGGTAATGAAGAAATATCACCCAGTGCAACACTGTGACGCCCAAGAACTATTGAAGCCACAACACTGCAGCTGTAAGACTCTGGGGAGTGAGATATATTGATCTGTGGCTACACGAACAGGATTTGACATGAAGATCAATTCATGGTTTGCTTTGGCCTTTTGAATCTGTGTGTTCACTGTGACCACACCATCAGATCATATATATGACATCAGTGCCTTCGATACGTGGTGAGGAGCTGTAGCTTTTACAAACACTACATCATGAACCAGGCTTTTATTTGCAGGTGATGCAGCGCAGCACAATGAGGTCTGTGCTTCACTTCTCTCAGATCTTGAGGATCTGCTGCAAAAAAAAAGGAAGAACGTCGAAATAACTCCAGTGCCATTTTTGATTCAGCGTAAAACAAAGCAAAAATACGCCACTACAGGTTGAATGTGCAGCTACTGTCTTTGCATCTGACACAAAAACTACAGCAACAACACAGGCTCAATTTTCAACCAGAGAGTGAAGGAACGAAGCAGCAGCAGCAGCAGCAGCAGCTCCTGCATCTGCTTGATGGCTGCACAGCTGCAAACCAGGTGATCTCGGTTCATCTCGCCTGAATCACAAGCTGCTGGGAACCTTTGAAATGCAAATGTCAATATAAAAAACCAGGAGGTTGATTATTAATTAGGGTTGTTCCACAGGAAAGACCCCCCCTCCCTGTCTTTCTCCTTTTGCCTTATTGCTTCTCTCACCTCTGATCCCTGCAGGAGGGTTATTCATCAATGTCTTCTTCAGGGCGCAGCTCGGATTAGCCCCCCTCCCCCCTCCCCGCCACGTGTGCTCAAAATAATAAGAGAGAAACAAGCCTCGCTTTTTATTTCATGTCAGTTTCAAAGCTGCCTCATAAAATGCTGCTGTAGACAAACACCAACTTTATTTGGGAGTAATGAAACTGTCTCGAATAAATCTGGTCACACAAGAACTGGGGAAAAAACAAAGCTATGAACCAGCCTGTCAACATTTTAAAGACTTTCCCTGGATGTGTTTGTTTCGGAATTCATGTTCCCAGGCACCGACAGCGACCTTGGACTGTGTAAATTACCCCGAGGGAAATTTTTGGTTGTTGAGTTTTGGAACGGCAGATTGACTCAAGAAACAGAGGAAAGAGAGCTGGTCGTGATACCCTGAGCATTCCTGGTCCTGCGTCCGGTTCCAGTAACATCCAGGTTCCGGCACTGAACCAGCCCCATGGTCCTGGCTCTGGTCCTCGGGTTCCAGTAGGGTCCCGGCTCCAGTGGTCCTGGTCCTGGTCCTGTCCCATTCCTATCACAGCATCTGGACCCTTTCAGGCTGTAAGACTCATTCACTTACAGCTGATGTTGTTCAAGTCAGTCAGGGTTCAGGCCTGAGAGGTGGAAGGGAACTGGGCCCTTGTGTCCCTGGTCTGGTCCGTCATGTTAATGGCTGAGTCTCTTACAGACCATAGACTCTATATGACTTAGGCTCGTTCACGTGAAGTGTGTCAGTGTCCCATTGTCACATCATCATGTTAGTTGATGTCTCCTCACTGTCAGTCAGCATTGACACTGACTTTGCTTCAGAAAATTCAATAATAGCAATGTGAAGTCAAATACAGGTGTTGTCAGAAGTGTTGGAACAGGACCGCTGCCTGTTCTGGTCCTGGTTCCGGTCCCGGTTCGGATTCCGGTACCGGTTAGGGTTCTGGTACCGGTTCGGGTTCCGGTACCGGTATCGGTTCGGGTTCTGGTACCGGTTCGGGTTCTTGTAGCGGTACCGGGTTCTGGTACCGGTTCGGGTTCTGGTGCCGGTTCGGGTTCCGGTACCGGTCCGGGCTCGGGGTCCGGTACCGGTTCGGTTGTGGTACCGGCTTCTGGTACCGGTTCGGGTTCGGGTCCGGTTCGGGGTCGGGGTCGGTTTCGGGTTCGGGTTCGGGTCCGGTACCGGTTCGGTTTGTGGTACCGGTTCGGGTTCGGGTCCGGTACCGGTACGGTTCGGGTCCGGTACCGGTTCGGGTAACCGGTTCGGGGTCGGGTTCCGGTTCGGGTTCGGCCCCGATCCTGGTAATTGTCCCGGCCCGGGTCCCAGTTCCGGTAATGTCCGGGTTCCGGTATGGTCCTGGTGGTCCTGGTTCTGGTCCTGGTAGCAGTTCCAGTCCTGGTGGTCCTGGTGGTCCTGGTTCTGGTCCTGGTTCCAGTCCTTCGTCCTGGTCAGATGCTCCACACAAATGAAGCTGTTCCATCGTGTTGGTACCAACAGGCTTTTTCCTGGTAGGAAAACCACAGTAACTAGTGAGAAGGCCGACGGCTGAGCTCCGTGCAGCTGCTGCGGCTGCGTCGCCTCGCCGCGCTGCAACACTTGAACAGATCCCCGGTAATTTCCCTTTAACGACGAGTTAAGATGTGCGCGATGCAAAAGGCCTGTCGGTGAGGAGCTCGTCGGATCAGGACTCTGCGACTAAACAGATGTGATCGATGAAACAGATGAAACTTAATTAACTGAGTAAATGCAGTGTGACAGAAGCTCATGTTCTTTACATGAGAGAAAACGAGCTGCGGTCCGTCGCCCTGCTTGTCGTGCAAGTGTTCAGCCTCTGCAGCTAATGAGTGTTCGTCCTTGTTATTGATTAGCTGTTGGTGTTAAATTTCACAGGTGCATCTTGAATTATGTTAACGACCCATTATACAGAGCATGAATGTGGAGGTGGTTTCAACATGTGTGAAAAGCATCCAGTGTAGGAGTGTAGGATCAAACTCTGCCCGATGCCTTTGAAAGAAAGAAAGCCACAAAACAACACCAACAAAAAAAGATTTATATGAGGTTTTATTTTGATATTTATGACTGGGGTTGGGACGTCGGCCTCTTGTGTGAGCAGCAAAAGCCACAGGAAACGAGAAGCTGATGTGCTGGGAGATGAGCGGCAGAGGAGCCGTTATCGTCGTAATCCAGGTTTTAGTGTGAAGCTGTGAAGCTCAACCTGAAGTTCACCTCACTTTTATCACCTTTGTTCTTCCTGTAGAGTTTATGAGTCCCTTATCGATCTCATCCAGCGTTTCCAACCCAATTTCCACCTTTTTCATGAATCTAGCAAAGTAAACTTTTACTTTTTTTTTTTTTTTTTTCTGCCCAAAATGTGACGTGTGATATCCTGAAAGACTTTGCAGAGACAGAATCGTTTGAGCAGTGATTTGTGGGGGTTGTGTGAAAGCTGGGTTCAGTACAGACTGAGCCACAACTCGAGCACCATCATGGCCAGAACATCCCATAAACAGTAGTAAGAAGGATTGTTGAGCACAGATGGGAAGCTCTGAAAATGGGATGTGATTTGCCAACTTTGATGGATATTTTTCATTTCATTAAAGTTTCATTAAAATCTTGAAATGGGAAAAGACTGACTGTGTCAGTTCCCATGGTAACAGGTTGTTATCTTCTCCTAGAGCTTCGACCTCTGAAGGCTGAATCTGAATGTTATATGTATTATATAGGAAATGCATACACCATTTCATCAGCTGCGTGTAGACACTGGCCTTCACCCACAGCAAAGTCTATGGAGCGAGACGCAGCAGCTCGATGTCACAGCCTCCGTGCACATGCAACACAGGCAGTGTGTTTCTTCAAATCCATCCCCATCCCATCCAGAGCCAGACTTGCTACGTGCCATCCTTACTTCTCGTCATCACACTGAACCTGCAGTGCTCCAGGTAAGAGGGTAAATTAAATATGGACTTAGATGATGGAAAAGGAAGTGTACCACTGATACCTCATGCCCAGTTAAACATCTTCTGCCCTTTCACCCAGTCGGAGCGACGGGCTCAGGGGCAAATTGCTGTCACTTCTGATGGCTTTCATTTCCTGCTGGTATCACAGCTCCCCATCGCAGCCAGAGCGTGTTTGTTAAGCCCGGTCTCGGCTGGCGTGAAAGGAGGCGATACTGTGTGAAAAGAGCGGTGGTGTCAGAGAACAAACCTTTCTATAGGAGCTGCAGAGCTGCAGCAGGACTCACGGTGCTTGTGTTGCTCTTTACAATTAAAGCACAGCTGCCTGTGCAGGGGAACATAAAGCCGATGAGTTGGTGCGAACCAGCAGATGTTTTCATGGAACATTTCCCCCACACAAAGGCAAATCCACTGCACAGTGCATCTGCTGGAAGAGGCACGAGTGAAAACGTTCATGACGTCAAATCATTACTTTGTCCTAAAAAAAAAAAAAAAAAAAAAAAACGTGTGAAGTGGGAACAGAAGCAACAGACGGAAAACTGAAATACTGAAATACAGACCCGAACACAGAGTCCTGCAGCCGGCCTCTTGATTCTCTTTCCTCTGCAGCTTCACAACAAGTCTCAGGCTGCGCAGTGCAAGTGCTTTCAAGTTGTTCTGCTTTAATTAAAACACTTGTTTAATCTGTCTCGCTGCTGGCTTTGTCCCAGCCACCACTGTAGGTGGGAGATACTGGAGGTGAAGCCGTCAGCTAATGGGAACCAGTGGTGGACTCTTACACACCGGCCCCCGTTAATCTTCGAGCTTTCAATTACCTCAGTTTTGACAAGAAGGAGAGTGTGTGTGGGTTTGGAGGTTTAATTTGTCTTAGTCTGCAAGACTTACATTATGGATGGTGATGTCTTTATCAGTTTGTCATGTCAAGGTAGTGTTTGTCTTTTGGATTGATTAGTGTTGGGCTGTTGTGTTTCATAGAGCAGGGAGGTGCAGGTCCACAGCAGTGTGGTTGGAACAGCCACACACCGTTGCTTCAACAGTTGGAACCAGAGATGTGTTGTCTTCAGGTTGTCCGTCCATCCGTCCCATTCTCGTGGACACACTCGAACATGGCGCGTCAAAATTAGCAGGTAGAGCTAATTTAGTCGGTGCCGTTAAACCACATCAGGACACGACACCGAGATGAAGGATCCCCAGTCAAACTAAAATGAAACGCTTCTTGATCTGTTTCTAATTTGGATTTCATCAACTTTGATCAACTTTTTGCAAAGACTGATCAACAATAGTTGGACTTTTTCTTGGAAATAGTGCACACAAAACAGACGAATGCAAACCCACTCACCCTGATGAAATATGCAGGTAATTAGCAGAGTGTGGGCTCCTTTGGCTTCCTGCATGAATGAGGCCAGCCTTGACAACGAGACACTGAACACTTCACACTTGAAACCAGATTTGTTAAATTCCCCAGTGGCCTAAAATGACATTAAAAGGAGAGTAAAAAAAAAAAAAAAGATTTCTCTCTCAGTAACCGGTGGTTAAAACCAGCACTCAGAAATCAGACGTGATGTCGCGCTGCTGTGGAGAGAGTGGCTCAAGTGACAGCTCGGCTTCGTGGCTGACATCCTGAGCGACAGGCTGGAGAGGGCCGTCGATCAGGGTGTCAGCTGCTCTTAATTTCCCACACAAGGACAAACATATGCACCAGCATTCACTGTCACCCCTGACATTACTGCTGCATGAATAAGAGCACGTTACCTGCTGTGCTGGGCTGCCTTCTTTCAAACATCAGTGTCCCTCTGAAAAGGCTGAACAACACAGAACATGGACTGAAGCTCTACATCTGATAATATTGTCAATAACACGTTGAGCGTCAGAGAGAAACGGCATTTCAGATATAATTGGATGGGCCACATCCGACACTTGAGACGTCCTTTAAATGCAGCGTTTGGAGAGGTGTACAAACTCGTGTCTGGTCAAAGGCGTTTTAGCGATTGTTGCGTTCAAGTGGATTTCACCCTTGGCTTTCTGAAGAGTCTTAAGAGGCTGAGCTCAGTGCCATGAAGCTGCTCACTCCTCATCTATGCACAGGCTGTTTTCCCTTCTCCCAGGAGAGCGTTGTGAGGTTCACATCTCCACAGTGTGTGAAGGGGTCATAACGCTACGCTGAAGCACATCTGCAGCTCTTTAAATATTTCACACACTCTGTCAGGGCGAAGCTTCCTCCGGGCCTCGGGAGTCTGAACAGGTCGCTGAGGTTTGTTGCGTCAGTCGGTCGTGACATGTTTGGTTTCGTCGGTGGTTTTCCAGAAGCTCTGGGTCGATGTGAAACTGAAGAAGATTTAAAAAAAAAAAAAAAACTAATGTTACATCATGAAGCACTCTGAGACATGTTGGACACAATCAGAGCTGGGCCATATTGTCCATCATGTCCATGAACATGATATCTCAGTATCACCCTTGATGGAAGTTCTTCGACGGGGGTCGAAGGTCAAGGTCTGTGTGTGTGGTCCTCTTGAATGCAACGTCTGACCCTAACACCTTTGAAAGAGCTGAAGAACTTCCTCAAACCAAAGAAAGACTCCCCAGGAACCTTTTTAGGAAACACACGCATTTTGACAACAGGAACCAGGGTCTGCATTTAGTTCTGGGCTGATTGATCTGCCCCTGGAAAAGGTCCAGGGTCAAGGCTTGGTCCTGGAAGAAAGCGTACGACAGATGGACCAGTGATGAGACACAGGCACCAGCAAGTGGCAATGGATGAACCACATCCTTGTTGTGGCAGAGCATTTGTCATCTTTTTGCTGCCACCTGCTGGACTGGAGGTGTAGTGCATTTATCTCCGCTGTAGCTGTAGACAGGAGGGACAACAACAGGAGGCACAGGAACGTCTTAGTTCCTGGTCCAAATGTACCTCAAGACACAAAGATGAACTCATCAGATTTTAGGGGTCGAAGGTCAAAGGCCTCGTGAATGCAATAACTCCGGGAGGGAATCCATCATAAATGAGCTTTACATTCAGTGATCTTCAAGTTTTAAACAACAAAAATTTCTTATTTGTAGAAAAAGATCAAATGCTCCAGATTCGCAGTGTGTCAGACTCATTACTGTTGAGTCGCTCCGTCTGATATTTGTCGCACAGCTGCAAATATTTACATAGAAATGACTGGAGTGTTTGGGATGGTGAGAGAAACCCATTTACATGTGTAACTAACAGATCCATGAACCAGGAGGGAAAAAAAACTAATTATAACCACTGGATATTGAAAAACTAATGAGACAAACACGAGGCGCTGCTCCAGTCTGGTTGAGCTGTGGCTTCACACAGGAACGTCAAGTGAAGGTGCGAAGTCCTCAGAGTGAAACGTGTTCTTTAAACCCGAAATACGAAAAATACGCCACATACGTGTGTAAACTATGAATATACGTAAAATATTAGATATGAAACTTGAAACTAATCTTATATATTGGCATATTTGTCTTTCTCGTACAGATGTATGTAATGTTTATGTTTATGTTTATGTTCATGTACATATGAACATTGTTGTACTTTTCATGAACTTACACAGTTGCAACATGTTTAAATCTAAACATGTACATATCTATATTAAATGAATCCTATTATTCTACTATTATTAGTTTTAGTATTTGTATTTGATAAAGTTTAATCTTCATATAAAGGTCAAAGGTCAAAGGTTACTTTAGTTATATGGGATTATGAAATATCCCCTTGTAGGTGAAATATATGTCACACTTTACATTTTTGTTCAGGTCAGAATAAAGGCTTTATTTGTTTTTATTGATACAGGAGCTGATGCTGATGGTGTCGTGTCACTTCGCCCGCTGCAGTCCTGGTGTCAGTCCCGTCTCTTCGAGATGTCACGGTGCGACCCGTCAGACCAGTCCAGGCAAACTGACAGTGAAGACCAGTGCCAATGAGGCTCCAGCTCTGTGAGGGGGATTTGAGCTGTCAACTCCAAGTGCGGGGGTTTGAGGACAAGAACTCAGTGAATATCCTGTAAACATATAGGAAACACATACCTGACCTTTTGACCTTATGTTGTTGTCTCATTGGATTTTCACTCTGTTCGATTGTGGAGCTGAATCCATCCTGTTTATCATCCCCTTGACTTCTCTGCCTCCTCTTCAGTGTTGTACAGTGAAGAGTAGTGAACAGAGGGGGAGGATGAAGATGATGTGATCACATACAGTAAAGGAGGACGGAGTGGGGGTGGGGGGGGCATTACTGAGCTGAGACATTACTTGGTTTGTTTAGTTGTTTGACAATGACCTAGAATAACAAGCAGACTCTCGTCGTGTGGATGGTCTCTCTCTCTCTCCCTGGTCCTCAGAGCCTCATCTGGGTTCACTGGACGAGGTGAATATCTGTGCATCCAGCCGGGGCGTGAAACAAACAAAAAACACACACACACTCACAGCTAAGCGGCATCATGACGACAGATTTAGAGTAAGAAATGTGATGCCGACAGAAAGCAGTGGATTCACGGAGGATCAGGAGCAGAGAGAGGTCTGTTCACAGGTGAGCAGACAAGCTGCTCAGCCTCCCTCCTTCCATCTGTCCCACATCACACCCCCTGACTCTCATCGCCTGTGTGATGTGACGCCTGTGTTTACCTGAGCGCGTTAGGTGTGAAGTTACACAACATTTCTCGGGGGCAGAGCTGCTCCAATCCGGATCAGTTGAATGTACCAGTGGTGGAGGAGGCCGAGGAAGCTGTTTTATCAGCCTGTTGAAGCTGCTTGTTGATCCAGCTGCTGGTTTGTCGCCAGCTCCACCTTAAATTTAACACGACGTCCAGCCTTTAATGTTGAAGAAAATACAATAACAAAACAACAGTCAGATTAAAAGTATTAGAATAAAACTACATTTTAAAGTTAAAGAGTTGGTGTGTTGTTGTGATGCTGCGATAATGTACGCTAATGCTGCAGCTGGTAACTGTTAGGCTGATTTTAATTGCTTTAATATATAATTACACATCCTAATATATTTCTTCATCATGTTTCATAGTAGTAAATTAAATCTACAAGGTGTTACTGAAGCTTTAGAGGAACCATTTGTTGTTTTTCTGACCCTCAGTAAGGCCTCATGTTGGTGCTAACTGTTAGCAGAGACAGTTTAGCTTGTGACTGTTAGCTGATTTATTTCCAAACTGGCACTGACCATGTTTTTTTTTTTTTTAAAAAAAAGAAGCTTTAAAGGGAATTTGTATTAACACATTAGTGTCGCATCAACTTTGACAGCCTCAGTTATAACGTATCCTCGGAAAACAACGCTACTAAAGCTAACAGAAAATATCGAGACAGACAGTAGCTAGCTGGTTAGCATGCTAACTACCAGTAGAAGTACTCTTGGGACTTGATGATCTTGGGATTTGATGATAAAAAGCAGTTTTGTTTTGTTTTTCAGTGTCTGTTTTGAATATGCATCAAGTCAGTGTGAAACTAATACATGTTGTTTTGTTAAATCAACAGTTGTGTGGGACCTGAACAGACTCAAGCTCACAGACTGTTTCCGACGGTGGAAACCTCCCCAGGGCTCTGCGGCTCCCCTGTCCGTCTGTTTCTACTACTTGTCCTATATTCAGCTGAAATATGGCAGACATGTGTTCCTGAGTCACTCCTGTCTGTGTAGCACTCACATGGTACTTGAGTATCACACAGAGGCTCTTGTACGGTGGCCCTGAGAGCTTTGGTAACACAACAAAACACACACACAAACTGTAGTGAGAGCACGTGTTATGTCCTCTGTGGTTAATAATGACCATTGTGTGAACAACATCTTATTCTTGTTGCTACAGATGGTGGCGATGGATTGAACTTTTTGTGTCCGGTGGTTCCCAGCTGAGGTGTGCGGTCCAGGGTTAGGGTCACTCGTCCTTCCTGTTTGCTCTGTGACCAGAGCTTCGTCTGTCCGCCAATCACAACGTCATGACGTCAGCGAGCGGTTCGTCTCACAGCTGCAGCTCTTGTCATTATTCACGCTGAGGCACGGCAGCTTAATGATACGGTTCATTTCTGTGGAGTTTATATTTATCCTGTCACTGGGAACACACGCCTTTGTCTTCTCTCGTCTCCTCTTCCCTCCGTTATTTGCTGTTGTCTTTCATTATCCTTGACTTTCATTGCTTTTATCATCCGTCAGTGGCCGATTGTCCTTCAACAGCACGAGAAAGTACATCCATTAATAAATTACACTCCCCTCAGGCCAATCCTTTACCTCCTCTGGCTGTTTACCGTCTGGTCACTAAAGGGTGACGAGTCTTTATACTTCACAGGACGAGTAAAAGCTGGTTTCACTGAGGAAGTATGAGGATTTTTACTAAGTTGGATTTAGCCATTTGTTACTGATGCTGCTACCAGCCATTTTTGGAAACCTTTAACCCAAATAATCAACAGCTAAACACCAGCTAATGTAACATGTTTGTCACACACTGACAGGTACACACACTACAGGTATAATAAGTGAAAACATTTACCTTGTTTGCTGATCACTAGCTTTCATGATTTCTGTCAGTATCGATGTGGCTGAGGTGGTACTAATCCATGCTGTGGTAGTACGTGCAATACTTGCAGTTCTGTTTATAGTAAGTTGTCAAAATGTTTCTTTTGTCTCCACAAGGAAGAGAAGTCTCTGCTCAGCTCCCCACAACATGAGGAACATGGGTAATACACACACACACACACACACACACACTCACACTGTCTGTCTTCCACGGCTCTTGTTCGCCCTCTGGTGTCGTCTCATCATGTTTTCGTGTCATGAATTAGTCATTTACTGATAAAATGTCGACAAATGTTGAGATTTTTGTTTCTTCAAAAGTATCAATTATAATTTGTCTCCAGTATTAATCAATAATATTTGACTTCTGTAGATGTGATGATAAAAATAGTTTAAGTTCTGCTATTACTATTAGACTAGAGGAAGATGATGTAGTAGTAGTATTGTATGTGTGTATTGGCAGTAGTATAAGTGGTGGTTTTAGGAGTATTAGTACTTGTATAGGAGGTGGGAGTAGAAGTACTGGTATAAGTGGTGGTAGTAGTGATAGTACTAGTATAGGTAGATGTAGTAGTGTTTGTAGGTTAATGGTAACGTCAGTGAACGTTGAGGCTGCAGCTTGTGATGCTGCTGCTGTGACACTAGAGGGAGCTACTGACTCAGAGCAGGAGGAACCAGTCACAGAGAACTCACTCTTCACTGTGTGTGTGTGTGTGTGTGTGTGTGTGCATGCGCTCATTAATGTGTGTGTGAGCAACTTTAGTGAGTCACTGATATTTTACATACTTTTTACACATAATAATGTTAATCTACTACAAATACGATGTAAATATACACTAATGTTCATAGTGAGAGAAGTAAAAACATTATCCACTGTGTATCTGTAACTTACACGAAGTATTTCTGATTCCAATGAAGTATTTATTAGATATTTGTACACAGATTACAGCACTGTAACCTGTTAGTAACACAATATATAACGCAGTTTGTTTAGTAAATGTCTTTTATATATTAACTACGTTGTTTATTGCTGCTGACAGGAAATCTTTGAGTGTATTTCATATTTTATTTGTGATAAACCTTTCAACAAATGTTTGTTCACGTGCAGATTGAGGGACGTGGTGTAAAGTGGTGTAAAGGATTCACAACAACAACAACAATCACACACGTCACTGTCTGATATTTCTGTTTATTTTCAATATACATTTCATTTGAAAAATATAAATTCTAAAATAAACAATTTCACCTGCTCTAGAAAGTCACAAAAAGTTAATCAAAAACAAAACAAAACAAAAATAAAAGTATCAGTGTTGCATCCGCTATAATTAACATTATTAACAGGTTGTTTTGATTTCGTGTTGCAGAGTTTTGTCTGACATGCTCACACACAGTAATGACACACTTTTACACTAACAACTCCCCACATGACACAAGCCACACGTTCGGTCACACGTGTTTCTACGTTCGACTTCTGTTGACGGCTAAAAAAAAAAAAAACAATAAAAAATAAAAAAATAAAAATAAAACCACTGACGTACGACGGTTTTCTGGGGCAGATGGACCTGGAACAAACGGACAGAAACGAATCCAACACACTGAGCTGGGATGGTTCACAGCGACGTTTTGGTTTTAAAGCCTACGTGACTTTTTATGTACACTCGCTGGGTCGCACAGTTTGAGTTTGAAATCAAAGCTGTGAACTTTGTAGATTTAAAAAAAAAAAACAAATCAAAGTGAGGAAGTGCTTCAGTGGTGGAGGCTGAAACGTGGGAGTGACTGGCCAATAGAAAAGTCAAGCCGAGGAGCGTTATTGTTTCTGCATGCGCTCTGTGGGGAACGATGTCCAGAAGACAAAATGAAAAATAAATTAAAAATCAAATCTGTCACATGACGAAGTTTACAGCATGTCGACTGGTCACTGGTTCATCCCTCCTGTTCATACTGGCCACAGGTAAAGTCCCTTTACAGGTGCAACGACAACACTCGGACGACGGATGACACCTGTTACTGTTATTGTTTGTCAGGAGCTGTTGGCATGGCAACTAGTTTTAAAACACAAAAGACCTTACTACAACCATAACTTGATTCAGAAGTAAAAATGTGCTCTCTAATCACATTGTCCTTTCAAAATAAGAGCACTCAAGCTCTATCCAGCCTCGAAAAACAGAAATAAATAAACAGCAGGACGTGAACGAGTTAAGATTTGATTAGTCAAGTTTAAAGAAGTAAATCTAATCTCACATGGCTCAATAGATCAATCAATCAATAGATCAGTGTTTTTTTAAACTGATGAGCAAGATCCAAACCTACGTTTTACAGTCGATGATCAATTTGTCCAGTGACCTCAGATGTAATTATGTGTTTTGTCCTGCTGCAGGTAACAATAAGTATCTGTAATAATCAATCTAAAATCAATCTGTCCCCCATGTCTGACACTACAAACAGGTTTTGCTCTGCCAGGAGGAATAATCACAGTGAGCAGAATGAACATGTGAAGATTTTGAGAAAAGAATAAAAATTATAATAAAAAAAAAAAAAAAAAAAATCCAAATCTGTCATTTTTTTTTTTAATAAACAAAACAGAAAAGAAACGTGTTTCCATTTTCACAGCAGCTGAGACAAAAAGACATGAAGCCACATGTCCCGCTGCAGGGGAGCTTACATGGATTTGATTCCCTTCTTGTAAATGAAATCCCTTCTCATATTGTTACCACAAAAAAACACAAAAGAACAAAACCCTTTCCAGTCTGGATCAATCTCTTATAAGCCACTTAGGTAAAGCACAAGCACAATTATATGATATGAACTCCTAATGAGAGTTTAAGTTTGGCTGAGGAAGATCGGATGATTATGTCTCGCTGAACTGTTTTCTAACCCGAAAGAAAGAAAGAAAAAAAAAAGTTACCAACAAACACACACAAACAAACATAATCATTAAAAAAAGAGAAGAAGAAGAAGAAAGAAAGAAAAAAAAAGTCGACATGTTTGATTTAATTTAAACAAGTAACAAAAGTTTCGAAGTGAACGCGTGAAAGAAAGATTCAGAAAATTAGAAAGAGGAAGTGAAACAATCAAAACTGCATCAAAAAGTGATAAAAATATTCGTCTCGTCTGCACATTACACATTTGCTCGGTTAATTAACTGTTAATTTACTTTAAAATAGCTACTTCGCACACATTTTCCTTCACGAGCTACAACACAGTGAATCTCTTGAATCATTTTCACCGCCGCGAGCGCACGGAGAGAAAACGTCGACACCCCCCGCCCCCCTCCCCCCCCTCCATGCTGCATCAAAAATCAACATGTTGCATTTGTTCATCATCATCATCATCATCATAAGCACTGAATCTAAAACAAGAGGTAGAGCTATAAAAACATAATTTTCCTGCTACAGGAAAATGTTATTAGAGTAATTTTCAATCGATATAAAAGTTCAGACAGATGATATTTATATTTATATTTATATATATATATATGTGTGTGTGTTTATATAAAAAGAGCAGGGAGGGGGCACTCCATGCACGGTCAGAGCTGCAGCGTCGTTTACTGTTGATCAGCGGCTTGTGGGACGAGTTGCATAGAAGAAGAGTGAGTAAGGAGTTACGATAAAGTGTGTTCGAGTCAGACACAAAGACTGTTCACTGTGAGAGGAGGAGGAGGAGGAGGAGAAGAAGTGAGGAAAGAGGTGCTCTTCGTTAATAGAAAGAAAGATTTATCCTCTGTTTCTGATAATCTATGATCATTATTATTATTATTAGCCCGTTCCCTGTTTTCTTCGACACTTTGAGGAGATTCTTGAGCTAAAAAGAAGGATTTAAAGTCAGTAGAAGAGACAGAGTTGTGTTGTGTTGTATTGTTGTGTGTTGTTGTGTTGTTGTGTTGCGTGTGCTGCAGGATTTGGCCCGACGTTGGTTCAGTGCTGCTCTACAGAGACGTTTCGGATCCTCTGCTCCTCCAGTAGAACGTGTCTTCATCGTCTGGGTCCATGTCTATTCTAATCTGAGGCACAGGCTTCAGCGGACTCAACTCAGGGCTGAAACAAACAGAACAGGACAAAAACACAGCTGCTGTTAGGATGGAGCGGAGGATGGAGGACCAGGAGCGTCGCAGTGATCATAAAAATATCTGTTAATCACAAAGTCATATTTTAATTAGAATTTAAAAATGTATAAACAATGAATCTGTCAATAAAACTGTGAAGATTAAATAAAATAAAACTGCATAAAAAACTTCAGTTCAGTTTCTCCTTCCTTTCCTATTAGCCAATCCAGTGATTCACGGCCCCCTGGTGGCCTGTGAAGGTACTGCAGGTGGGCCCTACCTTCCTGAATCGTCTGTTTGACGTCCTCTTTGTAAAGTTCAAGTGACAGTTTCGAGTAACGATTGAGACGGATTGTAAATTTTGTGTGAACAGTTTCTCCTTTTAGCCTCTGTAAAACCTGAGATGATGGTCAGCTGTCCAACCAATCAGAGAGCTTGTTACAACCCATCGTCAACTGAGACAAAGAAAAGTTTTGTTTCTTTGCTTTAGACAAAGACTTTTGAGTCAAGTTTTCCACCGTCGTCCATCAGAGCCTGTTGTTTCAGAATAAAATACTTCACTGTGACGTCTGACAAAGACACTGCTCACAAGATTTTTAACTTTTGAGCTTTAAAAACTGACTAAAATGATCTTTATCAGATTAGATGATCAGATTATAACTGTTAAACTGCTACTTCGATCGATCTATTAACCCGTTGATTGACTAATTATTGCAGCTGCACACGCTGAGTCTGGTCTGTTGCAGACATAAGACGTCATGGTCAGGACGGTTGCTGAGGTCGTCTGAGCTCACAGCAATTTGGCTCCAGTCTTAGTGGGACAGGATTAGTGTTTTTTTTAGAGGGGAGGGTGGGGCATTGCAGGAGGAGGGGGGGGGGGGCAGCATGGTGTCATCACTAGCAGAGCATCACTGTGATTCATGACCAGTCCAGTGTCCAAACCACTGAAACAGCTCTAAAGTAACAGGAAGTAGTTTATTCTGAGTGAATTGTGAACTTCCTGTCGTGAGAAGAGACGACGTCGTTTCTCCGTCGGCTCAAAACCAAAAAACAAACAAACAAAAAAAAAACATCTTTGATGCTGGAAACATCTTTGGTGTCTGGTGAAGAGCTCAGGGCTGAACTAAATGAGTTTTCCCTCCGTCACCAGTCGTGTGAAGCCGGCGACCAGTGACAAAATAAAACTGTTGTAAGTTGTTTGTTGACATCACAGATGTCCTGTGATCACAGCTGCTTTTCACACATTGTCCCGAGCGCTAATCCTCTTTGCTCGTCACTGTTACGACAATCGCGTGGTCGCACGGGGAATGAAAAGTGACCCTGTGGTCCCGCCCCGGCGGATCCGGGTCGTGATGAGCGGCCGCCGGGCCTGATGGAGAGACGTAATCTCCTTGTTGAGCATCCAAACAAGTCGCTGTAAATATTTGCCCAATAAACGAGGCTCGTTCTGCCCCGTTAAGTCTGATTGTTTCCTCTAAAGCTCAGTGTGAGTCCGTCACACAGAGGTGACGAGGTCAACACAGACACAAAGACCGTTGTTCTGACTCCAAATGATTCTGTCTGAGTGAATGAACTCTTCATTGTAACTACGTGTCAGTTAATCAATCATTTATCAAGGATTTGTTCTACATTGATACTCGTTCCCAGTGTTTTCAAAAACACTGGGACACGGTGATGTTGTTAGTGTTACCGAGACATGTGAGCTGAAATATGGCTCCTGTGCTCGCCGCTGAAAAGACTTTCAGTTTACCCAAAGCTAAGCTAATTAGCCTCGCTGGCCTTTAAAGTTCAGCCTTACATTACAGGTTAGCGAGTTAGCTCGCCTCCTGACCTTCTGCGACCTTTTGATTCCACAGTCATGAATAAAGTTAAAAAAGAAATCAGAGCCAGTTGTATTTGTGGCTGTCACACACACACACACACACACACACACACACACACACACACATCTCACCTGGACAAGCAGTTGGCCTTATAGTAGCGAAGCTGCTCAGCACGATGTGTGCCGGTCAAGGAATGAAGTGGACTCTCCTGAGGAAGAAGAAGAAGAAGAGAAAGATTAATTCATCAAAGTCTGTTTTCACAGCGTCGTCGTGAAGCTTCACAGTAAAAGACCAAGCAAAAGGTAACGAAGTAGAAAGAGTGTGAAACAATGAATGAAAAAATAAAAACAGATGAAAGGAGGAAGGAAGCTCAGATTATTATCAGGTTTATATGAAGCTGAAATATCAGACGCATCAACGACTTTTGGAAATCGACCAAAAGCTGTGAAATTGCAACAAAAAAAAAAGCAAATTCAAACCATCAAACCAGAAACTGAAGAGAAAACAGATCAATAGAAAACAGACATGAAGAAAAAAACAAAAACTAGAGGAGAAAGAAAAGAAGTTCGTTCTGTGCAGGAACCGGAAAACGTCATGAAGGACGAGAGAAAAACAAGGTGTTAGAAACATGCAAAGTGACAGAAACATGCAGCAGAGTCATCAGAGAGAGGAGGAGGAGGAGGAGGAGGAGGAGTTTTCCTCCAGCTCTGCAGGTGGGCGGAGTCTACTCACTGTCACAGGCCTTATCACCTAAGAAAGGCTCCTGCTCCATCATGTCCATGGGGATTTTAATGCTGGGAACATTCTCATTGTAAGGATAGTCAGACTGTAGGAGAGAGGACACACACAAACACACACACACACACACACACACTTACTGATACTGAGGTTCACAAACCGTCACGTCCAAAAACTGCGTAAACAATCCAACTGGAGGTTAAAGGCTCTCCAGACTCTGTTACAGTCTGACTGACACATACAGACTATCAGAAGCTTTAAGACAGTCTGAAGAGCCCACAGAGTCACACCTTGGCCCAGGTGACCCCTACTGATCCCCGGGACCGTCTCTGAGGTGTCATCCCCACCAAAGGTTAAAGGTTAAAGACCAGGGACACATCAGTTTTCAGACAACTCAGGTCCTCCTTGAGTCCTGATGAATGTTTGTGCTGAATTTGAAGGGATCCCTTCAGGAGATCTTGAGACACTGTGTTCACAAGGACACCATGGCCTTGACCTTTGACCTTTAGCCACCAAAATCCAATCAGGTCCTCCTTGAGCCCTAATGAATGTTTGTGCTGAATTTGAAGATGATGCATAAATGGAGGTCTTAAAAACTAAAACTGACTGATCTGATTTGTTTATAATCCTCAAGACATCTGGAGCCGAAGTCCTGGAAGTGACACGACACGAAGAAACTGAAGGATCAACAATCGTTAACTTTCTGACAGTGAAATAAACAACAACATGAAGAAACTGAAGGTGGATGAAGCCTCCAGTGGAACATGCTGCTGCTGCTGCTGCTGCAGAGGGAGGGGCCCGGGGGCGAGGACGGGACGGCGAGGTCGACACACACTTGAGGAACGAGCGGTCATGAAAAACTGAAAAGAAAACCAGGAAGATGTGCTGATGAAAGGTGGATGATGAAAACCCTACGTCCTTACGTCTTCAGCGTCGCTGTCTATGCTGCCGCGTTTCTTCTTCTTGTCGTCCTCCTTCTTCTTCTTGTCCTTCTCCGGGATGACGTCGTCCAGGAAGCTGAGGTCGTGCTGGGAGAACATGTAGTCCATCGCCTTTCTGACAGCGACCAGAGCGAGGATCTGGAGGCAGAGCAGCGAGAGGTCGGTCAGTCTGGAGAGTCTGGATATTTTACCGATAGGTTTTATTTAAAAAAAAAACGCTGGAGGAGACGGAGGGTAAATTTCAAGTCGCAAATTTACAAGAAAAAACACTCTGAAATTCACAAACTTGAGGTAAAATAAAACTTAAATTTGCAGAAAAAACAATAAAAATGTGAGAAAAACACTAAATTTTATAAGAAAAACATTTCAGGAAGAAAAAAACTCAAATGTGCAAGAATGAATTAAAAAAAAAAAAAAAAAAAAGCCGCCTCAGCAAGTAAAATCTCGGTGTTGACGTCCCTCACCATGACGGGGAAGATGATGGCGGCCACGGTGGACTTGAGGATCCAGAGCAGAGCCAGGCAGACGACCTGCAGGAAGGTGAAGAGGTGGACCTTCCTCAGGGGGACGTGGCGCAGGTAGACCAGGTCGGGCTGGTGCTTGGCCGGCATCAGGAGCAGCTTCAGACGATCCATGAACTGCAGGCGCAGACACACACACACACACACACAACGACACACATGACATGTCAGTCTTCACTCAGAGGGCAGGACTGTGGTAAAGACGGTGGTTCCTGTCTCTGGATTTGTGGACATGTTTACCTGCACTCCATTCAGAGAGGCCACTCCCATGTACAGGAAGACTCCATACAACACAGGCATGGGGATGAACTGAGGGACAGAGCAGAGACATTTTTTTACTTTATTACTGTATATTGTTTTGTGCTGTCTTATCAATATAAAGGCAAAAACTTTGAGGTAATTTAGAGGCAAAGTTTCTGAGGACATGTGAAAGACAAGAGGAGGATTTACCTTCAGGATGGGAGACATGAAAACTGACAGTCCTGTCAGGATGAACACACACACACCAGTGACTCTCTGCTCTCTGCAGGAAACACCAGACAGAAAAAAAAAAAAAAAACAACATATTTTATCACAAGAACCAAACATTTTAACTTTTACCTTCAACTGTTGCGTCACAGAAAAGAAAAGGTGATGAACGGTGTGGGATCAGTCACATGTCACTCAGCCTGTGGTTTACAGCGTCTCTGTTAGTTCAGCTTACAGCTGACACATCAGGAGGCTCCGCAACGACAACAACAAAAACCTCCGAAAACAGGAAGAGACGCCTCTGCACCGTCTGCTCGTCAACACAGAGCCTGACGCAACAGCTTGATATTGATCATCACACACAGATTATTTCTTATGTATTGATCCAGGAGGTAAAACTGAAGAACATGTTCAACACCAGATTAAATGATCATAAGTGTAACTGAGCTGCAGCAACGGGTTCCTGCATCCTCCACAGATCAGACTGAAGCTCCACGCATCAGGTGTGATGACTCTCACCTCACACCCAGGAACTTTGGCTGCTCTCCAGGAGCCGACGTCTCCGTCTCCATCTTCAGACTGTCGATGTGGGCGATGGAGATGACGGTGGCGGCCACGTACCACGGCAGGCCCATGAAGGAGCAGACCACCAGCAGGACAGCCACCCAGAACAGGTCCAGATGGTAACCTGCCCCTTTCTGGTGCATAGAGAGGAAAAACACAGAGAGGTCAGGAGAAGGTCGTGTTTGTCCCGAGAGGCAGTCAACAGCTCTTACATGGTTTGATCAGACACTGTGCACCTCAAACACAGAGAGCCAGGAGTTATATCTTTAATTTCTCCTCTGATCACACATTACAGGATAATTCTGCTTCGTTTCAACCTGTTAAATCTAATAGAAATGTGATTATTGTGTCTCTGGGTTGTGTTTAATTCAGTTCTCCAACTGCACTGTAGAGACTGAGTGAGAGCAGCTCGAGCCTCCTGCCGCTTCACTAATAAACACCATCTTCACATGGATCACTTCAAACTCTGGGCTCAGACTCCAGGTGTGCTCCTCACTTATACCTCTGTGTCTCAGGCCTTCTGCGTAGAAACAGTGCGAGACGTGTAAAAGCTATATTTAGACTTTTTTCCACCAAAATTAAACCACAAACACTTTGTGAGTCGGGATCGATATAAAGTAATCCAGAGTGTGAGTGTTTTTTTAATCAGCCTTTTCCTCTTCATGCGGCCAGTTCAGCTCCAGTTATTTAAGACTTGGCTGTTACTTGTATGAGAGGTTCCTGTGGTGGTGGTGATGATGATTAACGCTGGAGCAGGCGAGAAACTCACGTTGCATTTAAAAGGGGACGAAGAGTCGTGCAGCTGAAATCAAAGAGGTCGCCGCTCGACTTCAGCGGCGGCCGCGAACATTTCAAGTGGCTGCTCGCTGAGCTAAACTGTGTTCAGTCACTCTCCTGAAACATCTCTCACTCCCCTGAGAAGAATGACGGCCATATTTAGCTACAGGGTGAAGGAAGCCAGTGTTCCTGCTCAGGCTGCAGCCTGACGGGACGACACATAAATCAGGTGTGAGAGACAGGAGGGAGGACGAGGTCTCACTCTCCTGCTTCACTGAAAGCTGCCCATCAGTCTCTGGTCATGTTGTGAGATGTTGAAGGGCAACATCTGGCTGTGACACAGCTACAGGTACCAACTTAACATGAATGGATCTTATTATACATGCTTTATATTTAGGTTAATTGTATTAACTCTGCTGTAAAATGCAAAACGTATATGATAATCACTTATTAATGATCTATTACAATAAGGAAACCAGTCCGAAATAATAGTAATTCATTGATTAATCAGTGGGTAATTGCTAATAGGATGATGGAGAAACCAATAATGAGATGAATGTGGGTTCACTATGTGTCAGGTTTCATCTGACACGTTATAACGGCTGATAAATGATCCGTTAAATCTTTACAGACGTGTTGTGAACGGTTTCATTGTGACGTGACGATGTTTTACCTTCAGCTTGTGCTCCTTCCTGTTGACGATCACGGCAGTGATCTGCTGGTCCATGAACACCAGGATGGTGACGAGCAGAGCAGGAGAGCCGACGCCAGGTAAACCCACCAGGGGTTTCCTCCGAACGGGGGCACGAACCAACCGCGGTCTGGACTGGTTGGCTGTGAGGACGAAGAAAAACACAATTTGATTTTTAGACAATATATATATTATTTAACGACTTGTATAAACTGGTAGATGACATCATTCCTCAACATTTTATGTTTTGTTTGGTCGATTAATGAAATAAACGTCTAGAGAAAAATAATTAAAAAAAAAAAATGACCCCCAGGACTTTTTGAAACATGACTTCTTAAGAGAGACGTCCAAAGTAAAAAAGCCCCCGGCCGCTCTGCGTCACCTGGGACTCACCTTGAATTCACTTGGCACGATGAGTTTCGGGGTATCGACTCCTACCAGCATGTCCACTCCACAGAAGATGAGGATGGCCAGGATGATGGCGAAGTCACTGATGAGCTTCCTCACCTGGGCGACAAAGGGAAACACAAAGGCTCAGGGATGCATGACAACTGTTTTTTGATAACCGATGACATCTTTAACAGTTTCTATCCACACCTGAGGTTAAGATGCAGTGAGTAAAGATGAATTTAACATTATAGCTCTGCCTCTGAGTTAACACAATAATCTATGCAGACTGCATCCCCACACAAAGGCCTCGCTGTAATCTGCCGTCCCATAAACAGGTTGGGAGACATTTGGAAACCTAATTTGTTTTCTTTCCAGGTGACCGGTCGGGTTAAATCATCTCAGCGTGGCACATGAGGCGACTCACAGTGGTGGGGAAGAACGGGCTGGTCTTGAACTTCTTCAGACACATGGAGCAGGTGTAGGTGCCAAAGAACAGGATGAAGGACATGAGGGTGATGTCGGGGACGAACTCGCACGCCCTCCCCACCAGCTCCCCTTTGTACTTCAAGCACTCCGTCTTGGTGAGGGACGACCACGTGGCGTTCATGGGCTGCGCGGAGGAAACGGAACAAGAGAGCGTTGTGAGTGTAAATGAACCAGTTACTGGTGCAAACGAGTCTCCAACAACTAAAGCGGCTGCATCACATCTCCATTTGTTATGGAGTCGGGAGAGATGAAGACAAACCAGCTCACAGTGTCACAGAACCTCTGACAGGAAACACCACTGTTGATCTTATCACACCATCCACTTTTCCTTATGACACTGTGGAATTACAAACACAACACAACTGTCTTTTCCAATCTTTGTCTCGCTGCTCGATGTTCGTCGTCACATCTGTGACGCAGTAAGTCAAAGAAGCAGCAGCAGCAGCAGGAGGAGGAGGAGGAGGAGGAGGAGGAGGAGGAAGAACACCGAGACAAAAAAAAAAAGTCCTTCATCGAGTAAAAACTGTGGAAACACACAGTTCACCACTGCAGTGTGCTGTGTCAGAGCTGAGGCAGCAGACAGGAGCAGCACATGACCCATAAATAACAACAAGTCTGTGTTCAGGACAGATAACAACAGTAGGAAAGTTCACACAGGTTCAAACAGGAAGCACTTACCAGATCAGTGTTGTTCCAAAACCAGACTGAAGTTCCCTCCAAAGGATCTCCAACGATGTCCGTGCTGTTCTCTGCACACACACACACACACATGTAAATAACATGGATAACGATGGTAATGAGAAGTCAACATCCAACAAAATCTTTTATTTCACACAGATCAGATTGACCTATTTTTTGTTTTCTTATTCATTTATGTCTTAATATTGCATTAAGCTTGTGATCGCGGTGTTATAATGCACCAAAGTGCTTTACAACACAATAGTAAAAATGCACCATACACAATAGTCGAGAGTGCATGAAATAAGACAGAACAACACATCCCTAAAATAGCATAGAGACAAATGAGGTCAGGTCTGAAAGCCAAGGAGAGTAGGTGAGACTTCAGAGAGGACTTCAACCTCTCCGAGGTTAAAATAAGATAAAATAAAATGTCTTCCAGTTGTGCATCGCTCTTTATTTGCAGGACAACAACACTGCTGGTTGTAAATCCTGGATCTGACAGAGTGTGGCCTGTTATTTGACTCAAAAGTTTAACGTCTGTGCCCCGACTGCAGCCAGACAGACTTTTCTGCACTTTCATCAGTCTGAGCTCTATTAATTATGAATGAACCCCAAAACTGCCTGAGTCTGACAGAGCAGCGCCGTCTCTCCAGGACCGAGCAGACAGCCAGAGTTTCCTGGACTGTGTTAAGCTCTGCTGCAGTGACGGCAGCTGCTCACTCATCCCAAGTAAACATCTGCCTGCCTGGTATGAACTGCAGCCTGTGAGGACGGGGAGAAAGAAGCATATTTCTGTGTATGTGTGTGATCCACACATTAAATCTGTACAAAAAAGCTGGAGCCGCCTCCTCGTGGTCGTTTGCCTTTTGGTCTAAATATTTAACCATTTGTCATAATTGTTGTGTAAAGTCTTGAGACACTGCTGCAAAGTGTTTTCTGAGGTCACCATGACC
This sequence comes from Caranx ignobilis, assembly GCA_021432705.1. Lineage (NCBI taxonomy): Eukaryota > Metazoa > Chordata > Actinopteri > Carangiformes > Carangidae > Caranx > Caranx ignobilis. The sequence goes on along the minus strand of JAFHLA010000010.1, from coordinate 2,438,173 downwards.
ATGATATTCAACCTTTGACTATGAATGTTTGACGAGTGATGTCAAATGTAATCACAAGGTCAAAATCATGTTCAGTGAGGTCACCGTGACCTTTGAACTTTGACATTAAGCCACTGAACTCTTAACTGTACTAGAGTTTCCGTGAGCTGTTACTCAGGCATCGTGTCAGAGATCTGTCCAGCTCTGACTGTTTCCAGCACAGACTCGTCAAAATAAACTGGGATGGTTTTTAGAGAGTTTGAACTTTGACTGGTTTGTTTATCAGCTCGTTCAGAGTCTGGAGGCCAAAATGCTCAGCCCTCCATCAACGCGCTCACCTAGAACAGCGGGGGCCATGCAGAGGCAGTCGTACTGCGTGATGTAGTCCATCTTAAAGTCAGAGTTGATGGGGTAGTGGTGAGCGAGCTTCAGCATCTTCTTGAAGGCGTCGTAGATGAAGATGAAGCTGATGAGGCAGGAGAAGCCCTCCTCCGTGAACCGAGTGAAGTACTGGACCAGGTAACTGGCGTCGGTGGCCACGAGCACCAGACAGAAGAACGCCGACCACAGACCGATCCACAGCCGGAACTCCAGGTAGTCGAACTCATTGTCTCTGTCGAAAGAAAACGACAGAAAAATATTATTAATATTATATTTTGAAAAAAAAAATCAATCAAATCAGTCTGGTGTTTTACATGACAGAGGCTGAGAAAACATGGACGTTTTCCGACTTTTATTCAAGCGAGGCACAACAACAAAACGTTATAGTGTTGAAAATTCAACTCTTGATTTGACACTAAACTACTGAACAATTCCTCTGAACTGTAACAAACATACAAATCTTTTAATTTACTGATTTTATTCTCATTACATTTTCTTAAAACATGATTTTGTCTTATAATATTGAGACTTTTTTCCTTCATAAAACTAATTTCATGTCGAAAAATAACACATTTTTCTTTCAAAGTTTAGTTTTGGAAGCTGATTTGCTGCTTTTTTCATCTCATCAAAAGGTAATTTAAGTTAATATGGAACAGATCTGGAGAAAATTGATAGAATTGATTGAAGAGCTAAATGATCTGTGAGCAGGAACCAAGGAGAACATGGAGAACTAACTTGCTGAAGTTGAAGAGCAGCCGTTCAAACACCAGAACTGGGCCGGTGCTGCTGAGGATGGTGAGAGGCTGACCGGCCAGCAGACAGAAGACCCCGCCTGTGATCGCAGTGCCCAGAAAACTCTCCAACACTCCCTGTGAACACACCAACATGACACCGTTCAGATGAATAGCTCACAGTTCTGTCAAACCCACTAAAGCCTCAGAGCGTCGGTCTGACCTGCATGTTCTCCGTGGCGTCCCCCAGCAGACCACCAAAGGTGATGGCGTTTGTCACAGTTCCCAGGTAGATAAACAAAATGGCCGACAGGGCCTGAATGTGAAACGCATCGGTGAAGTCACTGACGAAGAAAGGCATTTTTCTTTTGATGTCCAGTATGAGACCCCCACAAAACCTGAGGGGAGAAAAAACAAAGACAACAGATGTGTCAGTTTATTTTGTGCTGCACAAAATACAATGTGAAAAACAAGTGAAACACTCAAATCGCAGGAGCTGCCATCTTTTTTGATTAAGTTAATGTGTCACAGCGTGTCGTGTCATGTCAGTATTGTGTTGCTATGGAGACACCCTGGAAACAAATCATATTCTCTAGATACAAAGGGACATTTGTTTGGTAAAAGACCAAACTAAAATCACATCAACATTTTTTAGGTCCCTAAAGTTGCATAATCACAATATAATGTTTATTTTAAATCTATATCATCCAGGCTTCTATTATTCATGCTGTACCTTCCAGTCTTCTGCAGCTCCTCGCCTACAGCGTGTCCTCCTCCTCCGTGACCTCCATCGTGAGGCATGTCTCCGTTCATCTGAGCGTCTCCTCCTGCGTACATGTTTTTCCTGAAGAGCCAAACACAGTTTTTGTTCAGATGGACGAGCAACCTCTGACTCTGGTGAAACAGTTTTCATCTCATCACCTCAAATAACCACCGGTGTCGATTTCAGCTCGGTTTTTTGTCGGCGTATACCGTGAATATAAAGCTGTCACTCAGCTGGTGTGGTGCGTTTAAACTGACGAAAGCCAACATTCATGTCTGAGAAAGTCAAACTGCAGCTTTAAATAAAACCCACTGCTGCTCGTTCATAATTCAACGCTGTGCCGTACACCTGGATACACTTCAGTGATTTTGCAGCTGCTGCTAATAAAGTTACTGCTCACACAGCATTCACAACAGATCTGTGGACTCTAACGCACGACAGCACAGTCTGTCACTTTTTTTTTGTTTTAGCGACAGAGTTTGTTTTTGTTTCTTGAGTGCACAACTGCACGCATTTCTGTTTTTTTTTTTTTTTTTTTACAGTTTCTTTAAAAGACTCAACGGCTTCACGTCACACACACTCATTAACATGTGCTGTGCCAGCTAATGCGGTGTCTTTATATGAAGGTAGTCTTTGTACGGTGGCCCTGAGAGCTCAACACTGTACAGCTTGAGAAAACACAACACCACAATGTGATATTTGTGATTTATTATGTTTTCACAACTGCAAATTATGCCCTGAAACGAAACTGTCATTTTCTGTTTTGAACTGAATTTGTATCAGTGTACTGAGCCCTCAGGGCCTCCGTACCTTTGTGTGTGTGTGCATGGAAATGGGTTTAAAAAATGACTGTGAGACCAAACATTCAGCCTGAGCTGCTTGTTGAATCAGTGAACACTTGTAGTTTCAGATAAGATCACAACAAGGAAATCTCCCGTCATGAGGAGGCAGATAAGCAGAGCAGGAGTAACCTCTGGGTAAGTCGCTTTTTACAACCCTCTGAAATGTTTTTCAAATGATGTGGAAGATACAGCGGAAAGTTTTGACAGACCTTTTATCAGAGGAGGGGAGGCTTTTTGGAGGCTCTATCCTGATGGTGGGGTCCCACTCTCCGGGAGGAAGCACAATCACCTCATCCAGGAACTCGTCGATACCGGCCAGCAGGTCCTGTCTGTCCTTGGCCTTATACGCAATGTCATGGAAGACCTGAAGAGACAAGAGAGGGGCACGAGGCATTCGAGTGTGAAAGAGGCCTGTTCAAGCATGCAGTGCCACCAGGCAGCAAACTGCAATATCAGATCTGAGCGACAGAAACTGAGATCACACACACACACACACGTACACACAGCACAATGCTCAGGTATGAAGGCACCAATGAAGCAATGCAGCATCACTTTGTGTGCTGCACAGCTCTGAGGTTTCAGAGTTCAAGAGCAACCTGCAGCCTCGGTCTGAATAACCTCACCTCTGACTTCTTATTTAATTTCAAGCATTATTATTAAAAGTATTAAAAATCCAAAAACTCAAAAACCCATTTAAATCTATAGATTAAAAGTATTGAAATATCAGTTGCTTTCCCATACTTCATACTCACATATACTCCACAGATATGACTGTGTAAGCAGAGATAAACATGACCAGTAACAGTGATGAGTGGAGCTGACATATAACTCAGGTTGTGTATGTTAATGCGTCTCTAACCTCATCTGACATCAGCGTGGCGATCGCTCTGCCGATCTCATGGTACGACTTAGCTTTGCCTTTGGGTCCAAGCAGGATGAACAAAAACCTGCAACAGAAAACAGCATTTATGTTTAAAAAAAAAAAAAAAATAATGAGCCAGAAATCATGTCCCACAATAAACACCTCGACCAGCTGTGCTTTGAAAATAATGATTTGTTTGAGGCAGCACATCTTCATTAAATGTGTTTTTAAGTATTAATACCTCTCTGTTGTTGTTTCTCTACTAAAATGTAATCTACTGAATGTGTAAGTGACATTTTGTAAGTGTAAGTCCACGGCAGACATGTGAGAATGTTTTTAGCACAGGAGGCGGCTGCATATTCAGACCATGACATGTATGAGCTTCATTACAACAATAAAGCCATAAAGGATGTTATTTACAGTGAGTATGGCCATAATGGTGATACATGAGATACATCACCAGAGGTGAGGAATTTCTACAGGATGTCGTTTTGTACAGTGTTTACAAGTTCATCACAACGGCTTGGTAAGTTTCCTTCAAGAACTTCTTTATGGCTCCAACAATATCATCACTGTCAAAACCAGCTCAGTGTTGCTTTGCAGCTTTATGACTCTCAAACTGAGTTTTTGCAGATTTCTCTCTGTGTTATAAAACCATCATTTACATGTGTGGGGCAGCTTCTGACTGTCAGCTGTCATCTTCCTGCATTAAACATGAGTTTCTATCTATGACTGTCATGACTCTGTGGCACCTCGTGGGAACAGGAACCTCCGTCAGAGCTCCCAGCATCACGGCCTGCTGCAGACGAACGAACGCCACGAACGGCGCGTCCAGGAAGTCCACCTCCCCCACCAGCACGTTGGAGGCCTCGGCGTCTCTCGGCAACTTCTTCATGAACTTGTTCCTCAGCTGAGAGCACAAAGTAGGGAAGAGGAGGAGGAGGAGGAGGAGGAGGAGTTGACATTAAATGCTAAGTTCACACCAGCAAGCTGTCCACCACAGTGCACACTAAATTAAACAGGCTCTATCAAAACAGGACAATCTCATTCAGCTTAAATACCAAACCCAGGAGGCTCCTGTTGTATCTAAGAAATGAACCAGCAGAAACATGAAGCTTGTGTTTGTCTCCGTCATGGTGATGGCGGATACCTGCTGGGCTGAACAGCTTCTACACAGAAATGTAGGAGGTTTCCTGAAGATGTGGTCACATGAGGAATAGTGTGTGTTGTGTTGTGATCTGGTTAATACAGGAACTTATTTCATACACTAGTTTATAGACTGAGAAGATGCAAATGCATGATACATTTTCTGCCCAGGTTGAGCTGCAGATTCAGATCGACCTGATCCAAAGAAAAGCTGAAACCTCTGAGCCAGTGAGAGTTAGCTTATTTCCTGAAGTAGCATTTTAGCGTCAGCATTTTCTGTACTATATGTAAGATTTGAGGCAGGTTGTGGTGACATTCAACCAAGAGTTTATAACACGTCCTCTGAGCAGCACAACGTCCTCAGGGCAGATTGGAGGTGACAGTGACTCGGTATCGGAAAATTAGGTAACACGTCGGCGCTATCTAGTAGTTAGCATGCTAACTTCGGTAAAAGAAACAAAGCGTGATCGAGAGAAGAGTTAGGACTGGTGTTGGTTTTCCATCGCTGGAGAGTGAAGAAATTAACTTTGATGCTTAACTCGCAATGTCTCTTCTACAGCCGCTAAGCTAAGCTAAGCTAAGCTAGCTAAGCCAACAATGGCTATGTAGCAAATGAAATTCAAACTCTTGCACACAACTCTGTTTACACATAACATTTGACGCCACAGTCACATTTAGGGACAGATTGTGATCATAACTAATAACTTAAACTTCAAAGACGATGAACCATAAACATGTAGATAAGATTAACATGGAAAACTGATGTGTAATACATTAATGAAGACGAGCAGGTAAGAGACACAACCAGCGACATATTCTCATATACATTTGAGACCGTAACACTGTAAAATGTGTCATTGCTTTATTATGATATATAAAATAGTCCAATACTAACCTAATTACTCGTAGCCTGAGTGTGTGAATTAAAGTACATAAAATCAGCTGATCAGAAAATGGGTTAGTAGCAGATACAGATGTTAAATGTGACTTTTAAAGCCAGGCCAGGGTTTCTATTGGATTAGATCACCATTAGATCACCGCCACTGACCTCTCCTCCAATCAGACTGAGCCTGTTAGCAAACAACACATAGCCTACATACATACAAATAGGCTAAGTTTCAGTTTCAGAGCTGTTTTGTCATTACGTAATGTTAAAGTATTCATAAAAAATGTTAAACTATTCATAAAAAATTAAAAATAAAAAAAAAGCTTAGGAGCAAAACCAACAGTTGGGAAAGAATAAACACATAAGGCATAATCTAAGTAATAAATTAAAGAGAAGCTGATCAATCTGTCAACCATCCGTCATCATCATATCTGCCAACCCAGATCATGAACTTATACGATCGCCGTCGTGAACGTCTAAGGGACTGAAATCCCATAAACTGGCGAGATACAAACACATCCAATCAGAAGCTGTCGAGCCTCCTTGGCAGAGAGTTTGTCTGTAAATGATTGAGTCCAGAGGTCAAACTGCACACCCTGACCTGTGTCCGATCACTGCTAATCCACACAAACTACTGCACTGCGCTCGTAAAACTACGTCCACCTCAATCTGGTCTGCTCCAAACCAATCCTGTATATGTTAATACTACTGAAATGATGGATTCAGCATTTATACGTCAAGCGTTATATCAGTTATTACTAGTTATTTAGGAGATGTCAGTGGTTCATGAGCTCAGTGAAGTAAATGATTAGGAAAATGTTTAGATTTACATTTTCAGATGAGATCTGGTTGGTTCATCGGACCTCAGAGAGCTCCGAGAAGATGTGATGTGATCAAAATTTGTTATTCCATTTATTATGTCAGACGAATAAAACCAAAACTTTGAACATGAAGATCTCTGAAGGTCAGCGGGAGCAGTTTCCTATACATTTAAGATGCATTTAATGGTGCAAAGGTGAGATGTAAACTGCCAATTGTACACAAACACACAGCTCTTCTGCAGGAAAGGAGGTACATGAAGCCTATGAAGTTGATGTAAACATTTTTCTCCCAAACTGTAACACTCTGTGTTTCTGTATCTGTTCTCATCGTCATTTGGATGAATCATCATCTTCCAGTTAACCACTGCAGCATGGAGATAAAACTGATCTCTGAAACATGACACAGGACATCTGGACAGTCCATCAGTCCACTTCTCATCTCTTATCATGAAGCATCGAGTTATCAGACGTAGTGAAGCAAAAAACAAAACAAAAAAAAAACGATCAGCTGGTCGGAAACTTTCTGAACAGGCTGTGTGGGTGTGGAAGAGCTTCGGGTTAGGAGACTTGCTTCCTGTCCAGTTGTCTCTCTCCTACTCTGTTGTGTGTCCCACAGGACGACGTAGTGGGTCGCTTTGACCTAATTCTCTCCTCCCACGGGACGGAGATGAAACCATATGAACAAATATCTGCTGTGAACTATGGTAACCCACTGTAACTGCTCCTCTGTCTGAATCAAATACAGCTTACTGTATGATGTAACCATCCTGAAAAAAACACTGTAGATATATCATCATCATTATCTTAGTGAAATAATGATCTTTAAATTAATCTGGTCCTGAAGTCATGACCCACTCGGACTGGAAAATTAAATGGGAATTTGATGGAAAGTCTGTTCGGAGCAGCACGAAACACAAATGCAACATCTATACGGCGCAGATCCCTGTGACCACCACTTCCAATCAAGTTTATACAGCCTATGTTTTCTTCCTGACACCCGCTCAGACTGAAGTGGAAAATGTATGTCATGTTAAGGAGGCCGGCATCGGCTGGTTTAGAAGCAGAACAGATAAGACGTGATAAGGTGTGAGCCATAACAAACCGCGGAGGGCAAAGGAGAAGTCAGCATGTTGCAAATGACAGATAATTAATTGATAAACGGTGCGAGAGGAAAAAGCAGTGACGATATCTCCTCTGGGCGTGACTGATGATCACAGTCGCAGTGTTTCAGAGAGTTGCAGTGGACTGAAGAGGACATCTGTGTGTGTTTGTGAATTAGTCATTTATGTTTTTTTTTTCCTCCACTTTCTCCACAGTGACCACGAAAGGAGAAGTTTATTCAGTTCATCCACAGACTCTCGACACGTTACATAAGCAACTTGACTATAGTTTTACAGACTTGGCTTGCAGCAGGTCGGGAGCAGCTGCAGCAGGCGGCGTGATGACGCCAGCGTCTGGAACAATGCACTTTAGACGGCGTTGTCTCGGCAGCCTCAGTCTGCTCCGACTGGTTCTCTTCAGCTCTGCCGTAGACGAAGCTACACCAAGCTAACGGGTTAGCGCTCGCAGAGCCACCCTGCGATCCTGTGGCTGTGCTCTTTAGTCAAGCATGAGAGGGCTTTTGCTTGAGACAAACGTCAGCTCTAATAAATGATTGACAGTGCAGGAACAGTCCAGTGCACTGTTCCTGCACTGGACCAAGAATCTGTCCATGCAGTGACTGAAACAAGCTTCATTTTACATCTACGGCACCTGGGTTAAATAGTTGTTACTGAGGCCGAGCGCTCATTTAACTGGCACCAGTGAAGGCTAATGAATTACTTGATGACTCTAATTTAACTGAATGCGTCTGATCTGACTCTTGAGATTTTTCGGAAGAGAAAACCGGTCAAACATTGACTCCTCTGCTCCAAGCCTTGTATCTTCAACAGTTCTATGTATTCATTTTATTATAGCTACAGGTACGCTATGTGAGGTCAAACCAGGTCATATTCAATTTTGACCTTTGACCTCCAAGTTATAATCAGTTCATCCGTGTATCAAAGTTAAAAGTCAGTCAAATTTGAAGGGAGTCCCACCTTTGACCACCATCAATATCAAATCAGTTCATCTTTGTGACGAGAAGCTGAAATGATCACAGGGGGTTTGACAGACAGATTTTGTACTGGAGCAACAAACTCAGACCTCCTCCGGTAAATCACAGGTTGACTCACCTGATCCTTCTCTGGTTTGTCAGAGATGTCGTTCATGCTGCTGGAGGCCAGGTTGCGGTGAGTCGTGGTGGGACTATCTGTTATTCAAAACACAGCAAATCTGATAAGTTAAAACCAGCGTCCCCTTCGCCTGAGCAGAGAGGACAACAGGAGGACAGCAGAGACCCCAAGAAAAGACAGTGGCCCAGACTTTTTTTTTTTTTTTTTGCTTTTTTGCTTTTTCCATGCAACCGACAAAAAGATGACAGAGAGCAGCCAGACTCATGCAAACCATAGAGAGAGACAGTCAGCTCTATCAGACAAACTCTGGAGCCAGAGGACACATTTTAAAAGCGACTAAGAGACACTGGATTTACCTCAGTCTGGATCGTCTTATAACTTCTCCATTTGAACTTTCCAATTTAAAAAGATGTCTTGGTCCAAATAAGACATGAATTACTCTGTAACATCGTTGAACGTTACATAGATCCTGTAGGAATCTGATCATCTTAACGTCTTCACATAATAAAGTGCAAATTCTGACGCCACTGTAGCTTCTCATACATCTGCCTCCCCGCCCTCGAGCATTGTGGGTAATACCATGTTTGTCAGTATGATGCAGCCAATAAAAATGATAAAACTGGGGCTTAAAAAAAACAAAAAAAAAAACAGGAGGGATCAAATATCAGGTTTAAGATAAATATAAGCTGGAAAGTCTTCGGGGGAAAAAATTCAGGGAAGGTCTGATTTTAAAATAGAAGCATGTGACACTACTTCATATGTCACTATTGACTAAAGCAGAAACATCTACTGGACTAGACACGAGGCAGGGAAGATGTTATACACTACATGTTGGTCACGGCTACGTTCAAACTGCAGCTGAAAGTCCTTCCAGTTCTGACTCACAGGTGACATGAATCTGATCCGTCTACCTGGGACACATTAGATATAATCACAAAAATGTATATATATATATATAATTTAGTGTCTTGTGAGATTATGGTTCCCGGGCTTTGAGGCCATCGGTGACTCAGAACTCATCAGTGGGCTGCAGTGTGAACGCAGACGCGGTCCAGTGAACTTACTAAGCCAGTCCATGCTGGTACTCCTTTGGGACCCCAAGTCCTCCATTGAAATGCGGCCCGACAGGCAAGTGAGAGAGTTCTCAAGAGGACTACGAGCTTTTAGTAGCATCAGCATCATCATCAGCATCATCATCATCATCAGCATCAGCATCAGTAGCAGCAGCAGGTTATCATACCCAGTCCAGGGAAGCAGAGGAAAGGCGGAAAAAGAGGGTTGAAAGACAAACCCACTGAGCCGAAGCATGAGATTTGTTAGGAGATCAAAATCACGTGGCTGTTAAAGATCTGTAAAACGTGATTTATCTGTAATTTTAGAAGCTGTGCAGAGAAACAGTGGAGCGAGAAGAGTGGTGGCATTAAACAAAGAGGCCGTGGGTCACTGGACTAAACGACCCCAAAGGTCAAGAGGTCAAATTACGTTTTAATGTATCAATAGATGACTGTATGTATAAGGCTGGGATCAATTAATGATTGTCAGTGAAGCTTGACAAAACTAGATAAGACACTGTCCAGGCCTTTCCATTTAAACCTTCTCCTTTTGATTGAGTCATAAAACCAGATTCATAAATCTGATAGCAGGTCGTAAATAACTTCGTTTTCCAATGACCCATGGCCGATCACAGATCAATCACATCGTCAACACAAAGAAATATCCAGTTACTCAATGCATTACAATCAAAGCACTCATTCATACATGTGTTGTTAACATCAGTGTGCGTTCAGGGCCATCACTTTGCTCACAACTGAAGCTTAATTGGATTTTTTCATTTGCAGCTCATTAGTTTTCACAAATGTTCATTAGTTCATTTCAATTATATTTTTTCCTACTCAGTCAATTTCAGTGAGACTTATATGCAAAACACAGCAGATGGACATTAAGTCCACTTCATACAGTGACTAAAAATCCTATTAAAATGTCCAGTTAAGCCAATTTTTCTCCCATTGTCTTGGTTTTTCTTCTGGGCCTTTTAAATTCAGCTCTTTTCGTAGCTTTCAGTGGAGCACACAGTGACAGTCCTGAAGAGAAAGGACATCATATTCTACTGCACATCAAATGTGAATTTACAGAAATTATGCCAAAATTCAGAGTCAATGATCTGAGAATCACATGGATGTGGCTAATCAAACCAAATTTTGACTGTGGCTGTGTGAATGACACTCTCTACATTAGTCGTATTATCAAAACACGGCGGCCGCTTTTACGATTTCCCACGACCTTGGACTTTTCTCACCGGTGTCATAAACACATGCACCAAGTGGTGAAATTTACAGCTGGAGTCAAATTTGCCACTAGCTCGACCGGCTCTTGCCTCTTTAGCAGTTAGTAAACAACAGTACAAAAGTGTAGAGTGTATTAAAAATGTTGTTAGAGCGGCGACACATGTGGTCTGTGTTTTGAATGATGGGTTAAGTGAGAAAGTAGTGGTTCTACAGCAGCATTAATCTGATGAGGACCTTCAGATTTCATGTTTCTGATAAAGTCTGTATTTTAAAAAAAAAAAGTTTGCCTGCATCTCTGATGGAGACGCTGGTACTTATTCATGACTATTTAATGAGCTTTATTTTGGGGGTTCATGCAGAGGGTGGCAGCAGTGTGTCCATTAACACATCCTCAAATATCACTGCACACCTCAGCTCCTACCAAAATAATGTAAATGTGGAAAAGGCTTTAGATCTATAATGAGCGTTTTCTTTTGTTTCTTTAAAACTCAAAGACAAAAAAAACAAAGCAAAACAGAAGACTGCACCAAACTGGCATCAGTATTACCGTTCTCCTGGTTGGAAAACAGCCTACTTGCACTGGAGACCGTCTTGCCGATGTCAGCCAGGGAGCGCAGGTTGGACTTCTTGGTCTGGTGGCGATGTTTCCGTAGCAACGTGTACATTACTTTGTCCTTCAGGTCCGCCTTCAGCTGCCCGATCTCTATCTGGTTGTCAATGATCAGCTCTGAGGGTACGGAGAGAGAAAAGTAAAAGTCAGGTTTGCATCTCCAACAGAAAAACATCTGATTTAACTTTAAGTGTTGAGTCTATAAAAGGTAACGATGCAGGCTAAAAGTTGCCCATTTCATGTGACCAACAGTTTAAGGCCTCATAATGTAGATATGTCTTAAACGAGCCGTCACAGTGATCATTCGGCAACCAGTCGGCCAATCAGAAGAAAGGCTCCAACCCTCCTTTCTTTTGATTGGCTTAACGAAAGTGTAAAATATGAGATCTTTGAGAAACATTCACAAAACTAAACAAATGAAGCGGAGAAAAGTAGTAGCAGATGTTTGGCACTTTTACCTGAATAAAACTAAATTGATAAATCAACCAAAAAAAAAAACATGCTTTTACGCAACTTCTGCATTTTGTCAAAGTCAACTCTGCTCTACTTTCATTACTTTTCCTTTTGGCTCGACTTTTTTTTTTTCAGCTTCTTATCCAACAGCCTGCATTTTTCTAACAGCTTCACTCACAGTAAATAACTAAGTCACCATAAAAAAAAAGTCTCTTCATAGTCTTAAGGAGTCAATTAGTGGCTCCCAGACTGTAATGCTCCTGTATGAGAGTCTCCGTGGCATCATGAAATGGCTCAATCAAAAGGTCTAGCCTATTTTTAAAAAGAGGGTCAGGAGCCTGAATGCTGACAGATAGCAGCCTCGGGGAGTTTCTCTTCTTGTAGAGGGGTAGTGCCGTTAATGGTCCATCAGTCAAGTCGGCTGGCCTCAAAGCCAGAGGCCCAGCTAGCGCTGTGCAGCCCATGCAGCACAGTCAATTACTTCACATTAATCACTCCAAGTGGTAACTCTTCCTCCTGCTCCCTCATGCAGACAAAAGTGTTGGGGTGGTGGTGGTGGTGGTGGTGATGGTGGCATGATGAGATAGGAGGGAAGAGAGACACGATCATCTCAGTAGCTGCAGAGGGCTTCCTGTCCTCAAATTAGGAAGTTTTTGTGAGGTCGTTTGCAAACTACTGTCCAACCGTGTCCCACTAAAAAGTACAGTACGGCCTGCACCTCAGCTCTGGCCTTTGGCACTTCTTAAAAATGAAAAGGAAAGAAAGAAAGACCTCCCGAGTCTTGTGTGCGATGTGCATTAAACCATAAAGCTGCACACACACACACACACACATACACCAGCTCTGCTGCTTATACATCACACACTGACAGACAGGAGCTTGTGTCACAGGCAGGAAGATGCTCGTCTCAATCAATGTCATCGTACGACAGCAAAACGACAGCTTGTGTGTCCGACATTGAAATGAACAAATGACAAATGTCCACCACGGGGCTCTTGCAGTGAATTTTGTTATACACCTAATGACAGACAACGCTCCCGTCCCCACACTGTACCAAAACATGCACATGATGTGGGCAGAGGAACCAAAACAAATCAGCTGTACCTGAACGTACTCTAATGCCATTTATCTTGTTGCCAGGTGACCCGAGGCCGACTCACCGACAACCTGAGGCAGAGTGGAAGCTTCCATGTCCAGCATGATGGTGCCTTTCTCTATGCAGGTCCGCAGCTCAAACAGGCTGTGTAAGGACAGCGTGGCCACGTGGGGTTTACTCCACCTCTCACCACCTTTCTCCACCTTCTCTTCAAACTTGATCCACCTGGTGGAAGGTGTGGAAATGGACCAGATTAAAACAGAAAACAGGTTTGATGGTGCATATAGACAGTAGAGGCGCCAATAAAAGAATAGAGTGGATCGAGGATCAGACAGGGACAACAGAGCAGGGATAAGCTGTTAAATAACAGTCTTACGAGGACACGCTGTTTGTAAACAGGACAAATTCAGTCCTAATATCCCGGAGAGTCGTATAAAATGTAAAAAAAACACAAGAAGCAACACTATTCCTTCGTATGTGGAGGTGTAAATACAGGACTTGTGGAAAGGAACAACAAATATAAGTTCAAACCACAAAGAAATCACTGCGTCACTAAGTAATTTCTAAGTTGTGGCCAAGCAATTCTGAAAAAGTTGATGTTTAATGTTCAAGATGAAGCAAAAAGTGACATAAAAGTGACCGTTTGCACAAATTCAACGCACAGTGGATGTGTTATTCATGTGTATACACTTTAGCCATTCTGTCGCTGCGTCACAAATCTCATGCAACTGCCCCATCAGATTATGCAACAAAGTCACAAGAGGTCAAGTGGGGGATAATTAAAAGAATTTGGCTCTTAGCTCCGTAAAAGTAATTTGAGAAAAAACAACAACAAAAGTTTTGTCAATGGGACACAAGTAACACAAGGTGAGAAATCACAAGTATGAAATCCAATAAGTGATCAGGCCTCAGATTGACATGTAGTATTATTATTTCTCCCCCCCCCTCCTCCTCCTCCTCCCTGTGTGTCAGAGGGATGAGAAAGTGAACTGGTGCTGAGCAGCTGTTTCTATAGCTCGGCTTTATTTGGCCAGTTTGGCTGCTAAACTTGCACTTGGCGTACGGCCAGCTCTGCCCGGCACTTGTGAGATCTTTTATTCATTTCGAGTCCCTCTGAGTCGCACTGTGTCTTAATCTCTGCAGTTATTTGCAGAATAATAAGTTTGACATCAGGGAGATTCAAGAGTGATTTTCTCCCCCCCCCCCCCACCTTTTGTAAAGCAGTGAGTGGGCCAAGTTAAAAAAAACAATAAGTAACAGACACTTTTTTTTGATAGATATGGAAATGCACTTCATTAACCCTTTAATCCTGCTGATCCGCTTGTATTGATTCCTCATTTGTTTGTTTTTATCGTATTACTTGTGAATTTGATTGGAGAGAGACATTTAAACTCTTCCTGCGCAAACAGAGAAATATTGAACCATCTTTTTTTAAGCATATTTGTTCTTATGTTGAAAACCATAGTACTGAGGAAACTGTTCACTTCCCCCGAACACTGAATAGTTTATACTAAATGACAAGGACTTTTTATCCATCCATTTTATCCATCATATCTCTGGTTCAGGTTTTTGATCCCGTCCAGCTTAAATTCAGATCTGATGACGCCTCCTTAACAGGCAGGTTTCTGTCGAACTGTGTCAGATCATCTGTGCTGATCCCATACCAGTCTAACATCTGTGTCTGGATCAATACGAGCTGTCAATATGAGGACTGATGTTGGAGGTTAATTCAAGACAAACAAAGAAAAAAAAAAACAAGGATGAAAATCCTAGAAAATAAGATCAGTTGAAGTAAAGGCACTTTTACAGACTAATGTACAGAGAGACTCTGACAGCAGAGCTCTTCCTCTGCGAATCATTCAACCAACAGTGAACCAAAATGTGACTTCTCTCTGCGGTACAATTGGTCAGAGGTTAGGATAAAAAAAAAAAAAATCAACTCATTTGGAGCCTCAAACAGCAGCCCCGGGATCCAGTTTCCCCCTGAGAGAGCTTCACTCATCCAATGCTAATGATGTATAAACAATCATCCCATCTCTGTCCCATCCCATCCCACTAGTGGCCCACACAGGAGAAACCTGTGAAGCCCTGCGTGCCTTCTTTTCATGCTGCTCCAAATGCAACACACACCACATTTACCAAAAGTTACAACAACTGAGTTTAGTGTGAGACATTTATACATGTTTCTTCGGTTATTTCCTAGAGTCTGGACTGTTTGGAGAAGGTTTCTAAACTTCGTCACAAGTGTACACCCCCCCTGTCCACGCCAGCCCGCTCCTCCCTGAGGTCCTTACCTGGCCGTCTCCTTCCACTCCATCTCCTGTCCATCCACCGACAGCAGCTCGTCCAGCTCGGTGAAGAGCTGTGGGGGCGCCGGCCCGTCATCCTCCTCCCCGAGGATGAAGCGGATCCTCTCGGCCGCCGGAGAGACTGCGGAGAGAGGGAAAATACTGCGGTTCATAGGCTGACAATGGTGCCCGTTGGGCAGGGGCTTGAGCACCGGCTTCCCCTCCTCAGCTGGAGCCTTTGCGTTGACCTCAGGAGGAGGTGGAGGTGGGGGGATTTTCACCATCACCTCCACTCCCTTCTCGTCTGTGTCCTCTTCCTTCTCCTTCTCCTCTTGGTTATTGTTGTTGTTAGACATCTTTTTTGAAGAAAAAAAAAAAAAAAAAAAAAAAACCTCAGCGACCACCCTTTGCTCTCCACAGATAAGCAGCTCACCGGGGTCCCACAGCAGCAGCTAGACTCTCATTAAAGGCTTGGGTGGAAGTGACAGCCGCTCTCAGCTCAGCTGCCTGCTCCAGCCCTCTGTGAACCAGGTAGGAGGGGGCCGATGGGGTTTAGGGGTCCCCTCAGTGACAGTGTCCCCACAGCTAGCCCCCTCTCCCTCTCTACACCCCCCCACCCTTTCACTGTTCAAACAGGCTTTCGCCATTGGCCCCTCCAGCCTTGGCAGGCTACCCGGGAGCCCCTCATTAACAATTAGGAAACGGTTCACAAACTGGCCTATTCTTCAGCAGAGGCTTGGCTTTCCTTCCCCTTGTATTCTCATTTGAATATTTATAGAGCAAAACAAAACACAGCCAAACAGAATCTCAATAGCAACTGATATATAAATAATACTTCTCCGTGCTACTCAAACATGTCGACATCATCATCGCACCTCGCTCCAACAAGTGGAAACGATATTTGAGCTGCAAACAATACAAAACAAAACAAAACAAAACAAAAAAAAAAGCCACAAATGATCCGCGGCCTCTCCTTTTGCATGACAGCCCTGCCCATGCAAGTAGAAAACTGCACACAAAGATTATTGTCATTAGCAAACAGCCACACAAGAGCAGTGCATGGGGCATCGGCAGAGCTGCAGAGCTCCCAGGGAGGAAACAATGGCATCTCTGCTGGAGGGAATCGCACTGCTACTGTGGAGGACCTGCGTACCGTTCATCAGGGACGGATCAATATGAAATAGGCAGCCAGAACAATAATGGTCGATAATTGCTGATGTCACTGTGGCTCCTTTGCTGCGTCATGTCAGTCAGAGGCAGGCTGCATAATGTATTGGACACAAGCTACTGAGGGCCAGCTCTTAAGTGGATGTTAATCAGTTCGTTTTCATCTTGTCTGAACAGGCAGGACTGAAACGAGAGAGAGAGAGAGAGAGAGAGAGAGGGAGAGAGATGCCATTAGTGTCACAGACAGTGACTGTCACACAGAGATGACTCTGGACTTAAAAATACAGAGGAAATAAGTTAAAAATTACACATTCATCAGTCACAGTTTGATTAAAGTTTGGACAGGATTGGACAAAGCGAACTTCAGTGTTCAGAGTGAAAACAGCAGGAACACTTTGCTGTAGATTATAGACTTACCTCCTTCTAATGTGAACGTGTTTCATTATCAAATGTAATTTCTATGACACGTCTTTATTCTCTCTTTTTTTTACTGTGTTACTTCACAATTATTTCCTTGTCCTCATCCTCCCACTTCATCTGAACACACTCACCGGCCCTTTTTATTAGGTACTTCTAGGTCTTATCTAATAGGTCGATCACATGGCAGCAACTCAGTGCAATTAGGCATGTAGATATGGACAAGGTGATCTGCTGAAGTTCAAACTGAGCACCAGAACAGGGAAGAAAGGTGATATAAGAGACTTTGAACGAGCCACAGCTGCTGGTGTCAAACTGGCTGATCTGCTGGGGTTTTAATGTGCAACCACCTCTGGGGTTTTGCAGAGAATGGTCCAAATGATCCCTTCCTGACCACAGCGTACTCATCCTCTTCCTCCAGGACGATAATAACGGCCGTGTCACAACGATCAAATCATCTCAAACTGGTGTCAATGAGCTCACTGGACTCAAACGGCCTCCACTGTCATGTCACCGAGATCTGAGTCCAACAGAGCATGAGAGACTCACATCATGGATGTGCAGCCGACATATCTGCAGCAACTGCGGGATGCCATCACGTCAACATGGAGCAACACATCTGAGGGGTGTTTCCAGCTCTTTGGTGAATCAGTTCTGACACAGAAGTGGGTCTAAACCTGGACTCGCAAGTTACACACAATAAAGCGGCCTGTGAGTGAATTATCATATATAATTCATAAGTAGGCAAATATATTTATATCTAAACCTTCAACAGAGCTGAAAACGTCTCTTTAGAACAAGTTAAGACACTATTCACCTTAATCTTCTCTCAGTGTGGTGGACAAACACCCATCTGAGGAACCCGTTGACTTGTGAGCCTGCGTTTCTGTCTGGTGCTCGTTCCTTCGAAGAGCGTCATGAAGGTTAAAGTTGGACCAAGGTTAATGTTTACATAAGAGCATGTGCGTGAAGTTGTGCTGGTCACAGTCAAGGTGAAGGAATGTATTATGTCAGTGAGGGTCCACGCAAGACAAGCACAGAAGTACCAACACACAGCATGTGTGCATGTGTGTGTGTGAATCATAACAACAAAGCTGTCTGATCTGATTACATAACAGTGTGCTAATATTGTGACACCACGGATGAGTATAGATACTGCATATAATCAAATGTACTATTTTTGTCTCTAAATGCCGTCGGCAGGGATTCCCTCTGGGTTTTCATCTTCCATCTGTCTGTGTGTGGAGATTACCCTATGAATAAATAAGTTATGCTGTAAATACCATGTGCGAACTATGTGGGAGTGATGAAGTGTCTGGACTTTCCTTCACACGTGAAGTTTAGACATTACCACAGACACAACACATACCCACCATTGTTAACATGACAGCCCACCACACTGAGTCATTCATTCATTCAGCTGCAAGCAGCCAAACTGTAAATGAGATGACGAAGGCCTTGCAGTTTTTTTTTTCTTCCTGCAGCACAATAACAACAACAGCAGGTACGAGCCAGACGAGCAGCTGTAAGATTACTAGGTGGAGGGGGATAAACTGTCTGGCACACACTCACACGCGTACGCACGCACACACACACACACACTTCACCACAAGCTACAGCTAGTTTAAGGAACCGCAACCTGTTTAATAGCACCTTTGGTGGAATAATTTACATGTGCGTTTCACACACACTCAGCCGACACGGTGATTTACACTGATTACAGTTTAAACAAGCTTTAAATACCTATGTGGCCAAAAGTGCATGGAAACAATGGGCAGCAGTGGAGGATGAGATTCAAAGCTTCTCGCTCAAAGCACCTATTCCTGTATCTATAAATGTGCACACAGCCAGGAACAAGGCTCAGCAGAAGACCAGGAAAAGCTACCTGAGGTTCAGTTAGATTCATTATTATTTCAATTAAATGCTAAACTACTTATAACCTGGGATTTAGCGTGTCTTACTTTTTATGATAGAAGAACAAGCTGCAGTGAAGCAGGGAAGAAAATGTACAACTTATTAAACTCTGAACTCTGTGAAGCATCTTCTAATAACTGGTAGGGATCAAGCTGTGTTCATCCAGGAGAGAGAAGCTGATGCTGCTGATCCATGGCGTCCAGGAAAAAAAAAACCTCATAACAAGCACAGCGTTTGTGTCAGTGCAATACTGTCCCACTCAAGCAGTTGCTAAGAGAAAGGTGGGAGGACAGGGGGGTGATGGTGGAAGGGGGGGGGGGCTCAGTGCAGAGTGAAAGCAAAGAGGGGTGAGAGCAAGCACGAAAAGGAGGGATAGAAATGAAAATCCCATCGTTCAAACGCAATTTCAAAGCTGTGTGCTCTAGCCAAGAGCCATGGGCACACAAAGAGGACTTTGTCCCAGCAGCAGAGGCTCATGGGATAGGGGATGGAGGAAGAATGCCCGCTGCCCAGTAGAAAGCTTAGTGTGACTGCCACTAAAGGCCTGTTTAGTCCCACTCTTGACATGCATCCTACACAAATACCTTCCCCATCTCCTCTGACCTTTTATGAAAAACCGGGCACAGTAAAAGGCTACATGGGATCTAATAGCACACTCTTTGTTTGTGACTGTACATGCAGTGATAATGCAACTCCCCGTCACCTCATTCAGAAAAAAAAAAAAAAAAAAAAAGGGGGACGAGCGAATCCCTGCGAGTACAGGAAATGTTTTCCATGCGTCTGACATTCAGTATGCAGGGCAGCTCGCGCACAAGCAGCAAACAGGGACCGGGCTGAATGCAGAGTGACACCCTGAGGGTGATCCATTGAGAGCGCAGTATTTATGCCCAGACCATCGAGCTTTGGTATTTTGTTGTGATAACTGAGGTGAGCAGGTTCTGATGAGAGAGTAACAAATACCATCTGGGGAGGAAAAGGACATGAAATGAAGTGATCGCTGTGTTGTTCACCTGCATGCTGCATGTACAACCACATTTTCTATATGGCGCACAACACACCTTCATATTCATTTCTTAATTCATCTCATTCATGCTCCAACTTCTGTCATGTTTCCTCTCAATCACCAATCACCAATATCTCCAGCTCATCACTCTTGTTGGGCATAGAGTTGACATTTCCCATGATGACTGACAGCAGAAAGGACCTACAGTACATCACTTCCACTTCCAAATCTTCACCTTTGGACCAACCATGAAATCACCTCTTCATCTCAGCTGGAACAGAGCGGCATCCGCCAGACCTGCTCTATTTTCAATGAAAGAAGAAACTCCTGTCCCCACAGAAGTATCCATCAGCAGCTGACAAAAAACGACAAAAACATACAAAAACACAACAAAAATAACGCAAAGGTTGAGTAAAAACTGAGAGATACCAGACTTTGCTGCTAGTTGAAAGCCCATGTTCTTGGCTAACATTAGCTAAGATTAGCACAGACAGAGTCAGACTGCTATAGTGTTTGATTAGTGCAATGAACTGGGTTACACTCACTCGAAAAACAATAGAGTATAACAATAGAAACAATTTGATGGCAGAGCGGTCTGGTGCATGAGGCAGTGGTTTTATATTGCCGTACTGGTTCTGTCTGTCACACACTGAGAGTAGCTGAAACGAAACAACTTGTACATCTCCTTTTGAACTGGGGTGATATGTGTCAAAAAAGCCCCAGAAAATAAAGCTAAAAGACTTGCCGGTCCACTCACATAAGGACGGGGGGGGGGGGGGGGGGGGGGGGGTGAAGTGAGGCTGTGTGAATGTGAGGCGGATGGGAATCATTGTTGGTCTAAGTGCAGATCAATGAAGATTAACTCATCAGGCTGCCGAAGAAAGAGACAAAGCCAAACAGAAAGGCATTTCAAACATTTAAGTCATTTAACCGATCGATACCTAGAGACCTTTCCTACTGATATTCTTCCTCCTGTGACAGTGAACAATATCTCAAGCAGAGGATAGTACAACGCTGACTCAGGAGCTGTCAAAACCCCCGAGCAGAAGAAATGTTTCAAATGCCTGATTTTATTTTGTGTTGCGTGAGAGAGAGAGAGAGAGAGGACCCACCAGGACTACGAGTCTGAGTGGCAAATGCTATCGGGTCATTTTTTCTCAATCCAAGCTCTTTACTTTGGATCCTTTTGATTTGATAACTGCAGCCAAGTGAGGGGCTCCAAAATGTGACCAGAAAAGCAGCCAGGTTTTGACCTCGACCTTTGCAGTCATTCATCTGATCAACCTTTAAAAGTCCAACCAAGGATTGTACTTAACGTATTAAAACGAGCAGGTGTCCTCCCGGTGAAGCGCGATCAGAAAATTGGAGATTTGATTGACATTTATAGAAAAAAATATACATATACACTGCAACAGTTGTAGCTCTCTGACTTCAGTAAATTAAACCCATTTGAATAAGAACCACGTTTCTAAGTAATCTTTGTAATCCACTTTAGAGAACATTTGATCCTGGTAAAAAACAAAGATGGGAAAATGCTCAGAAAAAATGTAAATGAGCAGGGGTCACATAACTCTGCAGTGGACACACATGCAACCAGGAGATGTACTCGCGGTCCCTGCAGCGTCCATCTGACCAAACAAGAGGATTTCAGTCCATATGACAGACCGGGGCCTTTCCCTGGGGCCCGGCCCTGATTCCCAGAGAGAGAGAGAGAGTAACACGGAGGAGGGCAGTGAGGACCAGTAGGACGTTAGCTGCACTGCATGCCTGTCAGTTTCTGCGTGCCTGACAAATGCCTGCAGATTTGACTTTTAGCTGTAAAAACATTTCCTCAAAAAAAAAAAAAAAAGGTAGAATCGCTCTACTGTCAAAAGATACACGTGTGTTTGGCACAAGCTAATCACAAGTTTCAAAAAAGAACTTAATTAAAATTCATTTTAATTTCAAGGCCTTTGACATGAAATGACAAGGTCAGAGTGCGAGCTCACAAGCTTTTCCAGATAGCTAGATATCATCTTAGCTTGTGACCCTGAAAGGTTAGCTGGGCCATGAGATGCAGATGGGAGACTGTTCACATTAACATGAGACTGTACAACTTTGAAATCTCTGATTTACTGTAAGTTCATATAATATTAGACTCCCCAAAAAAACCTCTGAGCTAAACCGAGTCTTGTCTGATGCACACAGCATCCTGAAAGTCTAGAGATACTTTGCTTTTTCATTATTGGACAGATTTCCAAACCAAAAAAACATGCTCCAAACTCACTGTTAGGAACAATAACTTTACATTTTGCAGACATATTGTGCTAAGACACTGGATAAGCAACTTGACAAAGGGATCAGATGGCAGCAGTTTCACAACAGATTATTAAAATGAGCAAAAGTCTGTTTACATACAATTAAAACAAATGAACCATCCACTGTACAACAATACCAATTGTACTATGTGGTCTCTGTTTGTGTTGTTATGCCATTTGTCTGCACACCTTGATTCCATCACAGTATTTATCCTATTTCGCCCTCATGAGCCGCAGTGTTGACTGATAACAAAACGTCAAAGCTCACATTCTGCTGCCAACATAGTCGCATTTTCCATGAATGGAGAATTACCACTGTTGCCACAAACAACCCAATGTGTGTGTGTGTGTGTGTGGGGAGGGGGGGGTGGTTTGCACATGTTACATCACTGCAGCCTGACTTCAGTGGGTTTTTCAGGAATGAAGGGTTGCTGCTGTTTCATTGCCTTTCACACTAACTTTTTGAAAATGTTAAAACACATCATTTGAGTTTCCTTAAAATGCTCATAACAAAAATGTTGAACCCAGAGAGAAAAGTCAAACCAACATCACAGTAAGAACAACAACTCTGCACAGTTGTCCGGTTCTTTACTGCTGCATCTCTTCTCCTACAGGCAGCACCGCAGCTTCACTAAAAGACTAATCTTGTTAAACCAAGTGTGAGGAAATGAACCGGCGAGTCCGAAGAGTAACTGCACCGCTGCTCGCTAACAGGCTGAAATATTTAGCCCACCCAAATGCAGCCATCATGGGCCCCACGGACAAAATCCATTAGTTTGGCGAGTGCGACTGCGTCACTGCTGGACTGGTCTAAAGGCTCAGGAACCGGACAATTTGGCAAAGGGTTACGAGTAGGGCTTGACCTTAGGGAGGAAAAAGAAGCAGAAAACAGTCAAAAGAAAAAAGACAAAATGTCATGAAAGGAAAATACAGACAACCACTCTCAGGGTCACTCAAGACAGCACTGCCCCTAAAGAACATATGAAGTTATACTGAAAACTGTATCTGGATGTTGTTGTCTGTCCCTGGTTGAACTGCTGCAACATGGGGTGGTATTCAGGCACTGTTTAACTAATGAGAGACAGAGACACTGATATAACATCAATTATCACTTCTTGAGCCACTTTGAAAGCTCGTTACAAAACTATTTGCCCCAAGTGAGCCCCATACCTCTGACTGTGATGAAGGAACAAGGCCAAAAGTCTATAAAACCCCCCTGTTTTTTGTTTTTTTTGCTAAATATGCATCATCACATTCAGTGGCAGCATCTAGATGGGCCGTCTGTAATCTATTCTCTGACTGGATTTATGTCCTGAAGAAAATCCCCCCACATCTAGTGCTGTGTACACATTAGGAAAATCCATTTCTGGCGTGTTTTGTCCCCTTGTCACGTCATGTGTGAGGCAAAGCATGTGTAAAATTACATCACTTTCTAGAAATGACAGTGGCCTCCCTCATTATTGGATTGACGGAAACATTTTAAGCCTTATTCACAGGGGGGGGGGCGACTGTTACACATGGACCTCATGTAATCAGGAAATTAACTTCTATCCAATGTTATTCTCCCAAATTAATCTGTGTTTTTTGTTCTCAGTAGAAACCATGTCTTCAGCAAAATATAGACTTTAATCTGTGGGTTTTTGTGGCTCGTGGTCCTTTATGTTGATGAGCACATGTTTATGAACTGGAAGCAGTTCAAGCAAAATGTGATTTCACATGGTTTCATCTGGATGGCTTTTAGAGAGCGGGAGAAAAAAAACTTAATTTTCCCCTTGAGGGGACGAGACCTCCAAATCTGGAGCTCAGTCATGAATCGTTCTTAAATTTCCCTGTAAAAATGTCAAATTCATACTGATTTAAAATCACCATGACATTATAAAACCATTGGACTGCAGGACGGTTTATTACTGTCTTACCCTGTTTCAGGCACAGGAGAGAAAGAAAATGCCAACATCAGTGAGAGTTAGGCTTACACTTAACTCACCCTCACCGAAATGTGACCTTTTCTCTCCTCCTTTTCAACTTTCACTCAAACTGTCCGCAGCTCTTTGTCCAAGCATCCGCACATCACGGTGGCTGCGCCTGAGGGCGCGTCGCACTTCACACTCTACGGGACAGAAGAAGCCCGTGCCGACCCAGAGGACGAGCATTAACGCATATACATGGTGGCACGCCAGCGCACACACAAAGACGGACACACTTATGTCTAGGACAAAAGCACAGAAACACACGAGTGTATACGCTGCACCCAAGAGACTCACATCAGCACAAGTGCTATTGTAACTGAGTCGCCATTACTTCGAATAAAAATTCACTCTGCTCTGTCGAAACAGGCTCGTCACTCAGCAGGACACGCGTGGCTATTTCTGGCCACTAAGTGGACTCAGCAACTTCTGCGGGGTCACGGGGAGTCACAGGGGCTTTTTTTTTTTTTCCTGGAAAAGAGAGCGGCCTTAAGCGGAGACAGACATGAACCCTAATCAGCCTTGACATGGAGTCCATCAGAACTTACTGAGAGGTTTGAGGATGCTGTTGCTGGCCTCATCGTTGTTTTCTGTGTCCGACTTGTCAGAGGCGTTCTCCGTCAACTTCTCCTTTCTGTCCTTGTGGCCGGCTCTCCGGCGGTGGCGCCTCCGACGCCGGTAGCTCTTGGGCACACGCACTCCGATGTAAATGGTGTGGTGACCTGTGGGGAAAAAAAAAAAAAAACACAAAACAACAGATGAACTCTGACACTACACATCCAGACAAATCCTGCTCTATTGTAACAGGACGCAGTTTAAAGTCCCTATTTGGAAAAATCATGACGTGAGCGCTGCAGTGCCGCATAACCTGTACCGCATCTTGACTACTTGACCACATCTTGACCGGGAACGTTCTTACGTGGCCCCACAACAGATCCGAGACGGCGTAACCATGCAGGGCCGGCGAGGTTGCAGTGCACTGTCAAAACAAATATTTGGGCAGAAAAGAAGTCGCACGTAGCAGCGAAGACACCATGGCTGCTTGCATGACTGCATCCTTGTTATCTGTGCTGGCACAATACCAAATGGGACGTGCAGTTCCACATGTCATTGGACCGGTCTATGGTCAATAAAGACGAGGGGGACCAGACGGTTTTCTAATTTCACACTATTCAGACGGACAGAGATTTGACGCCGACATGCAGCGCAACCATTTCTCTCAGATGCTGGTTCGTTTGGCGAAGGTGTCAGATTTGAGTCATTACTACTATAGTAGGTGTGAAACTGGCAGACGATGTTTAATGCATACGTACGATGTGTTACACAAGGTGCTGCGCTTTTGACAACTAGATGTGAACATACTGCGGAGGAACGCGTGGTGTAAACTGTTAGAGCTGCTGCTTTCGAAAGGCCAAGTTTGTTATTAGGAACTCTGTGATGTGTCCATGCAGGACTGGTGTATCAGACTGGATTTGTTTTTTGACCCTGGTTCCTTTAATGTTCCCAGCATGGCTCCTGAGCTCCTGGAAAAATCACTGCAGCTGAAATGGACTACTAGACTGCGTTAGGTTTGGTTAAGCGTACCTAATAAACTGCCAATAAGTGTTTAATGTTTAAAAGAAGGTGGGGAATCATCACACAGCTGAGGTCAAGACGATCTATGATTTGTAAGCTGACGTACATTTGCTATTCAGTTCTACCATTGAGTTTTAGCGAGGCCTCAGAGACATCTACAACCGTGACCACATCTCTAACACCACTCACTGAGCAGCGGAAGACTATAGACAAAGTAAACATCAAAAGTGCTGCTAAAACAAAAGGCTCTAAGCAGTCGGAGTCAAACGCCGCCTCTTTGAGCAGGTCGGGTAACGTTGGGCCAAGCACTGCACATGACCCGACCAGGAAGTGTCTGAACCCCTCAACACAACAAACAATGATCTCTCTCGAAGCACAATGGCGCTCATTATTCACCAGCGCCACAATGGCTTGTATTTTAGGGGTTCATCTAAATTCACTGACACCGACGGTCCAGCATACCAGGCAAATACTGGACATCAGAGACGGAGAAAGAGTCACCTCGCTGTAAATCAAAGGGAATATTTCACCTTTTTGCTTCTTTATCTGTTTCTCACTTTGAGGTTCGACAAATGCAGAGAGAAGTTGTTGCTGGAAAAATGCTGAATATTAGATATCAGACTGTAGTTTGCTTGTATCATTGCTGTCGATGTGACTAAACAACAAGCTGAACATAGACGAGACGTAAGCAGACGAGAAGCTGTGAAAATGGGAGGGACATAAAGACAGAGGGACGGCGCGGAAGAAAATGGACAAAGAATTGGAGACAGAACCAGCAGCACCCACACCACAGTGGCTGCTAACTAGGCTTTTGGTTCAACAAAGACGGTACCTGTCACTTGTTTATGTCACAACATAAAAACACAGGGCATAAGATCAATCGCTGCCCTGCCGCCAGCGGCGGCGGCGGCGGTCAGAGAGGAAAAAAGTGAAAACAGAGTTCACGTGTTTAAGCAGAAGACTGAATGAGTGATTAAACGGCTCGCAGCCCTTTGAAATATAACAATCCTGAAGCTGCAGTTTCATAACTGTTGCACCAAATCCATGTAAACTGTATGTTTTACTGAAGTGAGGACCCACCATGTGACTGACTGAGTGACGAAGTTACGCCATTGGTCAGCACTTTTCTCATTTGCCTTTGTCCTGCTCTGTTCAGGTTCGATTTCTAGCTCCCTCTCTTTGATATAACTGGTGACACTGGTGTTTTTGTTCAATGCCTTGTTTTGATCAGCTCCTACTTTTCCAATAAAAGTTACTGCACCATTACAAACTGAACACTTCCTGTTACTGTTTCAAATTAAAAGCGACAGGGTTTTTATTAGTTAAATTGTCTATAATTATCTGTTATTATGTTTAGTTATTCCTCAACCTTGTTAGCGACCTAATAAATGATGTTGATTTGCTGTCGGGCTGAGGCTCACTGGATTGAAAGACGCTCCCTCCTTTACTCCCACTGAAAGGAGGAAATTTCATCCAAGTCCAGAAGTGCCTTTTATCTTCTTACTGGTTCATTAAGAAACAGAGTAAAACCAAAGAGCTTCACCAGACAGCAAGTGGGCATTACAACAAGAACCAGAAGCTGATGGCTGGACAGCAACAAAGGAGAGCAGAGATATTGTCAAATAGAAGGATATAAAGACCATAGAGCCATTAAAGGTGATAGATGAGCAGTAAAACGGAGCGTGAAGACATTTGCACACACTGAACAGCAACAAGAAAGGAGGTGAGAGAATGAGAGCTTGATGGAGGAGAAGGAGTAAAAAAAAAATAGTCGAATCGAGTCAAGGGGTTGGAAAGGAAGATTTGTACACTGCCAGAGCAGCTTTGTGAAACGACTTCCTCTTCTTTTTTGGTGGGGTGGAAGAAGAACTTCTTTTGGAGCTGCCTGTAAGCTTGTGCTGAATGAAATGAAATCCTTGTGTGTGTGTGCGCCGGGAGGTTTGTTGAGCTCCCTAGATTTCTGAGGAGAGGCAACGCCACCGCCAGTTTCCCCAGTAACCCCGTGCTTGCTGGGACCTGCCCAGTGGGGAGGATGGCAACAGGCCACACGGCGCTGACAGCATGCTAATACTCGACTGTTTTAAAAATATGCCGCTGAATTCAGAAAGGCAGATGTTGATAGTTAGGCGTCTTTGTTTGAGAAGAAATGAGTCTTGCAGCTATAGCGCTAATGTTGCATATATACAGGATCTGGATTGAGTTGTGTGAAAAGGAGCCAAAGTTCACGCAGTGAGACCTCATCTGTCCTCTATCTGGATCATTGACACTGTCTGTGACGCAGGGTCAGATAGCACACGTAACTGGAGTGAAAACAGCAGCTAATCAGAGTCAGATTGCGATAATTTGGCCACTGAACCAAAGCTCCTCTCTCTCTCTCTCTCTCTCTCTCTCTTGGCTTTATCTTGCACAATGTGAAAAATGTCAAACTATTTCATCGCTTGTTGCCGTTGTTGTTTTAATCAGTCGGTCAGCTCTGAGCG